>OU343164.1:3432868-3974745 GCA_910595825.1 Philhelius pedissequus
CCGTTGATATTTTAACAAATATAAAATAATTAATATAAAATACTTATTGTAGTTCATTTTGCATATTGAATACAAATTGATTGATTTGTCATCTTGTCAAATTCTTGTCATCTGTGAAGACTAGTGCTTATATACTGAATCAACAAACTAACCATAATGGGAATTGTTTTGAAAAGATTTGGAATTGTTGTTTCAAAGTATTTATTTAACGATGTAAAACCGAAACATATAAGTAAAACTCAGATTTCTTTACATTTTTCGAGCCAAATTATTAACTTTATATCTTCTAAGTCGGATTTTGAGAAAGAAATTAATTGATTTGAACAACGAAAAAAAAATTATTTTAGGGAAATTTCTTAAATCTTTAAGGAATTTTAGCCAAAATAGTGTTTTAATAAATTCCTTTTAAAGCAATTCACACAGCAAAAAGCTAAATTTGATCCCACCACAAACCAAACTTCAAAATTTAACCAAGGTAGAAAATTTAACCAACATTTTAACGCAATTCACACACGGCCTTATTTTAAAAAGAGCGGACGTAGACCAGCAAGGAAAGAAAAAAATGGCTTCGAATGAGCCTTTGTACGGTGGATTCAGACTTCCGCGGTTCACATCCTCCCGAGCAAAAACATATTTGCATGTTTCTAAATCTTTTGGAACAAAAACATATTGTTGTTCCCGATTTCTTTTTTGACACGGTCCAATTTGAGAAATAGCTTGCGTGATTTCTTGAGTTGTTGAAGAATTTGAAATTGGATTTAATAGTTTTGGTTCGATTAATTCCGCAGGTAAACGTAAGTTTTGTCCGTAGTTGGGCTGGCGTAACATTAAATCAATCAATTATTGTCGAACGAATACCAAGAAGAGTCCAGGCAAATTTAAAAACCAATTTTGTTTATCTTCGTGCGACCGCAAAGCTTCTTTAAGCTGTCGGTGGAAACGTTGAACTAAGCCTGTGGATGGTACGTTGTAGTTCGGATCCGTTTTGTAGCGAGGATTTCTGAAAGTTCTTTGAAAGTGCTTGACTCGAATTGAGTTCCTTGATCTGTAGTGATCGTCTGAGGCACACCAAATCTTCAAACCCAGTTTTGTACAAAAGCGGATACAACTGTTGAAGAGTTCATATTTTTGATAGGAATGGACCCTGGCCACGAAGAAAAACGATCTTTGACTGTAAGTAAATAAGTGACACCCTGTGGTGGTAGAGAACCAACTAAATCCAAGTGGATATGTGAAAATTTACTTTCGGGAACGGGAAAATGTCCATGTTCCGAAAAGGTGTGTTTTAAAATTTTAGATTTTTGACAAAAGATGCAACTCTTTGTCCATCTGTTGGTATCACCATTCATCTTTGGCTAAAGGTACTTTGCTGTTATTATTTTACGCATTGCTTTTGAGCCTGGGTGTGAAAGAGTGTGATGATTATCAAAAATAGTTCCACGAACAATTTCAGGAATGTATGGGCGATTTTTTCCGGTGGAAATTTCGCACCAAATTTTGACGTCGTTAATCGGAATATGTGTTTACTCTAGTTTAAAAGATGGATTTGGTTGTGTCAACAGGATTTTAAGCTCTTCATCGTTTTAGTAAACTCAGAATGCTAATATTTTAAAAATTTATCATATCGACATAAGATCGCGATAAGGTATCGGCAACGATATCTTAAATGCCTTTGATGAAGCGAATGTCGGTTATAAATTCTGCAATAAATTCTAAGATTTTTCCGTTTTAGAGCAGATCGAATTTGTGAGGGCAAAATAATGGCAGAAATATTTTTTTAATGACATTCATTTACATGAGTGCAATAAATGGCAGATTTCAATGTTTGCATTATTTTGCCAACATTTATTGGCAAGGATAGAATTTTTGTATTAACACTACTGCCATGAACGAACAAAAATAAAGGGATTTTTTGAAAATATCAAGAAAAAAATAACCAAAGCTTAACAAACAAGGCTAGAATTAAAAATGGAATCTAGAATGTAGATTTCGTGTCAATAAAAATATTGATCTGTCGTTGATCCGCCGGCAATTTGTTCTGAAAATAAGATTCGTTTAAATTAAAACCAATTTTTTTCTGGAGAAACAGATCCGCTTTAAATCTCTTTTTGGAGACGGATTCAAAACGGATTTGTACCTAGATTCTTACATATACTACAATATTTGTTTTGAAGTTTCTCAATTGTTGTGTTGTCTCTTCAAATCAAATTTAACTTTTTGCAAATCAAGTTAAGCTTTCTGCAAATCAAATTAAGCTTTTGACAAATCAAATTTACGTTTCTGGGAATCGGATAGTAGTTTTAAGATAAAGACATCAAACGATGTAAATATATAACAATTTATTTCATGCAATTTAAATAATTGCGTAATATCATGTTTTGGACATAAAAACAGATATCAATTCAAATTTATTTAAGACTATTATGATTTTCAAAACTGTGAATTTGATTTGCAAAACGTTTAATTTGATGTGAAAAAAGGTTAATTTGATTTTCATAAAGTTTAATTTGATTTGCAAAAAGTTTAATTTGATTTGCAAAAAGTTGAATTTGATTTGTAAAAAGTTTAATTTTACTTGAAAAGACTATATTAAAAAATAAAAATATTGTTAAAAACTTCTTGGAAACAAATATAAAACAAGTTCAAAACCATTTAGTAATTTGCCCGTGGCGGAATTAGAAAATAAAAACGAAATAATGATGTAGTAACGAATTGAAGATTTGTTTTTTGTTTGTTTTAGAGCTGCCAAGCTACACACACAGTTACAAAAAGAGATTAGATCCGCAATCGTGCGTTTCAAAGCAAAAAAGTATTGGTTTTATTAGTGAATCCTATTTATTGAAACAAAATCGCCATTAGGGGCAGTCTTAGTTTTAGAAGATAAACAACATTTTTGTACAAAAGGGAAACAAATGTTTTAGTTTTTTCCAGCATACTGCTCAAACCTATCACATATTTCAAATTTTTGCAAAAGTGCTCCTGCACAAAAGTAAAAGTTAAAAGCGGTCTAACTTTTGCAAAATTTCAAATACGAGTTACGATTGAGCAGTAAAACAACATTTTTTTACTTTTGTGTTGAATGTGTTAAAGCTTAGTAAGTGTGCTGAATGTAATTAATAAGATTTGACATTTAAAATGGCAATTTGCCAATATAGAATAAACAAGTTCATTCGATCTATAACTGTGGAAGTGTGCATACGTTTTCGGCTTTCTCAGAATTTACAATTTAAATATCGTGTGTGAGTTTAATTTCAAATTTAATTCGACTTTTGACAAGTAGTGCGGTAGCACAGCGGTAGAATGGCCGACCACGAATCCAAGGGTCGCCAGTTCGATTTCCAGCCGGGCATCAAAACTTTGCAAGCTTTTTTTCACAATCGTGAAGTGGAAAATTTTATTGGTTGGGAAAAAGAGCAAAGGGGGAGGAGTTTAAGCACCGGGGCATCGAAAGGTGTCCTAGGGCCAATGAGGCAAGCAATGGCATCAGTTGAGGGAACATCGAAAGATGTTCCCCTTACAAGCAGTGATTCTGCAGCAACAACAGCAATAACAACAACGGCAACATAAGTCGATGTAAATACAAAGCACAGAAAGAGGATCAAGTGTGCGCCGAACTTGGTCAAGACGAAATCCACCGCCACTTCATCAAAGCTGCCAGCTGGGGTGAAAACGTCGGATAGAGATGTGATGTCAGACGCAGCAAGGCAAAAACAACTCGATATGACACCCTCATATAAAGAAGCGGGTATCGAGTACATGTCTGAGGAAGGAGAAGGGCACTTCACGACGGGCGATAGTAATGCCTTCGTGAACCTCTCCCCGCCAGAGGCATCCTCCGCGGAGGACGAAGCAAATGAGGGGCAAGTAATGTTCAACAAAATATGAGTATTTGAGGCAGAAATCCAGCGCCTAAAAGCCGAATTGAAGCCTATGATACTTGCACTAAAAAGAAAGCAAGAAGCTCGTAGACAGAAAGAATCAAAACAGCTCGAAGAAAAAAAGGAGCTACAGTTCCAAAAAAAATGTAGCGCAACAACAGCAGCCAAAAGACAAGTTGGAGGAAGTACAGCCACAGCAGCAGCCTAAAGAGCAAAGGCAACAAAAACAGCAGCCGCAAAAACAACAGCAACAACAGCAGCAGACACAAGCGCAGCAAAAACAACAGCAGCAGAATCAGCAGCAGCAGCTACAGCCGCCGATTAATAAAAAAGAAAATGTGCCACCCATAAACACATATAAAATGGAGCTTCAGAATACCATAGATCTATATAAGTCGCCCTTAGGTCCAAATTCTATTATTAAACGGCTAAATAAAGATAGGCATGCTATCCACTGTTTCACAGTGGAGCAGCACATAAAAATAAATGGATTGCTAAAAAAATCCATGGCTGAATTCTTTAACTTCACTCCTAAGTGCAAAAAGTTGCTAACGGTCCTAATAAAGGCATAGATTCCTGTACGGAATCACAGGTGCTCTTGAATGAGCTCCGCCAAAAACCAAGCGACGATCTCGACTTTATAGGGGTCAAGTCGTTCGTTAAATAGGCGCGGCGACATGCATGCGTTGCCGAAGGTTCGGCCACGTCGCAGCTAACTGCGAAATGCAGTCACTCTGTGCTAAGTGTAGAGAGAACCACAATGCAGATGAGAGCCCCTTAAAGATCCTAGCTGTGAATGTAAATTCACTGATTAGGACGAAACGTAGAGCGAATTTATACCAGTTGCTTAAATACCTAAGTCCAGATGTGTTTTTGGCCAGCGAAACTAAGCTTAACTATAAACATAAACTAACTAACAACAATTACAATATCGTAAGAGGAGGAGTCGCAATCTTTAAAAGTAAAGGAATTAGTTATAAGGTAATATATAATAGAGATGTGTGAAAATTACGGAAGTTACAGGCATGCATTATATGCATTCATCTCCACCCAGTTTATAACAGAGCTTGAAAACCTTTTTGAATGCTTAAGACTGAGCTCGGAAGCAAACTTTTATATATTGGCCGGTGATTTAAGCGCCAAACACACAGATTGGAGAAATCAAATACAAAATCCACGAAGTAACCATCTGTACAATTGTATCGGATCGACCTTCTTGCTACAGAAAGGTCATCGTTTCCAAGAAGCGGTGCCTATTTGGATCTATTGCTGAAAGACGCAAGACTAACAATTACTGACTGTGGATCAACGGCCAAGAAATTGTTTACGAACGATCGAGTACGACAGTAACCACTGCGGACTCGCTGCCGTTATACAACTGCCGAACTAGCTTATGGAGTTGGAGGACTAAGTGCAAGTGCAACAATTACAGTAAAGTGCGATGGTCACGCTTCTCCAACGCCTTATTGAGCGAATTACGTTCGAATGGTATATCCCCACCAATTAATAGGAACTTGGCAAATACTGAAATCGACATATATTTGGACAAATGGACGAAACAATTCTACGAACTATGAACACGACAATACAGAAATACAAAGAACGTAAGGCAACCGACATGTACCGTAACCCGACCATTGACGCATTACACAGAAAAATAGGTGCAGCACTGACAAGACTAAAGCTCTTGTACAGACGGTTTACTGAAACACGAGATCTGGCGATAAGGACACTGAAGTCAACGATCAAAAACATCAAACTATTGATCAAAGAAAATTGTAGGTTGTTCATTAATTTGTTTTGGGACAATAAAATTCGCGCCGTTGACTCTAGCGAACCCAGTATGTTTCCAAAATTAATAAGATTTTTAGAAGAAAGGATCAAAATGATCTTCCGTGTCTTAAGCGCTCCAGAGGACGACACAGAACAGAGAGGTACTTCTGACAGTAGGCATATACCCAGAGGAAGCCGTATTGGACGATGACCTCTATATAATGGAAGATCCGCTAGAGAAAGTGGAAGCTGGGGGGGCTGCTTTTAAGCAAGTGTACAAGGTGAATGCTAGCATTCGCCCGAATCATGACCTGGAGAGGAGAACTCTGCTGCATCACTTATGGCTCCGGAACGACATAAAGGACAAGAAGGTGAAAGGACAACTCCAATCCGGCGAATCTCAGGTCGATAAGTCTTCTTCCGAGTATCAGCAAAGTATTTGAAAAGGTTATTAATAGGGCTCTATTAAAGTGGGCGGAGGACAACAATATTATTCCGGATAATCAGTTTGGTGTTAAGGCGCGATATGACACAATTCATGACGTTTCTAACCTAGTTTCTGATATCCAATGGAACACAAATCGCAAAAGCAATGTACGCGTGCCTGTCTGGTTGATTTAAAAAAGGCCTTCGACACCGTATGGTTAGCTAAAGCTTTCCCGACTACGTATAAGTATACCTCTGTTATATATGCTTTATGACATGCTAAATGATAGAAAGTTTGTTGTCAAGAGTGGCAATGTAACTTCTACCGCAATTTTTAATATTAAAAATGGTCTTCAGCAGGTAGCGGTTAAGTCGCCGATCTTATTCAGCATTTACACCAGCGAGCTGATACGTAGCTTAACTCAGGCAATTGCGTACACCGACGATCTAATTGGGTACAGAACAGCTAAAACAGTTGAGGTCACCAAAATTCTTTTGCAGAGTGACATCGACAAGATTCAGCGATATTGTGATGACTGGAAGTTGAAAATAAACTTCCAGAAATCAGAAACTATCCTGTTGAGGACTCCGTTACTGGCGCAAGCTGGTGATCGTAGGGCCACCACATGGACATCCACTGGCGAGTAAAAGTGTAGTAAGGTACCTTGGCATCTTTTTGGATCAGTATTTGTATTTCGACAGACACGTAAGTGCTGGTCTGGCCACTGCTAGGGGAGCCTTTGCCTGACAAAACGATTATTTTATAGCAGCCGTATTGACAGCAGGGTGAAGGTGATTTGCTACATGGCCCTCATCAGGCCGATGATTGCCTACGGATGCCCGGTGTGTTTCAACGTTGCCCCATCTCAAATGGAAAAGATTCGGGTGTTTGAGAGGCAATGTCTTAGACGTTGCCTTGGATTACACAACACACAAGAGTCGGAGTACAAACGATATTATTCGAACCAGGTTCTATACAACGGAGCCAACATGAACGGAATAGATAATTTTTTGTTTAAACTGATTCGGGGTCACGTTGTAAGAGCGATGTCCTCGACCAACGGCTTAATTGTTGGGGCTTATTACCCCAACAATGAATACCACGATAGTACGCTGTTAAGTGGCTACATCCCTCCCGAGGCATTCCTCTATTTAGACAGTCGAGGGCTGATACAGGATAGAATGGCGATTTCGTTAATCTATCACGTCAGCCGCAAAACTGTAGGTAGGCGACTCCTGCACGGTCGAGATATCATCGCCCAAGGTGGAAAGGAGCGCCTTCGGTTCAGTAGGACTGTGTCTGATCGGGACCGAAGGGATATGGCGAAGCAAGAGAACCAGGTCTGGTGGTTACAATGCGTTCACGCAGTTAGTTAATATTGAATAAGATGGTATGTCTTAGCCGACTTATATAGATTTAGGAAATTTGGGTATTAGGGACAGTCAGGGTGGCACCACCAAAATTAAAAAATATGTAGGTAGGCGGAAGCAGATGTGTATGTATGTGCGCATATGTATATGTATACACGTATGTATATGTATGGGTATGTATGTCTGTATGTGTCTGAATGCTTATACAAAAGTACACAAAAAAAACAACAAAAAATGCTGCAGTGGCTGGTCTAAGTTTAAGTAGATTTAAGTAGTTCTATGTATTTTTAGGTATTTTAAGTAGTTTAAGTTAGTTTTAATTAGAATAAGTTAGGTTTGCTTAATTTGAGTTAGTTTTAATTGGTTTTCAATCTATAGGTAGTTTTTAGTTATATGTATATAAATATATAAAAAAAAGATAAAGATAACAAGTTTTTTTATAGCGTTTTCTTGGTGAAAAATAAAACCATATGAAACGATAGTATTAAGATAGTCTTTAGGCCGAAAGGCATTATAAATAAGAAAAGTAGTTTAGCTTAGAGCACCCGTAAAGGTCCGGTAAGTTAGTTGTAAGGTATTGAAAATTAAGCTAGTTATATGCATCTTTGTTTAGCTTTAAGTTAGTTATAAGTTAATGGTAAATAAAAATGAATAAAAGAAATTAGCAAGTTCATTTTTTTTTCTAGAATGGCATAATTTGGAAAATGGCGTCAGTACAGTGTTTATACATAGCCACATTAATGGAAGCATTATATGCCAAATTCTCTGTGCCAATTTTTCTTTGGCAAAACTATTGCCTATTTAGAAAGTTTACACGATAAAAAGAAAAATGGCTATAATTTAACACTTAAACTGGCAATTTTCCCTTGGTGTAAGTCCGGCATTACATAAATAAAATCCATAATCTAGATTTAAATATGCGTTTGTAGGACATATGTAACTGAATCACCTATTCGACAATTATTCATTATACTAAGAATCAAGGTAATCTTATCTACATTGGCTTTAAGCCTGCATATGATAACCAAATTAACAGATAACGTAATAACAGCGTCAATGTTTAACTACAATAAAGATGTTAGAAGTTATATACAAGAGCAAGTTCGTACGATCCAGTCGTGCATTTTATTGGCCGTAGCGCGATAGTTGTGTGTTCGCCTGTCAACCTCATGGTCACAGGTTCGATCCCTGCCGTAGACTATGTTCTCTTATTTTTCAATTAAAAACCAATTCTAAAATAAATGTCATAACGGGTGATTTTTTTGCTACTTGGTTTTTGACGTTTATATTTTTGACAGATCACACATGACAAATTCCACGAACATTTGACATTTCGATTCAGTATTGTTTGCTATTTCATCATGAATGGACTTACGCCTGAACAACGTTTGCAAATTATTGAAATTTATTATCAAACTTCGTGCTGTGTGAAAAATGTGTTTCGCAAGCTACGTCCGTTTCAGCGACGAGGCTCATTTTTGGCTAAATGGATACGTGAATAAGCAGAATTGCCGTATTTGGAGTGAAGAACTGCCAGAGGCAATTCAGCAGCTACCAATGCATCCCGAAAAATGCACTGTTTGGTGCGGTTTATGGGCAGGCGGCATCATTGGGCCGTACTTCTTCAAGGACGATGAAGGCCGCAGGGTTACGGTCAATGGAGAAAGGTACCGTTTGATGATAACAGATTTTTTTTTGCCGAAAATGCAAGAATTGAACTCGGTCGACATGTGGTTCCAACAGGACGGTGCCACATGCCACACTGCACGCGAAACCATGCATCGATTGAGAGGCGAATTTGGTGAGCAGTTGATCTCACGTTTTGGTGCAGTCAATTGGCCACCAAGATCATGTGATTTGACCCCGTTAGACTATTTTTTGTGAGGCTATGTTAAGTCTATTGTTTATGGGGACAAGCCAAACATGATTGATGCCTTGGAAGCCAACATTGAACGCGTCATTGGTGAGATTCCGGCCGAAATGTGTGAAAAAGTTTGCCAAAATTGGACCTTCAGAATGGACCACCTGAAGCGTAGCCGCGGGCAACATTTAAGTGAAATTATTTTTAAAAAGTAAATGGCAGAAATTGATTTATCGATCCAAATAAAAATTTCATTCACTTTTTACAAGTTTCTGTGTTTTTTTGAATTTTCAAAAACCAAGCTCTTAAAAAATCACCGTTTATAATGATTTGCTGGTTTATTCATTACATGCTGTTTAGGCATAGCACTGACAACACGTGATTGATTAAAACTAGTATAGCGATAAGATATGACGACGAATAAAAAAAATAATGCGAATTATAAGGGACATAGCTAAATAAGGCAAGGAAACTTCTCCGCATTAGTTCAGCCGCCAGCCCTGGAGATAAAATCTGAGACAACAACCAACTACAGTCTTAGAATATCGCGCCACACATCTGTCCTATACTTCTTTCTCTTCCTTAACCTCACGCCCGCGCTGTGTTGAAACATTTAAAGGGTAGTATAAGCCCTTGAATCCCTTGAGCGCGTGTAGATTAGAAAATTAGAAAATCTGCACTTTGCATCTGCACTGAAATGTAGATTAAATTTATTATTTTGAGATGTTATCCTATGAATTTGTGAGTGCATGTGCAAGAAATTAATCTTGCACTGCCTTGATGCGTTTGGTTCATAAAAACTTGTTTTTTATGTAAATGGATATGTAGCTGATTTGCCATGGATTTTTTTTTTGTTGGGTTTTGTGCAAGAAATTATCTTGCACAGCCTTGGTGCGATTTTTTGTTTTGGCTTTTATGAACTTTTTTCTTGTATTTATAAATGGTTAAGCTGATTTGTATTCATTTTTGTTGGATTTTTGTGCATGAATTTGCCTTGCAAGCCTGCACCAACGTAATTTTGATAAGATTTTTTTATTTTTACTCTATTCACGCCATGTTGTTTCTCGTGTAATTATATGAATGATCTTTCGTGTGAGCAGATGAAACGACTTAATTTGAGTTATTGGAAGATAATTATTGCGTTCAAATAACTTTTGGAAATACATAGGTAGCTGGTATGTGTATGTGTATCCATAATTGTTTTTTGTGTTATGGTTTGACAATGCGCCCACAAAGCTTGGCGCCCTGTGCATTTGCACATCCTGCACATATCGTGGGTCTGGCTCTGCGCCTCGCCGCTGATAGTTATTATATAGGGTGTCGCACGAACCGTGCTACAATAAGTAATTTAAATAACTTTTATTTTAGTCGATGTATTTCATTAATTTTTTTTTATTGGATTAAAAATTAAATTTTATTTTAAATAACTAATGGTTTTTAAAGATGATAGACCGCAAATGACCTCCACGTTCATCCGCGCATATGCGGCACCTGATCAGAAAATTGTTCATTGCGACCTGAAGGTTTGATCGCCTCAATTATTGTCTTAATGGACTGCTTCAATTCAGTCAAATTCCTGGGTTTCGTTTTGTAGACTTCTTGCTTGATATAACCCCAGAAAAAAAAGTCTGGTACAGTCAGGTCAGGTGACCTTGGGGGCCAGCGGAAAGTGCAGTTTCTAGATATCAATTTGTATGGGAATTTTCGTTGGAGCTCCGCCATAACTTGTGTGGCTTCGTGTGCACTTACTCCATCTTGTTGAAACCAAATCCTGCTGAAAGGGATACGTCTCCGGCGAAGTTAATGGTTTAACTTGCTTGTAATTTGGACTTTGTACGGATACAAGTTTAAGTCATCATGAAGTATCCGTTGTAATGACCGTCTGCTAACTCCAATTTGGCCCGATAAGTTTCGAGTCGAAACACTTGGATTTGCCTGTATTGCCGATACAACAGCCACGATTGAATCCTGAACCCTAACATTGGGATCTCAATGATAGGGTCTTCGTTCGATGCTTCCAGATTTGGTAAACATGTTCACCAACCTCATAATGGTCCCTCTACTCTGGGGAGTACCGCCAAACTTCAGTCTAAATTCCCTTTGGACGGAAATGACGGACGGAGAATGGTATCGCTGCACTATCCGAATCTTTTTTTCAGTATCCCAAGCATTCATTTTGATAAATCTAAATAGTAGCCTATAAAATAAAAAAAATTTGCCGATTACTCACACTGAAAAAAGTTATTACGTTTAATTTTTGTAGGACGATTCGTGCGCCAAAATGAAGTGCATTCGAAATTGAAGGCTAATCAACGAGCCGCAAATAATCGAACAAAAAAAGTTAGATAATTCTACCAGAAACAAATTTCTAAATCATAATTCTTTGTTTTGTTAATATTAATAAATTTTAAAATTTGAAGATTTCACTTCTTCGGCTTTTTTGGTCGTAATAATTTATTAATGAAAGATATTCATTAGTTTTCCCAACGTTTCGACTGAGTTTTCAGTCTTCTTCAGGGGCACTTTATTAACCATGAAACAAAAATAAGAGAAACATTTGTATGTTTACATTTAGTTGTTAAGATTTTACACTTACAATTATATGAACGAAACTATTTTATCAAATTACATATATATATATAAAATTTTTTTAAAAATAATGACAGTTTTGTAATTGAATATTTAAATTAAAGCACTTCTTCTTAGTTAGAAGTTTAGTCAACAACTGTTTAATAAAATTTTCTTTTAAAGGAGCAACAAAACTATTGATGTATGTATGTATGTATCGCAGTTATGTAGAGACTAGGGAACAGTACACCGACGAGATGCACTGTGTATATTGCTTCCTGTTCATGTTATTTTTGTTATGCAAAATGTGCAACGTTTCTAACGTATATCGTTTCGAGGTATGTTTTTCCGTTTGAAGAATTTGCACATTTTTAAAGTCTGGAGCATGATTTTTTTCTAAGCTGTGACTAGCAAGAGCTGTTTTCTGAGAACTTTTGGACTTGATATCAGATTTGTGATTTGAGATCCTTTGTTTTAAAAGCTGCTTGGTAGTGCCAATGTAACATAATTCACAATTTTCTCTTTCGTTGCCTAGGCAATTGATCTTATATACAACGTCTGTACTTTGATCCTTTTCACTTTTCTTGTTAAGTTTTGTAAACAGTGTGTTAAGTGTTTGGTAATTTGGTAGTTGTTTGTAGTAAGGTAGTTTGGATTTGTAAGCAACATTGACATCTTTAGCTTTGCTAGCGATGGTTTTCTTAAAACTTTCAGCAAGTTTCGGCACGTAAACCATACTTTTGAAATAACCTGCTCCTTCATGTTTATTGCTTTGTTGGTGATTGGTTTGGTGTTGTGCTATTAATTCGCGAATCATATGTAGCGGATACCCATTATCAATCAGGATTTTTGTTATTTTCTCTTTGTTGGCGGGATGGAATTTCTTTTCACTAATCGTAAGGACTTTCTTAATAATGTTGGAAGCCGTATTGACTTTAATATGTTTAGCTTGATTAGATCGAAAATTTACGATTCTTCCGGATGCTGTCTCTTTTTGATGCCAGTCAAAGGTAAGTCTGTTTCTCTCACGATTAATTTTTACGTCCAAAAATGCTATCGTTTTATTTTTTTCCTTATCCACCGTGAATTGGATTTTGGAGTTGAATGCGTTAAGACTTTGCAAAACTTTGTCAATCTCACGATTTTCCATTACTGCAAATATGTCATCAACGTATTTGGTGATGAATTTTGGCGGATTTATTGCATTGAACGTTTCTTCTAACAAAAAATCTAAGACAAGGTCGGCGATGGTAGGTGAAAGTGGATTCCCCATTGGGATTCCATGTATTTGTTTATATATGTTGTCTTTATATTGAAAAAGGTTGTTATCCTTCAAACAGAAGTCAAACATTTCCAAGAACTTATTTAAGCTAAGGCTTGTGTGTTCACTCATAATACTCCACTTTTTCTTTATAATGTTTTTCGCCACATGCACCGGAATATTCGTGAAAAGTGACACCGCATCGAAAGAAACTAAGACTTCATGTTCCCTTAGTTCTAATTCTCTTGTCTTTTCAGTAAACTCGAACGAATTTTTTACAGTGTACTTTAAGTTGCGAGTAACACCTTGTAGAATTCTACCTATGTACTTAGACAATTCATAACATGGGACTTTCATAGACGACACAATGGGTCTCAGTGGTAAATTCGGTTTGTGGATTTTTGGCAATCCATAGATGGAAGGGAGCTGTGCGGTGTAAGTTGTCATGTTTAACTTTTCTTTGTCGGTTATCAATTTGTTTGTGTGTAGGTATTTTACAAATTCATTGTTCTTATTTTGAAGAAAAGAAATTGGATTAGTTCGTATTCCTCTGTAGACGGAACGGTCTGACAACAGGTCTAGCATTTTATATTCGTACTCGCTTTTATTCATAGCTACAGTGACATTACCTTTGTCAGCTGCGACGATCATAATGTTTTTGTTTCGTTTTAAGAAAGCAACTGTCTCTTTTCTCACTTTTAAGACATATTTTGCAAAGTGGTCGTTGTTGTTATTTCTTTGAAACGAGTGAATCATATTGCTGTATTTCGATCTCATCAATTCCTGTTCTCTTTCATCCTCAATATTTCTTATTACCTCTTCGCCATCAGCTATAAGTTGGAAAAGTGGAAAGTTGTCACTTTCTATTGGTAGAGCAAATTTTTTACCCATCGATAAAAGCCATTTTATTTCCAGTGGGAATTGGATAGAACTTTTATTTACAAACCACTTGTCGTGCATATATATGTTTAAGGATCTCCACAGCGATGATTTTAAATTCTCTATTTTCTGTGCATTTGATCGTTGTTTTTTTGCATAAAAATTCTTTTAGACTTGTTTTTGTTTTGAAGTGTATTGCTTATATTCGTTTCTCGACAGTTCATCTTTTATACGTTTGTCAATCAACCTGATTGTGTTCTGCGTTGTTTTTATTAGGTGGCACATTTCAGTGATTTCAATGTTGAGAACTTTTAGATGGAACTTCAGTTCTATTTTGTTGAATGAATTTTGAGAATGAGTATTTTTCAATATACATTTTGTCGAGTTGGTTGAATTTTTTATATGCTTATATGTAATTTTTCGATCAAATCAAGCTAAACATATTAAAGCCAATACGGCTTCCAACCTTATTAAGAAAGTCCTTACGATTAGTGAAAAGAAATTCCATCCCGCCAACAAAGAGAAAATAACAAAAATCCTGATTGATAATGGGTATCCGCTACATATGATTCGCGAATTAATAGCACAACACCAAACCAATCACCAACAAAGCAATAAACATGAAGGAGCAGGTTATTTCAAAAGTATGGTTTACGTGCCGAAACTTGCTGAAAGTTTTAAGAAAACCATCGCTAGCAAAGCTAAAGATGTCAATGTTGCTTACAAATCCAACCAAACACTTAACACACTGTTTACAAAACTTAACAAGAAAAGTGAAAAGGATCAAAGTACAGACGTTGTATATAAGATCAATTGCCTAGGCAACGAAAGAGAAAATTGTGAATTATGTTACATTGGCACTACCAAGCAGCTTTTAAAACAAAGGATCTCAAATCACAAATCTGATATCAAGTCCAAAAGTTCTCAGAAAACAGCTCTTGCTAGTCACAGCTTAGAAAAAAATCATGCTCCAGACTTTAAAAATGTGCAAATTCTTCAAACGGAAAAACATACCTCGAAACGATATACGTTAGAAACGTTGCACATTTTGCATAACAAAAATAACATGAACAGGAAGCAATATACACAGTGCATCTCGTCGGTGTACTGTTCCCTAGTCTCTACATAACTGCGATACATACATACATACATCAATAGTTTTGTTGCTCCTTTAAAAGAAAATTTTATTAAACAGTTGTTGACTAAACTTCTAACTAAGAAGAAGTGCTTTAATTTAAATATTCAATTACCAAACTGTCATTTTTTAAAATTTTTATATATATATATATGTAATTTGATAATAACAGTTTCGTTCATATAATTGTAAGTGTAGAATCTTAACAACTAAATGTAAACATACAAATGTTTCTCTTATTTTGTTTCATGGTTAATAAAGTGAAAACTCAATCGAAACGTTGGGAAAACTAATGAATATCTTTCATTAATAAATTATCACGACCAAAAAAGCCGAAAAAGTGAAATCTTCAAATTTTAAAAATTATCTTAACAGAAGGTACTATTGAGTGCAAATTTTATTATTAAATTATTTAAAATGCGTGTATATTTTCAAAATGCTGGTGGTTTGCGGACTAAGACTAACCAGCTTTTTTTATCTTCTTCACTACACGAATATGACGTCCTCATCTTTGTGCAGACTTGGTTGAATTCAAATTTCATGTCATGTGAACTTTTCGACTCTTCATTCAGTGTGTATCGTAAAGATCGATCTATTAATAATGGAATGGAGCGTGGTGGAGTTGTGCTAATAGCAATTCAATCTACCTTCAGAAGTCAACAATTTAACCTAATTGAACAACTTTGTGTTTGTGTTAGTACAAAGGATTCTGCTGAAACTAAAGATATATATTTTATTGTTAGTTATATTTATGCAATGAGTGGATTAGATTTATATACTAAGCATATTTCTAATACTCAAGCTATTTTAAATGAATTCACGATTAACCAATTCCCTTGTATTCTCGGCTATTTCAATATTGGTGACAAAAATAACTAGTAAATATTAGAAAGTATAGGTATTTTGAATAATATTGTGTGAAAGTGCAAATATAATCAGGTAAACTTAGTTATATAAGCACCATAACAAATATTCAATCAACTACTGTATCACATGACTGATAAAAAAAGAAAAATAAACCTAACCTCACCAGAAGAAAATCCATACTCAAAAGCGCCAAATCTGAAAGGAGCACCGGTAACATTTAACATCGAAGCAAATATGTCCATCTCCAATGCTGATCTTAAAAAGATAAAGTCTATCATTGATTAATCCCTACAAACCGAACTTGCGAAAACAACCTCTTTACTCGCTTCAAAAGAAGATTTTAATAAGTTGAATGCTGAGATAAACATCCTGCGAAAGCAAAATGAAGATTTATCTTCCAAGGTCCAGCAGTTTGAAACTAGATGTTATGCACTAGAGGAAGAATTGGAGGCACAATGCAGAGAAATCAGGGGTAAAAACATCATTCTCACAATGCCAAATGAAAAAGTTGAAAAGTTGAAACGTTGGGAAAACTAATGAATATCTTTCATTAATAAATTATTACGACCAAAAAAGCCGAAGAAGTGAAATCTTCAAATTTTAAAATTGATCATATCGAATTGGTCAAAACACTTTTAATTAAAGTTAATATTAATAGTATCCGCCTTTGGAATGGCCTCCCGCGGTTAGAAAATCCATTGGAAGTATACAAAAAGAAATAAGAAGGGATTTCTGTCACAAAAAATTGGCCATACAAACAGACGCTGAGGATAGTATGTATTAGAGTGGAATGTATTTCCATAATTTATGCTGATCTTTTTGCTTCCAATCTTAAAAAATAAAATAAAATGGACGACTGGATCATACAAACTTACCGTTATAGCTAACAACTGCAGTGTAGCTAAACATTGAAACTGTTTAGTAGGTAGTGTAGTTATCCGTTGCTGGTTTAAAGCCTATGGATATGTAAGATTACTTTTATTCTTAGTATTGTAACGAGTTGTACCCACTGATTAGTATTGAATTCTGAACACACTATTTTATACAAAACATAATACTTGAAGTATGCTACAAACTGCAACAGGACAACTGGAAGTATGCTACAAATTCTACCAAAACAACATCTGAAGTATGCTACAAACTACATACCTATTCCCCTTGGGAGAGACTTTTCAACAGTAGAAGACCGTTTGACGAGAACTTTCAAGGTATATCTAGAAAGCTTAAATAAGTTTAAATACCGCTTCACGAAACGGGACAGTTTATTTTTTTAAGCGCAAGTTTAAAGTTGGTTGTAAGAAAAGATATAAGTTTGTAATTATTACACTTTTATTATAAGTGGAATAATAAAGCGCTAAGTGTGTTAGAAAGAAAAGTGGTGTTAAGTTAAATGTGAAGTAAATAATGTGAAGTCGTTAAAAAGGAAATAAGTTTTATTTGTGAACCCAAGTAATAATAAAACATTGGTCTCAGAAAAGTGGAATAAAACTTATTTCATGTGTGCATTTGCATTGAGATAATTAAGTAAGACCAGAAATTGTGTATCGCGTATTTTTAATATAAAAAGTGACTGTATCTAAAGAAAAATGGGTAAGACTCTGAACGACATAAATTTGGTCGAACTTAAGGCAGAATTTAACAAACGAGGTCTTCCTACTGCTGGATCGAAAAATGAACTCATTATTCGTTTGCAAGAACATTTAAAACAAAAAAAGAAAATCCAGACACATTTCAATTTAACATTGAAATGTCGGAAAAACACATAAGTACTGGTTTTGGCTTCTCAAATATGATGGCTGTTTTGCTCGCCGAGTTTGATGAAGAAAAGAACGAGATAAAGAATCTTCTCGAACGATTTGATGTACAAAAGAATGAGCAAAAGAATCTTCTCGAACGATTTGAAAAACAACGCGATGAACGAAAGAACGAGCAAAGGAATCTTCTCGAACGATTTGAAGAACAACGCGATGAACAAAAGAACGAGCAAAATAATCGTCTCGAACGATTTGAGGAACAACGCAATGAGCAGAAGAACCTTCTACAAGATCAGAGAAACCTAATCGAAGGTAAGCTAGTTGCATTTACGAACAAATGCATTGTTCTTGACGAACGTATGGAAGGCGGCGAAAAGCAATTTTCGAAAGTAGACGCACAGCTTGAAAATGTTCATGGAAAGTTTGAGAAAGTGGAAAACAAAATAGAAAATTTAACAAATGAATTGGACAAAGTGAGAAAAATAAAGTTTCGAGAGCGTTCTGGTGACTGTCCAAAGAGAAAAGAAATACATCCACCAACCTTTGATGGTCGATCTATAAAAAGCAATTTGAGGCAGCCGCAACAACAAAAATGGCTGCGATGACGAAGACAAGTGTAGAGCGCTGACACTAGCACTAAGAAGTTCTGCTGCTGAACTTTTGCAAACTATACCAGCAGATAAGAATGGCAACTTTATTTAGTTATTTATTTATTTCTTCATCAATGGATTTGATTTAATAATCTGCTGATAACATGTATGTTCCTATTTACATTAATTTTAAATTACTTATTCTAACTCAACTTGAATGAAATATATTTTGAACAAAATTTTGAAATTATCCCTACTCATGGACAAGTCGACTTCAATGCAAATGGACTTATACAATGATAAAGAGTTACAGGATTATTTAAACCATAATTTGTGCGATAAGTGGGAACATAAGACATTTCTTATTCTTAGATTTCTTTCTGGAACGTACCAAGAAACTTGCGCAAGTAATTCTTCAGAATTTATACAATTAGTTAATATGTCTTTTATAAAAAGAACGCATTGCGGCTTTTAAGGGTTTTTAAATCTAATAACGCACATCTTGAAAAGTATGCAGGCATTCCGTCGGACCATCTCATATTTCGTAACGCGAAACGCGAGATTTCTTTTTTATTCTTGTAATTGCATTTTTGTTTCATAAGTGTTGCATGGGCAACACTTATGAAACAAAAATTGTCTTCAAAGTATACACATCTTTAAAAACGCGAGAAATTCGCTTGAGGAAACCTAACATAGAATTAGCTTTCGATACAATAAAATCAATGTGGGAAGAAAATGTGAGCTTGGAATCAAAGATAACACCGAGATCTTTCACCTCATCACCATTAAGAGAATTTCCATTCCAAATTTATAAGTAAAAGTTAACGGAGTGAGCGTTCTGTAAGCACCAAAAAATTTACATTTTGTTGTATTAAGTTGGAGATGATTATATAAGCACCAATTTAAAAATAAATCAATATTGTTTTAAAAGCTTACACAGTCACTAACTGCGGATATTTGCCTATAAAATTTAATGTCATCTGCAAACATCAAACAGTCACAACAATTAAAAATGCCAGGAATATCATTTACAAACAAAACCAACAATAGTGGTCTCAAGGGACTACCTTGTAAGAGACCCGACTCCACCTATATAAATATTGATGTAAAACCATCAATCTGGACGATCTGCTTACGATTTGACAGATAGGACCCGAACCATTTCAAAAATTTGTATTAAGTCCCAGCTTTAGAAGTTTCTGCAATAATAGTCCATGGTGAACTCTGTCAAATGCCTTAAAAAATCTGTGTATAAGGCATCGACTGGCGTTTTGTCTTCCATAGATTTTAAACAAAGTTGGGAAAAAAGGCACAAATTAGTCGAAGTTGATCGGCCACTAATAAATCCATGTTGTTTTGACGTTATTGGTTCCTTGACTACGAAAAGTAGCCTCTGAGTCACCAACTTTTCAAATAACTTTGGTACAGCGGAAAGTTTTGATATGGTTCTGTAATTTTTAACGTTGTGTTTAAGGCCACTTTTGTAAATTGGGTTAACAAACGATAACTCCCAATCATCAATAAAAACACCACATGATAAACATTTATTAAAAATAATTTTAAGAGCGTAGCAGAGAGTCGTGGCACATTTTGACAATAAGAGCGGGGGAATTTTATGCACTCCAGCTTTTTTTATTAAAAACCGGGACAAACTGTTCAATGCCATTAAATATAATTTCTTTAAAAGTGACATCCATATCGTTAACAGATCTATTGCTAGGTCTATGTTCCCAGTCAGTTGAATTAAATAAATTATTTAATCCAGTGAAATCGGCCTTTTTAAAGTTAAAGTTTAAACAATTATTCTCAGTTGAAAATTCTTGGCTTAATTCATAAATTTCATAAATTACATAAACACCTTTATGATGAATTTGATTATTAACCAAAGGAAAGTCTGATTCATATAAGAAAAATCTCATATCATTATTACAAAAAATAAAGCCTAATGTTCTATGTAATTATTTTCTAGAATGATTTATTTGAAATAAACCCAGTGAGTCTAAAAAGCCAACAACTTCAGTTTCGATGTCATTGGTGATATCAAATGGGACCAGGTATTGATCTTCAACCATAAAACGCCAATCTACATTAACGACGTTGAAGTCACCTAACACCCAAGGAGTCTGATTAATTGTCAACCCTTTCACCATTACGTAAATGTTTGAAATAAGTTGCGCATATAATTGAAAACTACTATTAGGTCTAATAACTTATAACTTACAATGAAACAAATTTCATTACTTTTCGTTGTAACGTAAACACAAAGTTGTTCAAAAAATGATGATTGTGAAGGCAAATCGCACTGCGTGCTAGCCAGTGTAGAATTGTATGTTATAGTTATTAAAACGCCACCTCCTCGTTCCATTGCAGTTTCAGTGGCACGATCCACACGATAGACGACGTAAGATGAATCAAATAAATCAGATAATAGAAAGTTTGAATTTAACCAGGTCTCAGTTAAGATTATCACATCATGTTCATGCAACGAAGAGTTTATAAAAAGCTCGTTTATTTTTGTGCGTAAACCACCAGCATTTTGATGATAAACACTCCATTGTGACGGACGAAGGGATGATGATGAAGCACAAATTACGTTTATACTACCTCCTGCTGTAAAAGAGAATTCTCGTTTTGTGGATAACTAAAGATTTTTTTTGATTTGAACACCAAAGGCCAAATAACTGGATTTAGTGCGTCACTGAAAACATGGGCCGGAATTCCAAGTTTAAAATTAATGAAATGTAGCGAAGAAACATCGGCATCATTTTTAACTAGTTTTTTGCATTGAAGCACATTCTCTGAAATGTTAAGTCTGCTTGCGGCGTACAAAACTATATTATTTTCGCTTACACATTTGTCCAGACGGGGAGGTGCAAAAAACGGAGTCTAGGAACTGATGGCAAGTTTGTATTGGCAGTCATAATTGCTGTACCAAACAGTTTTGGTGTCCGTCGAAACTTCCGATTGTCCTTTTGAAATACCTTATCGGAGGTGATATTTAGAACATCGTCGCTGTTATGTGGTCATTTCTTTCCTCGATTGTAAGCCATTTTGGGATGACGTAGGTTCAGTAAGGGCATATGCAATTAAATCATCTACGGTGGATATGTCACCACCTTCTTCTTCGATGGTTTGGATTTTTTGCAGTGACAAAGGTGGAATCAGAATAATTGCAATCTTATCATCTTCGGTGGTGTGATGATCTCTCTCTCGCACAATTTCAATTTGTTGTTTTGATGACATTTGAGCTGTTTTTGCGTTTAAAGCATATTCGTTGGTTCGGTGGTCACTCTCTGTCTCGGTGTCAGTTTGTTTTTTGGATTTTGTGAGAGCAGTTGAAGTTAGCGCTTTTCGCGGCGTGTGTGATTGTATCACCGTATTAACTGTGCACAAATTGTCTAATTTGGGATCATAAACTATTTTTGATTTATTTTTATTTTCTGCCTTGGATAGATATGGAAGAATATTCGATAGACAAGTGTCATTGCGTCCGAACGTTGCAAACGTATTTTGCAACTTTAGTTCTCTTGTCCAAGCCATTGACCACCGCTTTGGAGATTGCCATATGCAAGAAGTTTTCCGAGTCAAACTCAATACCAGAGTCCAGAAAAGTGGTGAAAGCCTACAGCAACTTCAAGCAGACATCGAACGCCTGGCACACCTGGCATATCAAACCGCAGGAGAATAAATCATTATCCAGTTTGCAAAGGAAGCATTTGTCCGTGCCGTTTCTGACAGACACCTTCAGCGAGCAATCCGAAATACTGGAAAACGTAATCTTCCCGAAGCATTAGCATTGGATTTGACAATGCAAGCAGCAGAACAAGCTTCCCAAGGAGTTCATCGAGTAAGAGAACTTGAAGTAGAGGAGTGCTCTTGCCAGAGAACCAAAAAAGTCAACGAAATGGACCTACTCGATGCTGGAATTGTAACAAGACCGGGCATCTCCAACGCCAGTGCCGATTACCACCAACAAAAGCAGTGTGTCAACATTGTTGACACGAAAACATTAGAGAAAAACCAAGCAATCAACACTTCTTCTCGCCCTGAAAAAACACCCAAACGGGAAACGAGTACGAACCAACTTCGAGGGGCAGAAGCTGTTTTCTGGTATCGATGGCATCAGAACCACCATCCAGGTCTCACAGACTAAACGCAACATTAAAAGTCTGACAGTAGAGGCAATTTTAAACAACAGAAAACACGTGGCTACAATTGACACTGGTGTCACTGCCTCGATTGTGCGTAGAGACTTGGTCAAGATGACATGGCTACACAACACCAATAGCTATCGTCTGAAAACAGCGACAGGAGAGGCAGCAATTGTGTACGGAGAAGTTCGTCTGAAGATTCGATTAGCAGAATTGGTGTTTTCACATCTATTTCTAGTAGCAGATATATGCGATGAGTGCATCAATGGAGTCGACTTTATGAAAGAGCACGGAGTAATTGTTGATATCGGTAAGCAAGTTCTTAAGTACAGAAATATTGAAATTATGATGATCTACGGCAATGAAAACTCATCAACTCTAAGGACTGTTGTAATCACAGAAGTCATATGTTTGCCTCCTTCTTCAGAAGTGTTTGTTTGGACAAAATTAAAGGGTGATTCGGGTAGCCATCGGTACCTATTGGTGGAACCAGACTCTGAGTAATGTTCCCAAAACTTTATGGTAGGGAAAACTCTGGTGGCACCAAAGATCAACATGGTGCCTGTACGGATATTGACCATCAAACCGTACGAAGTTAAACTCAGAAAAGGGGATGTAGTTGGGAAATGTGAATCTGTGTCAGCAATAATAAAGATAGCAGACGTGGACAGCCAGAAGTCGGTAAACCCCGAACATTTGAAGACCATAAAAACATTTTCAAGCCATCCAGTCTAAGTGAACATCAGCTTAGTATTGCTGAGCGCCTTCTTCATGAGTTCGGTGACATATTTTCTTCACCAAACGGGCAGCATGGTCGAACACAGCTTGCGCAACATCGAATCGACACAGGAGACGCGAGACCGATTCATCAACCAGCAAGACGTCTCCCATTGGCTAAGCAAGCAGATGTCGAAGAAATGATATCGACCATGAAGAAAGATGGGGATGGCCGTGGCGCGATAGTTGTGTGTTCGCCTGTCAACCTCATGGTCACAGGTTCGATCCCTGCCGTAGTCTATGTCTTATTATTTTTCCATTAAAAACCAATTCTAAAAATAAATGTCATACAATGAGTTGCTGGTTTACTCATTACATACTGTTTAGGCATAGAACTAACAACATGTGATTGAGTAAAACTAGTATACCGATGAAATATGACAAAGAATAAAAAAAAAATAATGCGAATTATAAGTGACATCGATAAATAAGACACGGAAATTTCCCCGCATTAATTCAGCCGCTATCTCTGGGGATAAAATCCGAGACAACAACCACCTATAGTCTCCGAATATCGCGCCACACATCTTTCCTATCATTCTTTCTATTTACTTAACCTCACCCTCACGCCCGCGCTGTGTTGAAACATTTAAAGGGTATTCATAATCCCTTGAGCGCCTGTAGATTATAAAAACAAAGGGGGCTAATCGAAAATTCAAAAAGCCCTTGGGCATCACCTGTGGTTCTTGCCAAGAAGAAAGATGGAAGCACTCGATTTTGTGTGGACTATCCTAGGCTGAATGATGCGACAAAGAAAGATAGCTACCCTCTGCCCAGAATTAGCGATAATTTGGATGCAATGGAAGCAGCTCAATGGTTCTCCACTTAAGAATTGAAAAGTGACTTCTTGCAGGTAGAAATCAACCCAGATGATGGGAAGAAGACAGCTTTCTCCACAGGAAATGGTATGTGGCAATTTAAAGTGATGCCGCTTGGACTATGTAACGCTCCGACAACGTTTGAGCATTTGATGGAGTCCTTTTGCAAGGACTTACTTGGCAATCTTGCCTTGTTAACCTGGACGATGTGATCGGTTAGGGAAAGAACATGAAGAAAAACCAGAATGGAGTGAAATCTCTGATAGGAGCCCAGTTCTCAAAGCCTTTTGAGCACAATGGGACTCACTTCATGTACAAGAAGGTATACTACGGCATAAGGAGGAATGCGCAAATGGCAAATCTTTTGTGATACAGCTAAACGTACCTCGGTCAAAAGTCAATGATGTTCTACGAGAAATGCATAATGGAGCTTCTGGGGGTACCGCAAAAGTGATGCAACATAGCTACACACGCCTGTTCATGCAACAACAACGAGCTCACCATCCTAAATCACAACAACGAGCTAATAACAATTATCATCATCATCATCAACATAAATCAAAAACTACAAGATCATCAACAACATCCACATCTGGTAAAAGATTCCTAATTATCTCTGTTGAAAAATTAAAACCAGCATTTGTCACATCAGAAATGTCGAACAAAAATCCACAAGCTGAAATCAAAACAAACAATAAAAAGGTAACATATGGTCCTGTAAATTCAACGATGTTTCTGGCGGGGGAGTAATTTTGGCGACTTAAATTCCATACAGAGACACCGAATAAAACCAAATAAAACCAAATAAACATCTTTTCATCATAAATCTTTTATTAAGAAACAATTTGTCTCTTTTATTATATTTACTTGTTATTGTAGACTTTCTAACTTGGTACTTATTGTATGTATATAGTATCCCTTAGATATATTAAAAAGTTGAGTTTGTCGAGATTGTTCCAGACGTACGCATCTATTAAAAAGTACCCATTTTGTTATAAGTGCATTTGTGCAATTTAAAGTATCTATTTTATAATAAAAGTATCTATAAATACATACCTAAAAAGTAGTCTATCATTTCAATTAGACTATAATTGAATTATGTAGTGCCGTTGCACGATGTCACAGCGCAGATCAGGCAACATTTTTTTCAGAACTTCAAATCAATTTTCGGTGCTCCATGTTAATTTCCCTCAACAAATAATTGGTCATCTCGTAATTGTGTTTTTGTTCCAGGACGTTCGGTGTGTAATGATTATTGTTAGCTTGATCAGCTTTGCTCGCATGGTTTGTACAGACAAAGGGTAATCCTTATGGACACTTCTTCCCGTGTTTTTCAATTTGGGTGGTGCTTTTAAGATTTTTAAAAACATCAGAGTTATGTCCCAATGTTACAATTAAATGATTTATTTCAAAACTATTATTGGTATTTTTGTGTGTCAGACGGACTGAGTCCATAGTGTTTTCGTCACCTTGAACGTGAACAATTACATTTTTTTCCGTGAGTTTTTGCATAATTGTACAATTTGCATCTCCAGTTTTTCGCAACGTTCTTCTACAATGGCGACTTTATTTTCAAGGGCCAATTGCTTTTCTCATCCGAAACCGCTATTTTGATGGTAAGTACATCTCAGTCTGACTTGGTGCCCAAGTGCTGCAGGTGATCTTTTAATTTCTCATTGAGAAGACGGCTTAGATTACTTATGGACATGGTGTTAAGTGCCATCTCAGTACGTTGCAGTTTCTTCGACTCTGGAGAAACTTCTGCAGATATTTTACTAATATTGCGCTTATTCCAGAAGTTTACAACAATTCTGGTTGAATTGCACTTTGCCGGTGATCTTTAGCAGTAATATCTTAAGTAATATAAGTTTACTTACTGCAAATATAATGTCTTGTTAGATGATTACAATTAATTTTAATTCGCGAATTCGAGATACAATGCACTTTTTTTAAACCAAATTTTGCTAAATACAAGAGCTACATTTTAACCGACTTTTTCAATTGTCAACTGTCAATCACAAATGTGGCAATATTATAATTGCTTTTCACTCAAAATTTCTTCACTTAACTTACACTAGAACTTATCCAGTGCAATTTTATATGAATATTTGCACTGGTACAGCAGAAAAAACACAGCCATTACTGTGCGTATTTATATATGTAAAACTTTTTTCGAATAGTCTTTCAAATTTATTTTAGTTGGTGGCGTAGCAACGGGCGGAGGGTAGAGCTAGTATACATATAAAATTAAATTTTCAAAAAAAAAAACGATTTTTCAAAAAAAATAAATATTTATTTCTTAAAAATCGAAAAATTTTGTATGAAAGAAAAATTGTATGGGAACTTGGGAAGTTTGAAGTGCAATTAACAAGTACGCAAAATAAAATATTTTTACCTGAAAGTAGACTGTAAATATTTATAAGAACCCTTAAATCTCTTTAAACTATAATTCTTCATAAAATAACTTCTATTCATTTAAAGATTACAAATTCAATAATTTAAATGAACCAGTTCAAGAAGAACGATTGTTTATGAAAAAAATGTTAAATAATTGTTTAAAATTTGTTTAATAATTCTTGTTGCATTTTTGATTATTTATTTGGTAAGTTCTTTGTCACATTAAAAGTTGCTAAGGATTATAAGCTAAGACTCATGTTACAAAGTAAGACTGGGTAGAAATTTGGAAATTTTCAGTTGTTTCTTGTAAATAATAATGACGATGTCAAACTAAGCTGATGGATACTGCTTAGCACAGTCTTCATTGGTTATTCCTGTGAAGGGCACGAGTACGATAACTTTGGCGCCAAGATATAATAACGGTTTTTGGTAGAGCGGCATAATACAAGCATTTTTTACTATGGGAGGGGGGTCTATCTCCCCTCGTTTAGGCGGGAGGGGAAATTTTATAAAAATTTACTTAAAATCTTTAAAAAAAATATTTAAAAAGAACGGCAACACTTACCGTTAGAAATTACACCTTTTTCAAAAGTCAGAACTCTACAATTTATAATAAATTTTAAGTAAAGTTGTTTCAGTCAATAGTTTTTGAAATAATTGACTTCAAACTCAAAATTTATGAAAAAAAAGTTAAAAAAATCACTTTGAGTATTATTTTTCTCATGATTATAAATACCAATAAAGAAGTAATTGATGTAGTTAACTGTTCCAATTATTTTTTAATCAAACACTGAAAACTATTCGTTTCTATGTTTTCTAGTTTTTGAGAAAATTGAAAAACAAAAAAAAATAATTTTGTATCAGATGGGTGCATGTAAAGTGTCTTTTGCATGTAAAAAATCTGGATTAAAAAAAATAATTGATATTATATACATAAACGTATGTACATATGTACTGTCCATTTCAATCTCTTTTTTCTAAATATCCGGTTAGGTACTTGGCCAAAACTTAAACATTTAATATATTTGAGCATGAAAATTTATTGCATTATAAAAAAATTTGCATTACCTTTACGACAACACAACGGCAGCAAATTCTCAGTTTCTTAATATGCACATATGTTTGTGTCATACATAGATATGCATATAACTATGTACACACATATAATGCAGCCACAGTAAAAAGTATGTATATAGTTAGATCATAAAAAACAAGACCATGCATTCGATGTTTGT
The DNA here is from genome assembly GCA_910595825.1 of Philhelius pedissequus. Taxonomy (NCBI): domain Eukaryota; kingdom Metazoa; phylum Arthropoda; class Insecta; order Diptera; family Syrphidae; genus Philhelius; species Philhelius pedissequus. Next base: position 3,460,610 of record OU343164.1, read on the forward strand.
ACCGTTATTTTTATACAGGTTTGGTGCAGGTTATTGTTTACCAAAGCCATTCTTCATTTAACGTTTGAAAGAGTAGTGTTTCCTTTTTAAGAATGGCGGCTAAGCATCCACTTCTTCACCCAAAATTAAATAATTTTTCGATTTCTTGTTCGTTTGGGGATTTGGTGTCAACAAACGAAAAAGGTATCCCGTTTTTAGAAGAAATCGGGTTAATTCCCTCCAAAACGTCTACTCCACCTCTGTGTTGTGATATTTTAATGACCGTGGAAAATTCAAAAAGTGCAAAGTTCGGTTGGTAAATAACCGCATTAACTGTAATAAAATCACAAAGGTATATATGAAATTTACGATGCAAACAGTGAGATGCCTAAGGGGGGGCATGCTGCCCCCCTGCAACTCCCCTGCTTGGGCTCACTATAGGCTTTGGAGAGGGTGAAAATTTTATTATATGCAAAGTTTCTTTAAAATTAAAGAATCTTTTGGGTTTAAAGAACAAGTATAGTTTTACTATTTTTCAATTACATATCTTAAAAACTAGAAGACATAAAAAGAAGTAGTTTTCTGTGTTTAATAAAAAAAATAATTGGAGCAGTTAACTACATCAATTATTTTTTTATCGATATCCATAATCATGAGAAAAATAATATTCAAAGTGATTTTTGTAACCTTTTTTTCATACATTTTGACTTTGAAGTCAATTATTTAAAAAACCATTGACTAAAACAACTTTACTTAAAATTAATTATAAATTGTAGAGTTCTGACTTTTGAAAAAGGTATAATTTATAACTGTAAGTGTTGCCGTTCTTTTTTAATATTTTTTTAAAGATTTTAAGTAAATTTTTATAAAATTGCCCCTCCCGCCTAAACGAGGGGAGATAGACCCCCCCTACCATAGTAAAAAATGCTTGTATTAAGCCCCTCTACCAAAAACCGTTATTATATCTTGGCGCCATAGTTATCGTACTCTCCCCTACAGTTTATATGAAATGTTCTTGTGACATCAGCAGTAGCGACCAACTTCAATTCCATTGTCAGCGCTCGTCGTAGTTGACAGTGTCAACTTAAATCCATCTTCACTTTGTTTAAACAGCCGTAATCAATGTCACATACACGTGGGGCGTGTATGTGACTATTAGAAGCTTTAGGGCTCCTTATTAGACACACCACAGGCGTCCGTTGTCACATTGTTGGTTCAACTAACTGAATAACAGAACACCGAAACTGAAGAACAAACCCAATTATGACCACGAAGATATGCTAATTTTACATACCGCCAGTCATAGTCATACACTATAGCATATGCACAGTGCATCATGAGCTGGAACGGTTATTAATAGGCCACTGGAAGGGAATTATTTAAGCTTATTGCAGGGAAGTGCCCATAAAGCACCCACTTCTCTCTTCAAAATCAAAAGAGCCGGTTTTGAACCCTCTGGGCCGATTTTTTTGTTAATTTTAAATAGGAATACGATCGGATGACCGACTGCGTCTCAAATTAAAAAAAAAACTTGTTGGCGACGCCAAAACGATTTTAATTAATTCATTAACGAATCCTGTCACGCCACCAATAAATTTGCTATGCACCTACTCTGTCTCTGTATACTCTGTTGCCCTTGTAGATACATATATCAAGAGTCACCTGCTTGTCACCATACAACTTAATATGGGATGGCGGCAGGGAAATGTTGGAAGTCAGCTTAACTCAAATGCAGATCGAGAATGAATTCCGCGCAATAAACTTGCATTCAATTATAACATTGATTCATGAATGGAAACCGCAATGCAATGAATGATATGGATATGGACTTTTACTTGCTATATACATAAGTATGTAATGTAGTAACTAAGGGGCAAGTTATGCATTTGAAAAAAAAAGAAATAAAAAAGTTTTGTATTTGGAGTAAAATCGAGAAAATCAAATCAAATTATTCCGGATGAGGAATAGAATAGATGGAAAAGGCGAAATATTTATCCAGAATGGAATGAATAAAGAAACAAAAATACTATCCGGAATAAAAAAGAAAAAGATGACATCAATCAGCTGTTTGAAAGTTATGTGATGATGATAAAAAAGAAAGCAGTATCTCTATGAGAAATAGTAAAAATTAAATATTATTGATTTATTAATTAATGGAAACTTAAATTCAATTATTGTTTATATATTTATTTCAATAATAAAAATATAAAAAATGTTTGGTCATACATTTTGTTTACTAGCTTGGTTTCCCTTTTTTGGCTGGTGTAAATTTTTTGCTTGTATTACATTCACATGAGGGTTATATTCCGATAATATTCTTTTCATTTCCATGCTTAACATGGAATATATAGAATGCATTCCAAACGTTCCGGAATGAATTAAGAAACAACAAAATAGTTTATCCGGAATATTACGTGGAATAAAGAAACGCAAAAATAATATTCTGGATATCTCAGATGAATAAAGAAACACACTCAAAATAAATGCTGGCGTGATCCATTTTGTCTCCAACTTTTGTTCATATTTTCATAAATGATATATTATCTAGAACTTCTAATCCACTAAATTGTTTTGCTGAAGATAATCCTCTCAGCTGTTTTCAGATTCACTTCCTTGTTCTTCGGATTTTGAACTGCAACGGCAGGATATATTAAGCTCATTAAATTCTGACATCGATAGCATTGTCCAATGGGGAAGAAAAACCGCGTAGAATTTAATGCTTCAAAAACCCCCATGCCGCTATCCTTAAGCGACACTTGCATTGAAGAAACCGATCAGTTTTCTGTCCTTGGCATATGCATCACACGCCACCTTTTGTGGAATGACAACATATTCGATACTTTGAAAATTTTCAATTTCCTTAATTTAACGGGGTAAGGAGTTCCAAAGACGAAACTCTATTCGTAGAATTGACGTTCGGATGTTAGGAAAGAACAGGGATGATGAAGCAATTGACGAAATCTGTGCGAGGTTGCAATATTTAACTTTTCAAAACAATATTGTGGTTAACGTGATATCAATATATTAGTAAGCAACGTAACACTGCGAAGCTAAATATATTTATTCAAAGGCATACCTAGCAGAAGTGTAGCAAAACCAGATATTCTGTCGTACTTACGTAAGCCAAAGACATAACGTATGTCAGAGTTAAAGGCAACATTAAGTTTACGCTTGCTTACATGATTACAATTGCAGTAAATTTCAAATTTATATTACAATAATTACCAAAATCGGAATAATCAAAGTCTTAACAAGAAGTAAATGTGTTTTTGCAGGTATAAAAGACTGAGTTGACCATAATGTACGAAGTACGCCAAATAATTTGCCGGCCACACTGTTTATATGATTGTCCCAAGTTAGGAAGCGGTTAAAAGTCACTCCGAGGTTTTTTGCGGCTTAAACATATTCGATAGGAGTATTGCTTAAGAAAATGGAGGGAAAATAACTTATATCAAGTCGTTTTCTGGATATAACAATACATTTGGATTTTTTTTTGATTAAAAATGAGGCCATTTGAATTGGACCAATATGCAATTTTCTTAAGACCTCTGTTGGCACAGAAGGCTCCATTCTCAATGAGTCCAAGGGGGCAGCTACAGTACAGATGGACGCCATCTGCATACATATGAGAACAGCAGTTATTAAATATAAAATATTTTAAAATAACGGTAATACGTACAAATAAGTGTTATAACTTTTTTTTAAAGACTGTGTTTTATTATTCTTATAAATTTCCCTTTTTTTACTAATTAAATGCAGCGACAAAAAAACGACCGTATTATCAAACCATTCATACGACGAGGGATACATAAAAGCAAAAATTCACAAATTTCCACAAAAGAACAGTTTTATTATACAATTTACTGGAGATGATATGTACCGTGTGGAGGTTGACACAAGACAAAAAAAAAACCTTTTAAAAAAAAGAAACATTCGCTAAGCCATCATGGTCTGCATACAACATTGCGGTTGTTCTCCTTGCAACGGCGCTCATCTGCTATCATAAGTTACAAGTAGGTATCAATACATATCATGATAACGATGACAAAAATAGGTAACGTATTATGTACATACATATTATGGAATAGTTAGATAATAGGGTGAAGCAAAAGAACTTTGGCAAAATATAAAGATTAAAGTATAAAAACAATTTAAACAATAAATGAAAAGTTAATATGTACCTTTTAAATTAAAGAACAATTAAATTATTTAATTAATAATAAGAACATTTGGCTTGATTTAAAGATTAAATACTGAACATTCAGCCCCCCCTGAAAGACACCGCTCTTTCAGCAAACGGAAGTGGGGCAATCTTCACAATTGGACGTGTATACTCCCCATTGGGTGTTCGTACTTTGACAACTCTGACCTTGTTGTCCTTGCCTGGATATGTTGCAGTGATGCGACCAACGATCCATTTCGACGGTGGAAGACTTGGCTCTTTCAATAGAACGATATCATTGACAGATATATTTGTTTGAGTGTTCTGCCATTTTTGCCTTTGTTGGAGCGATGTTAAGTACTCTTGATGCCATCTTTTCCAAAACCCCTGAGATAATTTCTGAAAAGATACCAATTAGTTTTAACAGAAATGTTAGAATTTACCAAATCAGGTTGAGGAACTGAGGTGTAGGATTCCCCAATCATGAAATGAGCCGGCGAAAGGGCACTTGGTTCTGTATCTGATGTCTGCCACATTGGACGGGAATTTAGGAGAGCTTCAATCTTTGTAAGAAGTGTGTACAGTTCTTCGTACGTCAAAATGTGTTCTCCGATGACTCGTCTTAAGTGCTGCTTCACAGACTTAACCCCAGCCTCCCATAAACCTCCAAAGTGAGGTGCTGATGGTGGGAGAAACTTCCAAGAAATATTGTCCTTGGCGAGATGATCACTGACAATATGTTGATGCTGTTCACTTAAAAGGCATTGAAACATCTCGTCCAGCAAATTTTTGGCCCCATGGAAATTGGTTCCATTGTCGCTCCAAATTTCCGTTGGCTTTCCACGACGCGCACAGAACCGATCTTAAGCCAGAAGAAAGGTGTTTGACGACAGGTCACCAACTAATTCTAGGTGAATACCCCTTGTGACAAAGCACACAAAAAGAGCAATGTAGGCCTTTACAAATTTAGCGTTTCGCCTACGCGATAGTCTTAGCGTTATAGGACCGGCGTAATTGCATCCAACCTTACTAAACGGTCGCGAAAACCGAATTCGTTCAACAGGAAGGTTTCCCATTAATTTTTTTTTTTTTGATGAATCGCGACGCTATCGAAAGCACGGAACACAATTGTGAACAATTTAACGCACTAGATTTCTAAAACCAACAATATAGAATTCCTTTTTCAGTAATGCAATCATGAGGGTCACACCGGCATGTAAATAATGTTCGTGAATGTAATGAACGATTAATTCAGAGATACGACTCGATTTGCATAGTATAATAGGATGTTTTTCCCGATATAACAGATCAGAGTTCTGTACACGCCCACCAACCCGAAGTACACCATCCGAATCGAGAAATGGAGCAAGACTTAAGAGTTTATGTTGCTTTGAAAGTTCTTTGTTTCGTTTCAACGCGGCGATTTGCGATGAAAATGAAGACATTTGGCAAAATTTGATCAAAACAATTTTAGCTTTTAATAGTTCGTTCACGGATAGAGATCTGTTATTACGAAGATCACTTGGAATGCGACAGTTAGAGCAAAATCGCAAGTGGTAGTTCTTCTTGTATAACCTTCCAGCGATCAGCTAATTCTTTAGGAATTTCTTCGTCCCAGATTAACTTTTCCCGCCACAAGTCCTGTAGCAGGATTTTGACAGCAACAATAATAGGAGCGAGAAATCCCATCGGGTCAAATATTCGAGACGCATCTGACAGTATCCGACGTTTGGTACACTCCACACCTTCGCTCAACTTAACTTTGTAAGAAAACATATCCTTTGAAGGGCACCACTGCAATCCGAGAACCTATACCGAATCAAACTCCTCGAATTCTACTGGAGACAGCTCACGTTGTTCTTCAGGTAACGACAGCAAAAGAGGCCAGCAATTTGTTGTCCACTTACGTAAATTAAAACCTCCCGTTTTTAGCAGCTCTACCAATTCCTTCTGAAGAGCAATGACTTCATCAATGGTGTCTGCGCCGGTGATGACATCATCAACATAAAAGTCATTAAGAACCGTTGCAGACGCTAAGGGATAGTCCTCAGAAGAATCCAGAGCCAACTGCTTTAACGTTCGAACTGCTAAAAAGGGAGCACATGCAGTGCCATACGTGACCGTTAAAAGCCTGAAGTGTTTCACAGGGTCCTCAGGAGTTTTGCGCCAAACAATCCTTTGATAATCACAGTGATTACCTGTAACTCGAATTTGGCGGTACATTTTCTCAATGTCACCCGCAATGGTATATAAATGGCGTTGAAAACGAAGGCACACAGAAAAGATGTCACGTTGTATGGTCGGACCAACAAGAAGTGAATCGTTCAATGACAACGAATGGTTAGTTTTGGCCGAACCATCAAAAACTACCCTTATTTTTGTAGTGCTACTGGCATTCTTGAACACCGCATGGTGAGGAAGATAAAAGGATCTGTTGGTTGGTTTATATATCTCTGCAGCCGGAACTTCCTCCATATGTCCCAGTGAGAGATACTCTTCCATAAAATTTAAGTATTGATCCCTTAATTCAGTGTTCGAAACAAATCTTCTTTCGATCGAGTAAAGACGGCGTAAAGCAACACTAAGCGAATTCCCAAAATTTATCATTTCATCAGTTTTGAATGGTAAACGTACAACGTATTGACCATTAGAAAGCCTTTAGTGTGATGACGCATATAACTCTTCAGCACACTGGTCATCGATCGAGAAGGTGGGCTCATTAGAGACTTCTTCTAACCGCCAGAAATTCTCGAGATCAAATTCTTGCGAATGATCCAGCTGCGTACAAAATGATCGAATGCCTCTGAGAGTAGTTTGGGCACACCTTCCAGCTACAACTGCTCCGAAAATTGTTGGAATTAAGTTAGGTACGCCACTTAATTCATTAATTGTGGGTCCTGTTATAACGTTGAACACATTATTTGCCCCTATTAGAACATCGATGCCACCAGGTTTATAAAAATTAGGATCGGCAAGCTCAAAAGACACAAGATTGCTTATATTTATGTTTTCAATCACTGAAGCCGGTAGCAAAGAAGTTAATTTTGGGAGAACATGGCAATTCACATCTATATACCTTGAATTAAATCGAGAAGTCAACCTTATTGTCACCAAACCATTGGTAACACCTGCTGATGTAGACGCAACTCCAAGCACAGGAATTCGAGAATGACTACGAGAAAGTCCCAAGCGTTGAACAGTCTGTTCAGTGATGAATGAAACCTGAGATCCTGTATCAAGAAGCACTCGAATGTTTCGGAATAATCTTTCTCTATCCTGTGTTTTTGCAACTGCTGTAGGAAGTATCGTTTGACTATTGAAACTGGACTGAGACGAATAATTGTTAACTACAGATGACGGACCTGGATTCGATGACAACACACTAGACGCGACAGGAGCAGCAAATGCTGATTGAGATTGACTTAAATTATTGCGAACCGAAGATGAATTTGTTGCACCATCTTGGTGGACCAAAACATGGTGTCTAGATTTGCATAACTTGCAACGTTGGTAGGAAAAACATCTATTGGCAGCATGCCCTTGTCGTAAACAGTTGAAACATAACGAGTTATCCCTAGCGAAACTTCGACGCGTATCAATATCAAACGCGAGGAATTTTTTACAATTCACCAGATTATGATTTCCCTTGCATTGCAGGCAGCTTTGAACAGACTCAACCACATGTGCCTTTACATTATTTTGAACCTTGTTCGGAGGTTTCGAAGTACAATTAGGTAATGAACATGACTCTAAACAAGCGCAGCGATTTTGTAAAAACTCCAATAGTTCGTTAATTGTAGCACCTTCCTTTGACCCAAGATTTTCCGCCCAAGCTTGCTTCGTATCTGGGTCAAGCTTTTGCACTAACAGATATATTAACCAAGGATCCCGATCATTTGTATCAAGTGAATTCAATCCCCTTATAACCGCATCAGCACCATCAGTTATTTTCCTCAACAGCACTACATTCAGAGAATTTGTCACCGGTAGCGAAAGGAAAGATTGAATAAAGGATTGCACTATAAGCTGCGATCTATCAAAACGCTTCTCCAATCTATCCCAAGCTTCAAAATAATTGTTATCAGTAAGCTTCATGTGACTAATCAGATCAGAAGCAGTGCTACTCAAGAATGTCTTGAGGTAGTAGAATTTTTGAGATGGAGTAAGCGAAGGATTTTTATCGACCGAACTAACAAACATGTCCTTGAATGCAGGCCAATCTTCGTATTTACCCGAAAAAGTAGAAACTGCTATTTTCGGCAGATTCACCGACGACTTACTAGTAGAATTGAAGTTCGCCAGAACGGCGGCTTGTTGTGTCTGATTCCTGAGCAGATTGCGAAGGCTGTTTTACCTTTATAAAGCTCGTAAAGGTTGAATGAGCTACGAAATATTTGGCTTCGTATTCGGGTCAACAAAATCGACATCCTCGATATACTCATACATCTCGTTCTGGAGTGAAACAAAGTCAGTCCAGACTTCTTCCAACTTTGCTAATCTTATTTCAAGCATCGAAAGTGGAGTATTTATGTCCACTGAGGAAGCGAAATCAACTGCCTTTGTCAGTCGTCCTTTGGCACGTCCACGTTTTGCTTTGACCACATTCATATTAAGACTACACACGTGAATTTATTGAAAGGAAAAAACGAACAGAATGTAAAATTCCCAAAAAATGCAAAACTATCTTTTTAACACGTTCTGAAGATGATTTGCCAACGTTGTTCCTTTAACGACAAAAAAAATGTGTAACTCGTTCGATGGGCACAAACAACAATTCCCAATTAAATTAACACAGCACAAATCTTAGAAAAATGGTTCAATATAATTTGGCGAGGAAGGACCAGAATGTTTTTTAATATTCTTATAAATTTCCCTTTTTTTTACTAATTAAATGCAGCGACAAAAAAACGACCGTATTATCAAACCATTCATACGACGAGGAATACATAAAAGCAAAAATTCACAAATTTCCACAAGAGAACAGTTTTATTATACAATTTACTGGAGATGATATGTACCGTGTGGAGGTTGACACAAGACAAAAAAAAAACCTTTAAAAAAAAGAAACATTCGCTAAGCCATCATGGTCTGCATACAACATTGCGGTTGTTCTCCTTGCAACGGCGCTCATCTGCTATCATAAGTTACAAGTAGGTATCAATACATATCATGATAACGATGACAAAAATAGGTAACGTATTATGTACATACATATTATGGAATAGTTAGATAATAGGGTGAAGCAAAAAAACTTTGGCAAAATATAAAGATTAAAGTATAAAAACAATTTAAACAATAAATGAAAAGTTAATATGTACCTTTTAAATTAAAGAACAATTAAATTATTTAATTAATAATAAGAACATTTGGCTTGATTTAAAGATTAAATACTGAACAAAGACAATACCTTAATCTATTAGATAATTTTTAAATGAAGCAGAATCTATGCATAGTTTTTAAAAACACGGGTTTTAAAAAAAAACTTTGGGAAGTAAAAGATAAACAAAAGTTTAAATTGCAATTTTTCAAAACTGTAAAATTCTATAATATTTTTTTACAAACTCGTTACTCTGATTAATTCTTAATCAAAAACTGAAAACTATTTGAATTTATGTGTTCGAGTTTTTGAGAAAATTGAAACTTTTTCCATGAAAATTTCTTAGAAAATTGCCCCTTCCGCTTAAAAGGGGGGATATAGACCCCTCTCCCGTAGGATAAATTGATTGTGTTAGGACCCTCTACAAAAACCCGTTATTTTTTTGCTGCACCGTAGTTATGGTACTCTCTTCTCAAAGTGAGATCACCGTAAATACAAAAAAAAATCTCATGAAAAAAGTAGTTTTAGTTATTTTTAATTTTGTCAAAACTAACGCATAAAATCATAAAGTTTTCAGTTTTTGATTAAGAATTAATTATAGCCATGAGTTTTTGAAAAAAAATGTTATATAATTTTACAGTTTTGGGAAATTAAACTTTAAACATTTTTAAATGTTTATTTTTCTAATTTGTCTACTATCTAATTATCGCAAAACCGGCTCTTATGATTTTGATTAAAAAAATAAAATATGTACACTACTATAGGTATATTCTACAATTTTTTTTATTTCGACAAACCAAAATTTTCCAAAAATAATTTTTTTTCGCGATTGTTTTAATTGGAAAATTCAATATTGCGAACGATTTTTTTTTAAATTTCCTGTTTAAATTTATATTTTGAAGTACTTTAAATTATCATCAACATTTTTTTAGAAAAGAATTTAAGAAATTGTGTGTATAAAAAATTAAGTAAAAAACGACCTTGAAAATATATTTATTTATTTATTCGTCAATGGATATCTGTTAATTATTTTTAACAATATATGTATGTATATTAACAATTTCTAGATTAATATTAAAAATTCTCAAAAGACTGCTTAAAAATATTTCTATTCATTTGAAGGTCGACTTCACATTTAATAGAATTAAAAAACGTTATCGAACGAGTTAAAAGTTCATTCAGTGCATAGTTGGTCCTGTGACTGGGAACAAGCAAGGCAACGTCTCTGTTTCTAAGATTTCTCTCTGGAACAGAAAAGGGTAAAAGGTTCAATAACTCGGGTAAATTTATTCTTCCAATATTGACATCTCTTAAAAAAAGTTTACGTAGAATTTTTCTATTGGTTTTTAAAGATTTGAGATCAATTAAGGTGTACCTTGACTTAATAAGAGGACAAACCTTCTGGCCAACCTAAGTTCCTCAGTGCAAATCTTGTTTTATAATAATCCCCCGCCTCTATCCTCCTCAGATACCGCACGCACTGGGGTCCATTTGCATCAAGTACGATGGCAAATTCGGTTGCCAGTCATATCGGCACTTAAAAATGAAATTCTTGGTAAAAGTTGTTGTGTTTTGCAAATGCCAGCCTAACACAACAACTTGTATTTATGAACGATGCTAGTATTGAATCTTCTTTGTATGTTTTCGATCCTATGAGAAGAGCTCTTATAAAAGGGTGACCATACAACACAACAATATCCTAGTATAGGTATATTTAAAGAAATATAAATAGATTTTAAAGTAAACGGTGATTTTTTAAGAGCTTGGTTTTTGAAAATTCAAAAAAACACAGAAACTTGTAAAAAGTGAATGAAATTTGTATTTGGATCGATAAATCAATTTCTGCCATTTACTTTTTAAAAATAATTTCACTTAAATGTTGCCCGCGGCTACGCTTCAGGTGGTCCATTCTGAAGGTCCAATTTTGGCAAACTTTTTCACACATTTCGGCCGGAATCTCACCAATGACGCGTTCAATGTTGGCTTCCAAGGCAGCAATCGTGTTTGGATTGCCCCCATAGACAATAGACTTAACATAGCCCCACAAAAAATAGTCTAACGGGGTCAAATCACATGATCTTGGTGGATAAAGTGAAACTGGTGCGAAATTTGGTCCCAATGAGCTGAATAGCCTGCTCGGTGGGTCGATTAAACGGACGTAGCTTGCGAAACAGAGCACGAATTTTGATAATAAATTTCAATAATTTGCAAACGTTGTTCAGGTGTAAGTCTATTCATGATGAAATGGCAATTAATACTGAATCGAAATGTCAAATGTTCGTGGAATTTGTCATGTGTGATCTGTCAAAAATATAAACGTCAAAAACCAAGTAGCAAAAAAATTACCCTTGCCATGTGTTCGTTTTGTGTTTTAAAAAAAAATGTTTTTGACCTTGATTTATTGCACTTTTCGATTCGGCAATTAACATTTCGTCTATTATACCACATGTGAGGAGATTTGAATTACAAAAAATTCTCCACGCAAACCAAATTGATATTGCGTTTATACAGGATACACACCTAAACGCTAAACACAAAGTTATAATAGACTCCTATAATATTATTAGGAATGACTTATTTCAGGGTGTAGCAATTCTAGTTAAAAACACAATCCAGTATAGCTGCGTGGATTGACCAAACCAACTAACATCTCCGTATATCTTTATAAGCATTAATATTAAAAGTAACAACAATATCATTGACACATTTCTTTTAGGCTCTATTTATTTCCCCTCAAATTACTCGAACACATCCATCTCAAATGACCTTTCAATCCTTCATTGAAAACCTAGCCAATTCCTTTGATGGTGCCATAATTGGAGGCGACTTAAATGCTAGAAGTCAATCCTGGCGTGATTCTAAAATCAACTCGAATGGAAAAAATCTAAAGGATTGGTTTCAGAGGACTAATCCATCTCTATCTTTGATCTCTCCACCCTATCCCTCATTCCCAAGAAGTGGTTCCTTCTTAGACCACTTCTTGATTACCTCATTCCTAATAAATCAGATCGACCCTAATTTTTTGGTACAAAACCTACATACTTTCACAGAACATTGTCCTATTCTATTGAAAATATCACTAGAAGAGTTATCATTGTCATTGCTACAAACCACAAATTGCCAAACATTTATTAATACCGACTGGGATTCCTTCAGAGACCAATTAGACTATCCTTAAAAACTAGACAATTTCTCTTTAAAAAAAACAAGAAGTGAATTTGCCTTGGTTACAATAAAATTTATATGTGATGTTTTGCACAATTGACAAATTTCAATCAAAAATAACGCCAAGGTAATTATAAATCACTCTTGGTACTGAACGAAAGGCTCTAAAAATGTTGCATTTGGAGATATTTAGATCAAGATGATTATATTTACACCACTGAAATAGTTTATCAATATCTTTTTGAAAATTCTCACAATCTTCATTTGTGGATATTTGATGATATATTTTTAAGTCGTCTGCAAACATAAGATTCTACTAAGAATCTTGTGCTTACGATGTGATCGTTGAACATAAGAGCAAGTACGCATGAATCAAAGTAAACAAGACTACGACACTTCTTTGTTTTTCTTATTTTATTGACGTCCTAAGTGAAACAAAATCTGCAAATTTTTGTTGTTTGTGGATTAATGGATTTTACATATGACGTCAATAAAATAAGAAAAACAAAGAAGTGTGGTGATCTTGTTTTCTGTGATTCATGGCAAGTACGTGTGATCCAGTCTGGTATTTTATTTAACTTCGATTGCACCATTAAGTGCCCACATCACTTATAAGATACTACCGGGAGCGTTTTTGTCTTATAAAACCAACTGTGAACAAAAATTGGACAAATGGTAAATACCTACTCACAATTACAATATGTATCGTTTTCTCGATTTCTGGCTTGGTTATTTGTTAGGTGGGGGTTAAGCATTTGGTAAAATAAAACAGTAAAACTGTTTTTTTTATATATAGATAGTACAAACTATTGGATTTTTGTCATCAAATCAGTGTACGATGATAAATCATTAAGCCACAAAGAAATATAAATTATTTTCTTAAAGGTACATATTGTGAATTTAGTTGCACAAAAGTTAAACAGTTTTTGTATAACTTTGGGATCTAAAATCTCAGTCAACTAGATTTATAAAAATTTGCAGATTTGGCGGCACATCTGAGACTAAATTTCAACTAAAAACTCTGAATATAGTTTAGGATTTAATAGAATAATTGTGTCAAACAATGAAAATTAAAAGAAAATATTCAAAAATATCTTAGATTCAAAAACTTACTCTGAACTTGATCTCTGCTGGCTTGTCTTTATGACGATTCAATTATATTTATAACGATGATATTTTTAATTTAAGAGAAACCCAGAATAATGAAAAAATAACACTTTTAAAAACGTTGAAACCAACCGATAGAATATTACATTGTTTTTGATGTACCAAGCACACACACAATGTTCATATGAAATTAAAATGTTTTTATGGAACTCAAAAACCAACAAACCACAACACCAAAATACAAAAAGTTCACTCAAAATATTGACTTTTAACCAAGAAGTGGCCAAACCGTGGTCGTTGGATGATTAACGTTTTTGCTTTCGTTTGGTGTTGTAATATTTAAAATAAAAAATATTAATCTTTAAAACAAGAGAGCAAAAATGTCAATGTCCAATAAAGATCTTTTAAACAAATAATCTTAGAAGGCAAAACATAAATAAAATTATATTGGGCCATTCGAAGCCTGAAGATGGTGATTGTACGACGAGTGTCCACGATTTGACAAATGTGAATGAATGTCCCCAAGCTTTTATGGTTTTCGAAATTGCAAGAAGTTGATTTAATTCTGAAAAAACACAATTTTTCTTTCCTCCTATTTTCGCATCTGATGTCGTGTTATACTTCTACTAGAAAACTGTTCATTCGACATCACAAAAGTTTAACTTCCATTCAAATTTGAAGTTTTATGTGTATAATAAAATAAGCTTGAGGAATGGTGCATACTTCAGAAGGCGATGCTGCAATATTCGTTTTTTTTTTTTTGTTTTTTTAGTATCAGAAATTATAGTGTGAGCTGAGCTGACCTAATGACTTGCATTCAAATAGTACGCACAACAAAAAACACAATGTCATCACTCCTGTTTAACAATTTTCAGTCGAAAGAGGACACACGCGTACAGCATCCGAAAGGGTTGTGGGATTGATGGTGCAGTAGATGCACAGCCCCGTGGGAGTTGGGGCCTACGCGTCTATGGTTATATAAAGGTTACACTTTTAGGATCACTTGTTACCTTCATTGCGATGGGTACAGATGTTCTGTTGGTCAGGGCTTAGGTATTTATTCATGCATGTACAAAAAGAGTACATTAATAATTGGTATGATACATCATTCTTTTCCCGGATTTAAGATTGAGCAAATTTTTTTTATTCATTTTTCTCGCACAAGACACGCAAAGACACAACCAAGCACACCAACGCCACCAGGCAAACGTTGCCTTTCTGCGAGATACCCTGTCTGGGATATCTAAGAAATATACAAATTGGAAGTGAAGAGCTCTATGAGAACCCACCCAATGTTGTGGGGTATATGGTGGAATTCTAGGAATTTCTACCTATACTTTCATATAGTAGTCAACATTTGAAAGAAATAATTGATTGTTCTCTTGTTGTAGGGATTTTGGGCGCAAGCGTTGGATTTTTCGTACTCGATAGTCCTTTAATTTACGTTAGGTAAGGCAGAATGTAAAGAAATGGATAAAACTAAAGGCAAAAACTAAACTTGATGCGTCTTAGGTATTGGCGACTATAGTATAGTTAAGCCCATTACTGAAAATATATACCTAGTTAAGACCTAGTAAGTGTGATAAAAATCAAAAGTACTCAACATTATTTATTTATTTATTTAGCTTACCTAATACAAGCAATGGATGATGGAGCTCTAGCTTTAATTTATTGTTTGCAATACCTACTTGAGCTGTTAATAAAATCTTAACAAAATCGATTGATTGTTAAATAATAAAATTTTATGCTGTTTACACAAAGAAACAGTTCGCACCCGCCAAGCGAAATTGTTAGCTGAGAAATATAATCAAAAAATCTACTTTTTTTTGTTTCTCTCTTTTATACATAAACATGGTAGGTGGTGCTGTTGACACTTACAGAAATATAATTAAAAAAATAGAAGATATGTATTTTGTGAGTTATAGGAATTCCAAAAAAAAAATCGAAAAAATGGTCACCCTGTGACGGCCCTTCAAGTGCCGTGATTACAAACCTTAATTTTTCTCAAAATATAAATGAAATAGTAATTAAATTATTTGAATGCAAAATATTTAGTTTTGGTCCAGTGAATACATAAAAAAAAAACGATTTCAGTCAAATTTGTTAAAAATCCAAATTGTCAAAAGTATCCTTTATGCTTTTTTACTTGGCTGTTTTTCAAGTTCCATTTTTTTAATTTGGTTTTTAAAAAAAAACAATCGTTGCGTTGCTTACTTATTTTTAAATTACCAGTTATTTGACCATATTTTGTTTTAAAATTAAAATAAAAACAAATAATAAACTGAAATTGGAGGTCATAATTTGAAATATCAGGATACAAAACCGATTCCACAGCTTTTTTAATGCCTTCTGAACTAGAGCTAATAATAAAGCTGGGTAAGAAAATCTTTAATTGGCAGATAGACAAAAATTAGTTTCCGAAACGTTCGTTGAGCTCTAGAATGCAATAGTCAAGGAAAGGAATACCTACATATACATACATTTAATTTATAATACTGCTTCGGATTTTTTCTTCTACCTGCATAGCATTTGCTCTTCTGCTCTTTTGGGTGTACCTAAAATCCTTGTGATATATCAATTATCTTTAAAATTAACAAACCGAATAATTGATCCACCCCATCGGGCCGTCTCTTTAAAAATACCTTGTAGAGATGTTACAGGCTTCTTTGCTTCGAACAGGTAATTGTTTCTGGTTTGCAGATACCTTGTCGCCGGTAGCATTAATCCGCTTAAGCAGGGCGGACTGGCCCACAGGGCACTCTGGATTTTTCCAAAGAGGCCCTCGTGCAAGAAAAAATTTCATAAAAGCACTTGAAATTCTATTTTTTAAAAGAAAATTTTCTTATAAAATTCACTCCTCAAGAGTGACCTTATAATTAATATAGTGTTTTTCATGTAGTCTGGATCAAAACGCACTGTGGTGGAATTACCTCCCTGGTTGAAACTATCAGGGATATTATTAAGGCTTCCCTAAGCCGAAAATAATGATGGCTAAAGAGCCGATCTGTTTTCAATCTGAAAAATAAAAGAAGGCTAAGGAGCCGAAGTATATCTTTTCATAATCAGATTGTAAGTGACTTTATTGTTTACAACTTAGGCTATTTATACAAAATTGATATTTCTTAGTGTACATTTTGACTATACATATAATGTCTTAGGCATACATACAATATTTTATATTACAGGTCAACGGACGGACAACGTATAGTTGGGAAGCACACTTGCTATGTCATCAAAATCATAACAAATATACATGCCCCTTTTACAATGCACAAATGTATCCAAATATTGTTCAGGCATTTTCTTTCAATATAATTACTGGCCAGACCACGGGCATAAAATCAATACATATTTCTAGGTGCATGAATTTAACCAAATTCCAGTAGAAAAATATAATTTGCAGTATATATATGCTGCAAATTCTATTAGAGTCGGTAGACATCCACCAAAAATATTGCGTCTTAGAAAGGTACGGGGCGAAACGCATTTTGGACTACAGGTCACAAAATATTTCAATTGGCTTTAAGCCACATAGACCACAAAAACAAAAACAAAAATAATATGTAAATATTGTTTGCGTTTTCTTCCAATATAGTTCAGGCATTCTCACTACAGAACATGCAGTGTAATGAACCTTAGAAAATATATAGACACACCTGACCAAAGCAAAAGTAATATGAAGCGTCAAGTGGCATTGAAAATTCTATTGCATTTTTATAAGGTTCTCATGAAATGTGAGTGCATCGGTTGGCCGTTGCAACGTTTTGTATGCAGGCAATGACCGGGAAAGAATAAAATGTTTTTGATAGTGTATGCGCACTACATCCTCACTCTGTTTAGAGAAAAAAAATTTTTTGTTTTTAGACATTTTTTTTTTCAATCTATTGTTGTGTACTTCTTTTATTTCATTATTAATTTTTATTGTACTATTTACACCATTTAACTTTATTATTTCGTATGGTCCTTTATATGGACTCTCTAGTTTTTTCTTATTCCCTACTCTTAAATATACCTTATCTCCTATCTTTAAATCTATTGGGTTTGAAATTTTATCTATTAATTTCTTTCTCTCTATTTTACTTTTATCTAATAATTTTTTAGCTATTGATCTCATTTGACTTAATCTAAATTTTAATTCTAAGCTGTAATTATCAATATTATATACAGGGCTTGATGTATTGTTAGTTGAATCCTCAGGTAGCTTAACTAATTTGCCGTATATTAATTCAAATGGTGATATTCCTAAGCTAGAGTGCGGTGTCGTATTATAACTAAAAACGAAATATGGAATCCACTCATGCCAATTATTTTCTTTTGCATAGGAAATCAAATATTCATTTAGCACTCTATGATTTCGTTCTATATAACCTAAAGTTTCAAGATGATAAGGTGTTGATGTTACATGATTTATCCCAAATGATATGTAAATGTTTTCATCACTTCATTTATAAATTCTGTACCCATATCTGTTTTTAATGTTATGAAACTCCCGTGCCTAAGGAGAAAATTATTTACTAAAGCTTTTGCTATAGTGTTTGCATCTTTGCTTTTAATAATTATAGCTTCAACGTATTTCGTTAATTCGCATTGCAGGGTTAGTAAACGGTGATTTTTTAAGAGCTTGGTTTTTGAAAATTCTAAAAAACACAGAAACTTGTAAAAAGTGAATGAAATTTTTATTTGGATCGATAAATCAATTTCTGCCATTTACTTTTTAAAAATAATTTCACTTAAATGTTGCCGGGGGCTACGCTTCAGGTGGTCCATTCTGAAGGTCCAATTTTGGCAAACTTTTTCACACATTTCGGCCGGAATCTAACCAATGACGCGTTCAATGTTGGCTTCCAAGGCAGCAATCGTGTTTGGCTTGTCCCCATAGACAATAGACTTAACATAGCCCCAAAAAAAATAGTCAAACGGGGTCAAATCACATGATCTTGTTGGCCAATTGACTGCGCCAAAACGTCAGATCAACTGCTCACCAAATTCGCCTCTCAATTGATGCATGGTTTCGCGTGCAGTGTGGCATGTGGCACCATCCTGTTGGAACCACATGTCGACCGAGTTCAATTCTTGCATTTTCGGCAAAAAAAAATCTGTTATCATCGAACGGTACTTTTCTCCATTGACCGTAACCCTGCGGCCTTCATCGCCCTTGAAGAAGTACGGCCCAATGATGCCGCCTGCCCATAAACCGCATCAAACAGTGCATTTTTCGGGATGCATTGGTAGCTGGTGAATTGCCAGCTGGCTGCTCTTCACACCAAATACGGCAATTCTGCTTATTCACGTATCCATTTAGCCAAAAATGAGCCTCGTCCCTGAAACGGACGTAGCTTGCGAAACACATTTTTCACAGAGCACGAATTTTGATAATAAATTTCAATAATTTGCAAACGTCGGTCGTTCAGGCGTAAGTTTATTCATGATGAAATGGCAAACAATACTGAATCGAAATGTCAAATGTTCGTGGAATTTGTCATGTGTGATCTGTCAAAAATATAAACGTCAAAAACCAAGTAGCAAAAAAATCACCCGTTATATATCTAAAATCATTTTGAGGGTCTTAATGGACCTATTGTGTCCGCTGTTACTATTTCGAAACTTGTAGTTGGTGTTTCTGTCAATATTAATTTTTCTTTTGTATTCCGTATTTGTTTGCTTTGTGTACACATGATAAATTCATTTACATGTTTCTTTACCATTTTGTTTAAATTTTTATAACAATATCGTTGTTTTATTTTATTTATTGTTCTTTTTACACCTGAGTGTCCACCGGCATGTGGTGTGTCGTGGAAATGTTTTATTATTTTTTCTTTCTCTTTCTCATCAATAACTTTTATTGGCGGATTATATATTAATATTTTTAATCTTGTATCTTTTTCAAATCCTTCTTGTAAATTGTTATATTGTTCATTTTGTTAAGTTCATTTAAAGATATGTGCTCATATATTTCATCATTATTTGCAATTTCTAGCTGCTTAATATTTTCATTCTTCATTTTGAATACTAGCTTCTCCAGGTTTTGACCTAAATCAAGGTTTGGATTATCGCTATATTCTATGACTTTATCTTTATTGCTCCCTTTAATCTTAGCACAGGCTTCTCCTCGATTAGATCTTAGTGTAGATGAGGATTTTCGCTGATGTACGTGATTTATATGTGGCACCTTTTTAAATTTTAACTTTTTAATATTTGCTACTTCTGCTAGGGATCTACATTCCCAAGTGTGTATATCATTAATCTTTAATTCTGTATCTTTTATTATCTTTTTATTTATATTTTCGTTTGCCATTATAGCTGTTTTTGATCTTGTCAGTATATTTATATTTGAAGTTGGAATCATTTCCTTTAATATTTCTAAATTGAGTTTGATGCGTGATAGTGCATCGGTATTGGTGTTCGTGGAACCCTGCTTGTAAATAATTTCAAAATTATAATCTGCGAGATCTAGTCTTATCCTTGTTAATTTTGAAGATGGGTTTTTGTGTGTAAATAGGCTGACTAGGGGTCTATGGTCTGAATTTTCTGCCATATAGATATGGCCTAAAGTAGTTTATAGCCCAATGTATTCCAAGAAGTTTTTTTTTCTATTATAGGTTTATTTAGTTCATGCTTGGTCAAGCATGGGTACTTCAAAATTGGTGGGTTTATTAGTTTATCTTTTAGTGCTTTGAAAGCATTTTCACATTCATTAGACCAAAGAAATTCTACTCCCTTTTTTGATAACGCATTTAGTGGTCTGGCAATCGCTGCGAAGTCTTTAATGAATCTTCCTTAATAATTGCAAAATGCTACAAATCTTTTTACTTCGTCTGAATTTTTCGGTGTCGGATATTTAGTAACAGCTTCATACTTTTTTGGATCTGGTTTTATTCCTTTATTTGTTATTAGATATCCAAGATATATGACCTGTGTTTGTAGCCAATTGCATTTCTTAGGGTTTAATTTAAGATTATATTTCCTTAGTTGAAGTAGACTACACCCAAATACAATAATGTCATCAACATATAAGAATGCTCCCGTATCAAGTCCTGCTAGGGCCACCGATAAAATTCTTTGAAAGCTGTTAGTTGATATCTTTAGTCCAAATGGTAGTCTCTTGAAGTGAAATTGACCATGATTAGTAGAAAATGCAGTTTTCGGTCTAGATTCCTCATCTAGTTCTATTTGATGAAAAGAACTAGTTAAATCTTAAGTTGAGAAATATTTAGATCTGCCTAGTGTGTCTAAGACATCATCCAGTCTTGTCAGAGGAAATTTATCGTCTATTATTTTTTTTGTTTAACTGGCGAAAATCCACAACTAGACGCCATTTCTTTTCAGCTTGAGAATCTTTCTTCGGGACTACTAGTAAAGAAAGATGAGTAAAATGGGCTTACCGAGTATTCAATTATATTGTTTTTTAGCAAATCATTTACTTGTTCATTAATTTCATCTAATTGTGCATGTGGAAGCCTGTAGTTTTTAATGTACACAGGATTGCCATCTGTCATGGAAATACCTTGTTTGTAGAAATTATTTACTGTTAATGAGTCTCCATCGAAATGAAAACAATCAGCGAAATCCTCACATATTTGTAAAATTGATGGTTTGGCTTCAGTGTCTACTGTATTAATATTTAGTTCTTTTATTAACCTCTCATATTGGTCTTATTATTTGTTTGTTTTTTATGTAGTTCTGCTTGAGGTCAATTACGTGGAAGTTACTGAGTGGAATTACTTTTGGTTCTATATTTTTTAATGTGACATCATGTTTCTATGTAAATATTTAAAAATGCAATTTGGGTTAAGCCTTTTGCTATTGTATTTATATCTAACGGGTGATTTTTTTGCTACTTGGTTTTTGACGTTGACACATGACAAATTCCACGAACATTTGACATTTCGATTCAGTATTGTTTGCCATTTCATCATGAATAGACTTACGCCTGAACAACGTTTGCAAATTATTGAAATTTATTATCAAAATTCGTGCTCTGTGAAAAATGTGTTTCGCAAGCTTTTATCGCAAAATTGTCTTCAGCGACGAGGCTCATTTTTGGCTAAATGGATACGTGAATAAGCAGAATTGCCGTATTTGGAGTGAAGAGCAGCCAGAGGCAATTCAGCAGCTACAAATGCACTGTTTGGTGCGGTTTATGGGCAGGCGGCATCATTGGGCCGTACTTCTTCAAGGACGATGAAGGCCGCAGGGTTACGGTCAATGGAGAAAGGTACCGTTCGATGATAACAGATTTTTTTTTGCCGAAAATGCAAGAATTGAACTCGGTCGACATGTGGTTCCAAAAGGACGGTGCAACATGCCACACTGCACGCGAAGCCATGCATCAATTGAGAGGCGAATTTGGTGAGCAGTTGATCTCACGTTTTGGCGTAGTCAATTGGCCACCAAGATCATGTGATTTGACCCCGTTAGACTATTTTTTGTGGGGATATGTTAAGTATATTGTCTATGGGGACAAGCCAAACACGATTGCTGCCTTGGAAGCCAACATTGAACGCGTCATTGGTGAGATTCCGGCCGAAATGTGTGAAAAAGTTTGCAAAAATTGGACCTTCAGAATGGACCACCTGAAGCGTAGCCGCGGGAAATATTTAAGTGAAATTATTTTTAAAAAGTAAATGGCAGAAATTGATTTATTGATCCAAATAAAAATTTCATTCACTTTTTACAAGATTCTGTGTTTTTTTGAATTTTCAAAAACCAAGCTCTTAAAAAATCACCGTTTAGTTGTAGGAAACGCAAAAAATAAAATGTAAAATATAATAAAAAAATAAATAAGGATAAAATAAATAACACAAGGAACGGAGAAACGTATCCAATGGTGTGGTCGCTAGAGCGGCGGCTATCGTCGGCGGACCTTTGTACCACACTCGGGCGGGAGCAGCCTTGAGTTTTTTATCTTGCCCAAAGAGATCCGCACTACCCTCAAGCACCAACTCGACCGTCAATATTTGGGCCGAACTTAGCCTCCTCTGATCTTTAAAGTACGGACTCTGTACGTCCTTGGTCGTTAACCTGCCTATAGAGCGCTCTTTAGAGGGGTGTTAACTTATACGCCTACCTTTGTACCAACAAAAAAAAATTAAAAACAAAATAAACCAACAAACTCGGAGGACACTGAACGACCGGTCGACTTTGTGCTTCGACGAGTCCCGGTTCTGTCCCACACAATCGACTACTTCCCCAAAATTATTTATAAGAACGATAAAATAAAACTGAAAATTAATTTAAATTTAAATTTTGCCAACGACCAGAAACTAAAATATACCCCCGGATGGCGTTCGTGCTGGTTTGGCTCTCGAAAGTAGATAGGTTGGTGCGCCGAGTAAACGTAAGTAGTTCACAATTACTTCAAGTTCAATTCGAAATTGGTTGGTATTCGAAAATTGAAATTTGGAAGGTATTTAAAGGGTTCTTGCTTTTGGTAACTTTTGCTTTGCGCCTATGGAGTTTGGAGTAATTTGTTTTAAGTCACAATGGTGACAAAATATATCAGAAATAAAAATAATTAATAATACAAATAAAACTTATCCACTTCCTTATCGTTATTGACTTCCTTGGTATAAATCCACTTAATGATTGTGGGCGAGACGCCTTTTTTGTCAGTCGCCGGGGTTTCCCCTTGCGCTACTTTTTTCCTTGTTCCAATAAAAATTTATAACGGCGGCATCGACTTTGTCCTCGTCGATGTCCGCCAACTCTTCGCCCAGAACCTACAAAAAACGCAAGTTCTAAGATGCGAAAAAAAATCGACCGTCACCCATAACTCACCCTCACTTTTCCAAAAGAAAATATTCAAAAATCTCTAATGATGAAGAAAAATCCACCTCCTTACGTACCAAAAAAAACCCTATCACCAAAAAAAATTACCAAAAAAACGTCACCACATATCGCACAAATAAACAAATGAATTTTAATTAGTTTACCACGTAATTAGTATTCTTTGTTCTTTTACTTTCTTTTTTTTTTTGAAAACCTCCCGCCAACCAAAGACACCACTATTTCTTTGGAAACCAAAGAGACTTTGTCCGCCTTCTCTACAATGAATAACCAACCAACCGATTTTGGAAATTATTCGGACAAAGCCAAACCCCTATCCGTTGGTCAGGTAAGGTATATAAGACCCGTTTGGGGTTAGCAGCACCAGTATGGAGGAGCTTTCTCTTCAGGTCGCTCCCCCCCTTTTCATCATAATATTATTAATAATATTCTCCCCACAGCGTGTTATACCCCAAACGGTTATCTCATTACCAAAACTTTCGAAAATCGGCCGTTGTACCCATTGCAATTATCTGTCATTCATTCTTTGACAACACCAAATCAAATGCAAAAAAAAACATATTGTTTTGGATTTCGCATTTGTCCGGCATTTGCCTAATGCAATTAAAACTTCTTTATTTTTTTTCTAATAAAATAGGGAGGACATCCAAGGCAACAAGAAAAAACATCAAATCGGACTTCGCTATTTAAAGTGCACTTACAGGAATCTGATAAATTCCCAGCAATCAACAGAATTATCCATTCCAAATGACGAATGGCATCGAAAATGCTTCTACATTCGCCAATGGAGTCATCGGTCAGCCCTCAGGGGATATTTATGTTGGCGAAATCCTTGCACAGGCCGACGCATAGCACCTCATTGGCAGCAGGGTGTGATCACAGATGCAATTTCCCTCATGATGTACTGACATCGAATCACGAACGGTGGTGCGTCTCATGAGCCAAATGCGCAACCAGTCAGAAACCAGAAGTTCTTGCGTGGTCCAGCAATGGCCGCACATTTCCCTACTTTGCCCGTCTATCTTACGTCCTTTTGGATAGGACTATCCCCAGGAGAAACTGTAAATTAGAAGCCTTACATTTGCTTTTGTTTTAATAAGTTTTTTTTGTGTCCGGCTTAACATATCAGCTACCCTGATGCGTACAGCCAGAGGTTGCTCCTGCCACAGTGCCTTATGCACGAAGGAGTGCGCTATATTCAGATTTTGTTTATAAGTAAAAAAAAAAAAAAAAAAAAAAAATGATAAGATACCAAGTTTTTCTAAAAGTTTCCTTGAAATATAAAATAAAATAAAAAAAAATTGGATTTAATTAAAATAGTTTTTAGGTCGAAAGACATTAGTTGTAAGAGTTATTGTTTAATTTAGAGCGCCCGTAAAGGGCCAGTAAATTAGTTGTAAGTTATTGATAATTAGGCTAGTTTTAAACATTTTTGTCTAGCTTTAAGATAGTTATAAGTTAATATGAAATAAAAATGAATTAAAAAAAAAAAAAAAAAAAAAACGAAGGAGTGCGCCGTTAGGGCGAATCAAGTGCGCGACCACATCGTATAGTCTCGCTGTTTCGGGGCTGCCGTAACAAACATCCGGATTTTGGACTACTTCATGTATACCAAAGATGGTAACAGGCGTCCGAAAAAAATGTAAAACGTGGGGAAGAAACCCACCCGAACTCAGCCGGGCAATTAGTTTTAACTTATTTACCTAGCCACCCATTTAATCCATGTAATCAGACTTTTCATTTTCGGTTCTGGTATGCCAATACATACTTCCAGTAAAAACTTTATTACTTCTTTTTTTTTGAATACTGGATATACCAAATAAAAGTTGATGCTTTGCTTAAAATCATTTTTACCTTAATGCACCTATTTCCTCTACGAAATGGGCTTGAAGTAATTTGGATTCAGTGTGGGTGTAGGACTTTTGTAGGTATCTATATTATTTGACTATTACAATTACAAAGAACATACACGAAAACGGACAACAGAGATATCACAGAGTTAATTAAGTTTTTATTGCACATTAGCTTATATCACATTATATATACTGATTTCGGTATTCAGAGATATTCGGTACTCGACCATTCTCGCAATATTTTCATTTTTTTTATGGAAGGTTGACATTCTTTTGCACGAGATTACTTCTATTGAACTATTCTGGTTACCATCCGGGCATGCATTATCAGTCTTCCATCCCTCATATACATATTTATATGGACTTTTGCAATATAACAACAAAAACAAAAAAAACAAAAAAAACATTAATTTAACAACATAAACGTCCCTGCACTGAACAAAAAAATAATATAACTTATACCTACTTTGAACCAAAACATTAGAAATAAAAAAAAATATACTATATACATAATAAAGTGATTTTCTCCACGAGATACTCTCTAAGAAGAATCAATACATGAATGGCAAACAGTAATAAACAAATAATAAATAAATAATTAAAATGAATATGACTAGAAAATAAATATATAAAGCTATGATTAATCAAAGTAAATACTAATAAAAAAAAAAAACAATCACTGACATTGCATTACAAATAAATAAATAAAAAAGCTATCGCAAATAAATAAATAGACTCTAATAAATAAATAAACTCTGATAAATAAATAAATAAACTGATAAAGAAATAAACTCTAATAAATAAATAATTAAACTCTGGTAAATAAATAATTAATCTCTGATAAATAAATAAATAAACTCTGACAATAAAAATAAACAAATAAATAAATAAAATAAATAAATAAACTATAATAAAAATATAAATAAAATCTTAAATAATTAAATAAATAAAATAAATACTATAATACTTTCAAAAATACATATCTATAATAAATAAATAAATGAACTATAATAAATAAGACTCTACTAAATAAATAAATAACCTAATAATTAAAATATCGCAGAAATGAATAGAAAAAAAATTGCTTGCCAGAGATGGGGTAGCAATAGCAGTTGCCAGTTAGGCAACAAACATTTATATCACAGGTTTTGGGTGTTGTATCACAGACTTAACTATATATCACAGATTTAGATGTTCTTTGGTGTTATTATTGCTTAATATCTCTGGCATGTAATATCCCAATTTTCTTCCCCGCTAAATTCTCAAGTTCATAATTATTTTTCCTTAAAGCTTTGACAATTCCACATTTAACAAATTTAGGACACAATTTCGTCGACAAACATTCAAGTACATACTTTACACTCCGAGTACGGGTATTGTACACTTTATCACTTTATCACTTTTTTCTTTTGCCTTCATTATGCTATCTTTAATTCTGTCTCTAATGCACTGCAACCTATTTAGCCTTGAAAGAGTCAACAGCTCGCCATCGTTGACTATATTTAGTTTCTGAGTCAGTTCATACCCAATACCATGAGTCATAATATTTACACCAAATAACGCAAAATAAGGTGAGTCACCGGTAGCTGTATGAACTGAACTCCTCAACACTCCTGCGATATCAATCAAGTGCATATCCCAGTCGCGTTGGTCTTCTTTCGAGTATGATCATATAGCCGCCAATAGCGTTCTGTTGACCCTCCCAGAGGCGTTCGACTGAGGCGCACAATTGGCGGTTCGGAAATGCCGAATACCTTATTTCTGCAAAATATTTTGGAAGTCTTTCGAAACAAATTATTTACCACTATCGGAGTGTATCATTTGCGGTACTCCGAAAGCGTTGAAAATGTCATTTCTGAGTAATTTAATAATGCTACTTGTATTCGCTGAACGTAACGTTTCTAAAAAACAAATCTTACTAGAAGTTCCAACACAACAAACACGTACGTTTCCAGACTTAGACGCTGGTTAGGGACCAATCAACATATAACTTTTGGAACGGACGATCGACACTAAAAGAACTAGAGACAGGTGGCCCTAAAATTTGACTAGGCGATTTGCTCTTCTTACATATTGCACATTTCGAAACGAATTCTTTTATATGAACCGTTATTTTTGGCCAGTAGAAATACTGGCGAATTCGGTGTAAGGTTGTGGCAACACCTCCGTGTGCTGCCTGAGGTGGATCATGGGCTCTTTCGATTATACCTTCCGTCAAACTAGAGGGTATCCACAACAACCAGTTATGCTCGTACCTTGGCTCGTCAGTCCCCTCGGCGAATGAGCGTTTATACACGAATTCAACCTCCACCTTCAGATCAGGCAACTTTTCTTGGTTGGAACAAATCGTTTTAATTAAGTCCTTATATTCGTCGGACTGGAATTCTTCCGATCTGACATCAATTAATGGAGCAACTTCTTCAATCTCTATACTATCCAAGTGTGCCCGAGAGAGCGTGTCCGGCATAGAGAAACTAACATAGAGGCACGACTTCGGGGGTTTATTCTCTTTCACCCTACAAGCTAAATTGAGAGGATTTCCTCCGTTTCGACAAGCATGTGTTAGTTGCCCGTGCATTTTAAATGGAGCAGACACCAACACAGGCTTATCCAAACGGAGGAGTGCGCATTATCACTTTTGGTAGATATGGTGACCTTATATATTTAAAATGGAAATCCGTTAAATTCAAAAATTGAAACATTAATAGCTTTTTAGTTAAATTGTATTTTTAAAGGCCTTAATCAAACATAAAACATACTAATAAAAGCTTTTTGTTGATTCTGGTTTACAAATTAAGCAATATTTATTAATTTCATGTTCAAAATGAAGAAAATCCAATCAAAAAGTAGAAGCGAACCATAGCATATTAATGCGTACGTGTCTAAATTCCACCACAAGAAAAGACCAGTTTTCTCAATTCGAGGTGAGTATTTTGACAGATGACAAAACAATAAAAAAAAATATTATTAATTTCAAAACAAATATCGCAATCGGAAGTAAGTGAGTTTTATTTTGCTTTTACGTATTTAAGTCTGTACTGTAATTATAATATATTTTAGTTCTTGAAACTATACTACTCTGGACTAAGAAAAACGTGGAATAAGTTTCACCGGTCTGTGGTTGTGCCTAGATAAATTAGTCGCCGCAGTTGGTTCTGAATTTGATGAAGAATGTCGAGCTATTGATGTTGGTGTTTGTGTAACCGGCTCTAGGCCACCAGTAAAATATTTCACCCAAATAATGCGAATTTTATGGTCTGCTGGTATTCGCAGTGAAATCATAGAAGCACCCGGTTTTGAAGAAGCTCAAGGTCTCGCCAAAGAACTTGGTGCCATCCACGTTATTTTAGTTGCAGAAACGGTTCACTTCACGTGCATTCATGGAACGCTTCGAAGAGCGACATGTAACACACATTGAACTGGTCTATGGTCTATGGCCTATGGTCCGTTCAGGTTGAGAGTATTTCTCGTCATTGTCGACGCATTTTGGCTAGCACAACACCAAAAATTAGTATTGTCCCAGCATATGGACTTCGAAACAACGAAGATGTTAAAATTGAACTGCACAATGGGTGTGGTGTGCTTGTAATTACACCACCGTTCTGCAGCGTTTGCTCGAGGCCAACGAGAAGGAAAACTTGCTCAACATACGCCAAGTACAAACTTTAGTTATCAATGGTTTGGACAGCATAATGAATGAGAGTCCCGAGTTTGATGAAACCCTCTTCAAGCTTATCTCTCCAGTTCTTCCAGATGAAAAGATTCCATTTCAACTGGTGGTCACTTCCAAGACATGGACTCGGCGATTTATTAATTTTGTAAGGATTGCTAATCAGCCTTTGCTGTGCATTGCAGACTATTTAGAAGATGCAGTCTATGCCAAGGCTAAAGTTTCCATTAAATTGCAAAGTAACTCCGAAAAGATGTCGGTTGAAATGTTTGGATAAGTGCGCATATCAGTTGGAGCGTTATGCAGTCTTGTGCAATTCGGCAGATGAAGTACTCGAAGTTGAGAGATGCTTGCGCGAATCCGGATACATGTGTATGGTTTATAGGGATCAAATGCCAACTGATAGTACAGATATGATCAAGGAATGGAAGGAGAAGGTAAGTCTCATAGTATAGTATAAAAAACAAAAACTCCTGCTTTTTCTCCGTAATTTTTAAATAAAATGCAAGACTGGATCGCACGAACTTGCTGTTGTAGCTAACAACTTTAATGTATCTAACCATTAAAGCTGTTTAGTAGGTATGTATTCTAGTTATCCTATGCAGGTTTAAGGCCGATGTAGTTAAGATTACTTTAATTCTTAGTATAATTAATTGTCGAATAGATGATTAAAAGAATAGTTACTTAGGTAAATACCAATCTACAAATGTATATTTAAATCTTTGTTATGGATTTGAATTATGTAAGTTAGGATAGTAAAATATACATATATATATATATATTTATGGAAGCTAAGTATGTAAACATGTGCATTTAATAATGAAAATGAAGGATGTAGGTGGGTAGGTAGCTATATGCATATAACTTTATAATTTAGGTGCAATCTGTAATATGCATACATAAGATTCATGTGATTTTTAAAGACACACGTGTATATATAAATGTATGAGGTCGTACATTTTATGTAGTATTCAGTGACATACGCAAAGATTAGTAAAAAGGGAACAATAATGAGGTATAGAAATAAATGGATAATACACATAATTAAATGGTTTTATATTGCTTAGTCTTTATAGTTTGAGGCAAAACAAAGATGCAATTTTAATTCTTTAAGAATATATCAAAAAAAAATTCAAAAATCGTTGGAGCGATTTTTTAATGAATTAATTTTGTACGTATAAAATTTCGAAAACATTTTAAGATATTATTAATATACATATAAAATTCAAATTAAAAAAAAAATGTGTAACTAGTTTTTGAAAAATCGATTTTTCAATAAAAATTGTATTTATTTTTTAAAAATCGAAACATTTTTTTTTTTTGAAAATTTGGTATGAAGTTTTTTTTTTGTATAAAAAAAATTATTTTATTCAGTTCATCCAATGTTGAGAAAGTCGAAAATATGAAAAGTGGTTCTATGGGAAGTGCCGTTAATAAGTACGAAAAAAAATATTTGTAATAATGTCAAAAAAACTAACAAATGTCAAAAAAATAACAAATACAAAGTTTCGCTTTTTGTTTTATTGAAATGTATATGTTAAAGTTAAATTAGGTTTGGAAAATACTCTTATTTTTCGGGCTGACGGCAAAAGCCAATATTTTAATACTGTGAAAAATGTAAAATTATGATCACCTAAAATTGTTAAATAAAAACAGCTCTACTACTACTTCTACTAGTTTCCTACCATCTAATTTTTGTTTTAAATGTTTGTTTTAGAACATTCTACAATGTACATGGAAACTGACGAATATGAGATTTGTAAGTACTTTAATTCAAAACTTGCAAAAAATTCATTCGCATCATTTCCCTAGCTATGCGTTTTTTATTTTTTTTTTTTTTTATTTTCTGTTATAATATCAAATGAACACTTATATGATTTGATTTAATTAATAATCATTTCATTAGTGGCCAGAAAATGGGCAATCGCTGACGAACATGGCACAAGAGCTCATAGTACTCCAACAAAATGCACTACAACACAACCCACAACAACACAATCCAATATAACACAATCCACTACAACACAAAGTAAGCCACAACAAAAAAAACAAGTGTATTCTTAAATGCACGGATTTTGATATCTTACACAGATGCCCTCAGGATGATGCAAGGTATTGATATATTTATATAAAAGATATAAAGTTCTTAACTCGCGTAATTAGGGCACTCCGACTTTTGTTTGAACTATGTTTTATTGACTCATCCACGATTATTAATTGTAAAGGGTGATTTTTTTGCTACTTGGTTTCTGACGTTTATATTTTTGACAGATCGCATATGACAAATTCCACGAACATTTGACATTTCGATTCAGTATTGTTTGCCATTTCATCATGAATAGACTTACGCCTGAACAACGTTTGCAAATTATTGAAATTTATTATCAAAATTCGTGCTCTGTGGAAAATGTGTTTCGCAAGCTACGTCCGTTTTTGTTTCCGCTCATTTTTGGCTAAATGGATATGTGAATAAGCAGAATTGCCGTATTTGGAGTGAAGAGCAGCCAGAGGCAATTAAGCAGCTACCAATGCATCCCGAAAAATGCACTGTTTGGTGCGGTTTATGGGCAGGCGGCATCATTGGGCCGTACTTCTTCAAGGACGATGAAGGCCGCAGGGTTACGGTCAATGGAGAAAGGTACTGTTCGATGATAACAGATTTTTTTTTGCCGAAAATGCAAGAATTGAACTCGGTCGACATGTGGTTCCAACAGGACGGTGCCACATGCCACACTGCACGCGAAACCATGCATCAATTGAGAGGCGAATTTGGTGAGCAGTTGATCTCACGTTTTGGCGCAGTCAATTGGCCACCAAGATCATGTGATTTGACCCCGTTAGACTATTTTTTGTGGGGCTATGTTAAGTCTGTTGTCTATGGGGACAAGCCAAACACGATTGCTGCCTTGGAAGCCAACATTGAACGCGTCATTGGTGAGATTCCGGCCGAAATGTGTGAAAAAGTTTGTCAAAATTGGACCTTCAGAATGGACCACCTGAAGCGTAGCCGCGGGCAACATTTAAGTGAAATTATTTTTAAAAAGTAAATGGCAGAAATTGATTTATCGATCCAAATAAAAATTTCAATCACTTTTTACAAGTTTCTGTGTTTTTTTGAATTTTCAAAAACCAAGCTCTTAAAAAATCACCGGTTATAATGTCCAATTTGTTTGCTTGCACACTATTTTGAAAATATTAGGTTCACATATTTTTTTGTTAATCTTTTATCTGGGAAATGGTGACTGAGAGGTATTTTCTTTAAAATTGACCGTAAACTATTGCTTTTGAAAAACTTTATTCACTTTTTTTTAATATGAATATTTTGGACATTGTACATATAACAATTTCGGCAGGGTCATTTGAACATATTTCGAAACAAAATTGGAACGCCATAATTAAGCTCGCGAAGTAAACTCGTTCTAATATATTTTGCACCAAAGAATTAAAATATAATCCTTTTTATAAAAATGAATAAACGAACTTATGATTTTTTTTTTTGAATACAAAGCAGCTTTCGTGATTCCCTGCGCATTCCCTTCCACTTGGTAAAAGGTAAAGGATAATATAATAAGTTCTAGTCAAAAAGTGTTTCCCTCAATTCCGTTTGTCTGTCTTTCCTCGAATCTGCAGCCTAAACGGTTGGATGTATTCGATTCATACTAGCTACCTACATATTGTTTTTTTTTGGTAGTAGCTGCTAAACATCGTTTGGTAGTTTTTTGACATTATCATTATCTTGACATATTCATAAAAAAAAAACGGCACTTCCCATACAAATGTTAAAAAACCATTAAGACAAAAATGTATTTCTCGAATAGGGCTCCAAGAATTTTTATAAAACAAAATGTACTACTGGAACGTACGAACTTGATCTTGGAGCTAACAACTTTAATGTAGCTAAACATTGACGCTGTTTAGTATGTAGGTAATCTAGTTATCCTATGCAGGTTTGAAGCCGATGTAAGTATGATTACCTTGATTCTTAGTACAATGACTTGTCGAGTGAATGGTTCAAGGAATAGTTACACATGTACCTACCTACAAAGGCATATTTAAATTTATAGTATGGATTTTAATAATGTAATATAGGAGAGTAATATGTAGGTACATACATAGATGGAACCTAGATATGTAATATACATACAATAATGAACACGAAGGATGTAGGTGGGTAGGTAGCTATATGCATATAACTAAAAGCCCTCATTATGAACAGCTAATCGAACTTAAAATCTTGCGAATTCGCTAATTTCGTATTACTAATAGCGATTCGTTCAAACTTATCTAACCCATGTATGTGTGATATACTATCGAATTAAAATATTTAGTGATAACGTTAGCGAATTTGTGCCGGGAAATATTTTCTATTTATTGTTGATAAAAGTTTCGAATTTACTTGCATTAACCAGCCGCTAGTTATTTTTCGTAATAAACGACAAACGGAAAAGGTATTGATGTGCAAATTGTGAATATTAAATAAATAAAAATAATTATTTATCATAATGACCAATGCAAATTAATTTGCAAAACTAGTTATTTGGATGGAATCGAAAATGGACGTTTGTAGATAGATAGATATATGTAATGTTATTATTACAAGAGTAAAATAAAATATGTGGGCAATGGCATTGGCGTCTGCCTGACATGTATGTTTGGTTCTTCGAAGAAAACCAAAAAGATTATTGCGAACAATTCCCTGTCGAATTAAATTCTCTTAAGCATCCGATTCGTGAGGGAAAAGAGTTGCATATCGTTAATAAGAAATTTTTTTATTATTTGCACCTTTGATTGTTTATGTACAAAGATTTGATTGGGCTATAAGTTAAACAAATTGTTCTTAACAAAAAAATGTGACATAATACACATAATTAAATGTTTTCATATTGCTTAGTTGTATAGTTTTGAGTGAAAACAAAGATGGCATTTGAATTCCTGGATAAATAAGATATATATTAACAATTTTTTTTTAAATTATTTGTTTATGTATAAAATTTTAAAAATATTTTTAGAAAAAAAAATGAAACGCCATTTTGAAAATAGTATTAATATACATATAAAATTCAAATTTCAAAAATATTTACTAAATGGTTTTTGAAAAATCGATTTTTCAAAAAGAAAATATTTTTTTATTTATTAAGAATCGAAGAACTTTTTCTTCGAAAATTGTAGTATGCAGTTTTATTAACACTTTTAGGAAGCGTTTTTATAAAATTAATTATTTTAATCGGGCCATCCACTAAGATGGTTCTATGGGAAATGCCGCTGATAAATACGCAAAATTAAATATTTTTATAGTTAAAAGTGTACTGTACTAATTTAAGAACACACACATTTTTTTTTTTTTATAAAAATTCTTGTAACCGTTTTTGAGAAATACATTTTTTTACAGTTTTTTAATATTTATATGGGAGGAACCGTTGTTTCTTATTTTAGGAAAAGTTTTTTAACTATTAAGATAAAGTCAAAAAAATACCAAATACGAAGTTTCGAAAAAATCTATTGATTCGTTTTTGAAATTGAGTTTAAAAAAAAATATTTATTTCCAAAATAACTGAACTGAATACTTCATACGATGTAGGCCGTCATACATTTATATATACATAATTATGTATCTTTAAAAATCACATGGATCTTATGTACATATGCATATTGCACTTAAATTATAAATAATACAGTGAGGGTTTCCGTTACCTTTTTTTATTCAAAACATTCTCTTCGGTATATATATACATATTTATTTAACTTATGAAACATTAAAGACCATACAGTGCCTCATCACTGTGCTCCGCGTTAAAAATCATTTTTAATAAATCCTTAACAACTGGTGTTTTTATTGACGATTGGAAAATATCTTATGTAAATCCAATTTTTAAAAGTGGCCTAAAACACCTGGTTAAAAATTATAGACCAATATCAAAACTTTCTGCGGTGCCTAAATTATTTGAAAAGTTGGTTACCCAGAGGATATTTTTTTCAGTCAAGGAATCTTTAACGCCAAAACAACATGGGTTTGTTAGTGGCCGTTCAACTACGACTAATTTGTGCCTATTTTCTCAATTCTGTTTAAAATCCATGGAAAATAGAAAGCAAGTGGATGTCCTGTATACAGACTTCGTCAAGGCTTTTGACAGAGTTCATCACGGACTATTGCTCCAAAAACTTCGAAAGCTCGGTTTCAATGCTAATTTTTTGAATTGGTTGAGTTCCTACTTGTCGAACCGGAAACAGGTCGTTCAGATTGAAGGTTTTACATCAAACTTTATTCAGGTTGATTCAGGTCTTCCCCAAGGTAGTCACCTAGGACCAATTTTGTTCAATTTGTTCATAAATGATATTCCGCAAGTACTAAATTTTTCGGACTGTTTGATGTTTGCGGACGATGTTAAATTATACAGTGAAATATCTTCGGATTGTGACTGTTTAAACTTCCAAAACGATATTGATATGTTTTTAAATTGGTGCAAATACAACCACCTGGAGCTAAATTTTGCAAAATGTAAGATTTTTAGTGCCCATAGAAGATTATCCCCGATAATCTTTACTTATAAGTTTGAATATAAATCACTCACTAGAGTCAACGAAGTTAAAGATCTTGGAGTTATATTCGACTCCAAATTTTCTTTTTCAGCTCACATTGATTTTATTGTATCAAAGGCAAATTCTATGTTGGGGTTCCTTAAACGAACTTCGACTGTATTTAAGGATGCGTATACATTAAAGGCAATTTTCATGTCATTGGTACTACCCATCATAGAGTATTGTTGTGTCGTCTGGTCACCATTTTATGAAAATGCTATTGATAGAATAGAAAAAATACAAAGAAGATTCACGCGTTTTGCGTTAAGAAATCTGAGATGGTCTTCTGATTTACCTGATTATTTTTCAAGATGTGCGTTGTTAGATTTGAAAACTCTGGAAAGCCGCAGACAAGCTCAATGCGTTCTTTTTATCAAAGATATATTATGTCATAATATTAAATCAGAAGAACTTCTGGCGTTAGTTTCTTTTTATGTTCCGGAAAGAACACTAAGAAACAGAAATGACATACTCTATGTTCCCAATCACCGAACAAATTATGGTCTTAATAACCCAGTAACTCGTTCTCTTACATTGTATAACTCTATTTCATGTGAAGTCGATCTTTCTATGAGTAGGGATAGTTTTAAAAAAATTGTTCAAAATCTATTTCAGTTCTAAGTTGAGCTAGATCATATATTGTTAAGTTTAAGCAAACATTTGTAGTCAACAGATTGTAAATCCATTGATGAATAAATAAATAAATAAATAAATAATATATATTAAATTATTCTAGTAATCAGTACGTAAATGTTTTTTTTATAATTATGTTCTTATTAGAATGTCTTACACAATTGGATGAATGTTATCTGTTTTTCTTTTCAAGTTTTAGTTCTTCGTTTCGATTGAAATATGTTCTGGGAATTGTTGTACACACAAAAAAGTTTAATTAAGAAATAATTTCCCATTGATTCAAGTGGACTCAGGAATGCAGAATCTGGCTGCAAGTTTTGTAAATGGCTTCGCCAACGCCGGATTTGGACTGGACAAGCTTTTGAGCGAGAATGGTAACAAATGACTGTACAGCAACAGCTCATTCACTGCTTTCTGATTAAATTGAACAACAATTGCTCCATGCGTTTTGGTACAATTATGTGACTAAGAATTTCTTTCCGCTGGATCGAATCGTTCCACCTTCATCGATGCTGGGCTTGCTTTACTTGGGAAGACGGAAAGCCACCGAAGCTGTTATGAACGCTCTGGAAGTTGTGGCTTCACAAGTTTATATGGCCACTGCAATGGAGACATTTGTTCATGCGCTGCAGGAACTGGAAAAACTCCCACTCCACCATAGCAAAATTTTCCGATGTGCCATATAATCCATTGGTGCATACACACAATAAACCGCCATATAGCTGTAGGTAAGTTAGTTGAAACTTTACACAAAAATAAAATGTTATATTTAACTTCTAACTCCCAACAGTTCCTTCATCTTCATGGCAATCGAATTCTCCAAAGAGAAAGCATTGCCAGTAAAAGAAATATATGCATGGATTGTCTAGCATTTTCCGTGCTTCAAAGCATCTCCCACCGGATGTAAGAATAATGTGAGACATAATCTTTTGTTAATAAAGCATTTCGTAATATTAAACCTTTTCTACTAACAATGTGATCGAACACAAGAGCAAGTACATACGATCCAACCGTGCATTTAATTTATTTATAAAAAATATGGAAACAATTTGCCGCAAGCTTTTACTTTCCGATGAATTTCCATATCAGGAACAAAGCAAATATTTATCAACCAACAAAGAGGTAGAACTACTCAACGATGAAAAATGAAAAGAATTCATAGTAAGTATAATAAGTTAAGTTTTTTTTTTGTTTAATGGATTGCTAGTATATTTTATTATAATAAGTTATGTTATAAACAAAATAATTACTATAACAAATTTACTAAAAATCAATAAAATCAATTTTTTGTGATCTAGAATTACGGATTAACTTTTTGCAAATTTTACACTTTAAAAAAATCGAACCCGAAATTTTAATCAAACTTGATATTGCGTCTGTCTCTCTATCGGTCGATATAAATTGGTATATCCATTTCTTCTACCTAATTATATTTCATTTTTACGCATAATAATGACTAAATTACATACATACACAAGTTTTTGCTATCTACGTCACTGAATACCTACCTACTTACAGTATATACTATTTGGGCTCTCATACATTTATATACCTATATATCATTAAAAATCAAATGAATATTATGTATATTGCACCTATCATATAAAATTATGCATATATCTACCTACTTATCACCAACTTACACTTTCAATGTGCATTGTATGTATACACATTTACATGCCTACATATTCATATCTGTATGTAGTGTAGGTACACAGTTATCATCCTAATTTCCGTAATTAAAATCTATAATATAGATTTAAACCTAAATTTGTAGTTATGTAGGTACCTAAGTAACTATTCCTTGAATCATCCATTCAATCCATTATACTAAAAACTTACCTACATATTTGGATCTACCTACTAATAGCGTCAATGTTTAGCTACATTAAAAAATATTCAAATTTAGTTTAAAACTGATAAATAAAAATGAAAAATAGAAACTTGAAGTTATGAGTTTGGATCGGGCCAGAGCAAATTAAATTTATAAACTTTAAACTTTAAATTTATAAATTTGACTATTCTTTTAATTTCCATTTCAAAAATAATAAATTACGTACAAAACGCAAATCGAGTTAGAAGTTTCTGATATCTAGGTCACTAAATAGGTACCAACCTACATACATTATATACTAGGTGGACTCTCTGACATTTATATAAATATATATCTTTAACAATCAAATGAATATTATGTATATTAAAACTATCATATAAAGTTTTATATGCATATATGGATCTACCTAACCATAACCATCCAAAACTTTCATTATACATTATTATGTACCTACATATTTACATACCTAGGGTCCATATACATACATATGTATGTAATGTAGGTACATTTTACCATCCCAATTTACAGAATTAAAATCCATAACATAGATTTAAATATACATTTTTAGGTAGGTACCTAGTAACTATTTCCTTAAACATACAATAATTCTATTCATTATACTAAGAACTTACCTACATCGGTTTTAAACCTACCTAATGATAATTGGACCTACATACTAACAGCGTCAAAGTTTAGTTACATTAAAGAAAACTCGAAATTTAAAACCAATAAATCGGCCCTATCACAGAATCCATCGCAATCGAAAATCTACTGCGAATCCTGAAAAATCTATCATAGCATCCATTAGTAGTCGAAAATCATAAAATCGGATTTCATAATCTCTAAATATTTACAGATTGTTTAATTTTTATTTTACAGATAGTTTTTGTGGGAAATTTGCTGCGTGTGAATCCAATTTCTATGAAACTGCTTGCCTATGCCATGGAGCCTTGTGTTTTGATTCAGTTCAATGGAGAAATATCTGCTGCAGTCAATGAGACCGATGACGACACACACACCAACACCGACGACGCGAAGCACAGGCGACAACTGTTGCAGATGATTCTGCCCCACAAACTGCAAGACACCACATCATCTACCTCATCCAATATTGAAATAATAATTAACATTGATTGTGTTCTTGGCAAAAATGTGATCTTATTCTATTCTTCATAATGTTCTATATATCTCTGTGAGCAGCAAACTTTTTTGTAATGAATAATAATAATAATTTTAATTATTTTGTGTTGTCATTAATACAATATTTATATATATATACATGTATCTGATTCTTTGTTTATTTTCGGGAATGTTTGTTCAACTTCACCT
Organism: Philhelius pedissequus; assembly: GCA_910595825.1. Classification (NCBI taxonomy): domain Eukaryota; kingdom Metazoa; phylum Arthropoda; class Insecta; order Diptera; family Syrphidae; genus Philhelius; species Philhelius pedissequus. The sequence continues at coordinate 3,500,021 of OU343164.1, forward strand.
TTAAAAAAAACGGTCTAACTTTTAAAATACGAAAGAACTACTTTTAGATAGCAATTGTTTGATTATAAAATGATTGCAAGGATTTAGAAGCTGAGGTTAATTTACACTCAGAACAGTTACAATCATCGAAATCAAGCAAGTAGTTTGGAAATTAGAGCTTTGAGTAAGTACTGATTTCAAGATTTTTCTTGACATAGGTAGAAATTTCTTGGATTTGCTATTTTGGACAAGCTGTCATTTCCAAAGTATTTGCTTGATCTCGATGATTTAAACTGTTGTGAGTTTTAATTTATGTCAGCTTGTAAATTCTTGAAACCGTTTTCAATTCGAGCAAATATTTCAAAAAATTTGCATCTGAAAGTAATTTTGTAATTTTTCATTTTTTTTAAAACACGAAGAAACTACTTTTAGATAGCAATTTTTCGAAATAATTTTTTGAATTTAAAATGATTGCAGGGATTTCGAAGCTAAGGTTAATTTACACTCAGAACCGTTACAATCATCGAAATCAAGCAAGTAGTTTGGAAATTAGAGCTTCGCGTATGTACTGATTTCAAGATTTTTCTTGATATCAGTAGAAATTTCTTGGATTTGCTACTTTGGACAAGCTGTAATTTCCAAAGTACTTGCTTGATCTCGATGATTGAAACTGTTGTGAGTTTTAATTTATGTCAGCTTGTAAATTCTTGAAACCGTTTTCAATTCGAGCAAATATTTCAAAAAATTTGCATCTGAAAGTAATTTTGTAATTTTTCATTTTTTTTTAAACACGAAGAAACTACTTTTAGATAGCAATTTTTCGAAATAATTTTTTGAATTTAAAATGTTTGCAGGGATTTAGAAGCTAAGGTTAATTTACACTCAGAACCGTTACAATCATCGAAATCAAGCAAGTAGTTTGGAAATTAGAGCTTGGCGTATGTACTGATTTCAAGATTTTTCTTGATATCAGTAGAAATTTCTTGGATTTGCTACTTTGGACAAGCTGTCATTTCCAAAGTACTTGCTTGATCTCGATGATTGAAACTGTTGTGAGTTTTAATTTATGTCAGCTTGTAAATTCTTGAAACCGTTTTCAATTCGAGCAAATATTTCAAAAAATTTGCATCTGAAAGTAATTTTGTAATTTTTCATTTTTTTTTAAACACGAAGAAACTACTTTTAGATAGCAATTTTTCGAAATAATTTTTTGAATTTAAAATGTTTGCAGGGATTTAGAAGCTAAGGTTAATTTACACTCAGAACCGTTACAATCATCGAAATCAAGCAAGTAGTTTGGAAATTAGAGCTTGGCGTATGTACTGATTTCAAGATTTTTCTTGATATCAGTAGAAATTTCTTGGATTTGCTACTTTGGACAAGCTGTCATTTCCAAAGTACTTGCTTGATCTCGATGATTGTAACTGTTCTGAGTGTTAATTTACCTCAGCATAGGGCTATAATACTTACCTATGTGTCATTGAGACACACAACATTACATTTCCCTTAAAAAGAAAAGAATTTTTTTGAACACCCATAAAGAAAATGTGATCGAAAAAAATTAATTGAATCACAATTCTTAAGTTATATACATATATATATACATAAGGAGAACACTTTAAAATATTGAGCCCAATGTATTTAATTATATTATCTGGCAATAATGACTTCCTGTTTGGCTTCATTGTTTGTGTGGTCTGACCTTGTTGTTCGTCATGATTTTGAGATGAATGGCAGGCGCTGTTTATCCTACAAAATTAAAAGAAAAACAAATACTTAAAAATACATCAAATTAGGTTTTTTTGTATTAAACGTACCTTATTTCTGCTTGACTGAATGCTGATCCACAGACAGACAAACAATCTGTTTAGAAGCTACAGATACAGACCGAGGTGTTTCGGTCAACATGTGCATATCGATCTCGTTCATGAGATTGCCACTGACGATATATTTCTTCCAAAAAGATAATATGGCTACTTTCTCAGCGATTCCTTCTTTCAGTTTATCGAGATCTCTGAAAGTTTATAAGAAAAACATCGATTAGATATGAATTTGCACTTGCAAAATAAAGGTTTACTTACTCTGTCATTTTGCTGGGGAAATTGTTTCCGGAGCTTGTGTTATACCAAAACATGTCCTGTTCAAGAATAGATTCCAAGAAAAGCTTTCTATATTTCTGTACTACAGCAACAACAAGCCACTAATAATGGCTCATTGTATTGTTGTTTCTCTTTACATAGACGAGACACTTCATGTGGCAGCGAATCGCTTATTCGTGAGATTTCACATTGTGTCCGCCAATGTGAAGCCTCCTTTTCTAAATAACCAATTCGATCTTCACTTTTTGTTGATGGATTGGTATTTGTATAAAGTGGAGTGGTTAGTAGTATCACTCCCAGATGAACTAAGTACGTCTTCACTCCCAATTCTAAAAAAAAAACAACAAAACAATTATAGAAAACAAGAAACAATTGGGTTTGGTTTCTGAGTTTCCAATCTAAGATATACCTTTGGATGTACGCTTTCCATCGGATTTCCGTCATTGTGGCCAAATCTTTATCAAACAAACATAAAAAAACAATTTTTTTATAGTTATATATATTTCTTCCATTGAAATAAAGAATAATTAAATAAATATGAAATAAAACTTACCAAATGTGAAAAAAAATAGGGTTATTTAATCCACCACTCACATGTATTCACCGATAGGAAAAAATGAGTAAATTAAGAGAGTTTTCTTTTACTCACCTAAAAAAAAATTTGCGGGTGTTTAAGGCAAGGGGGGTACGAGTCGCGCCTCTATGTAATTATTTTCTCTATGCTCAACAGCCAGCAGAGCAGCACAAGGAACAAAACAGTTTGCCAAAATCTCCTTGTTGGAGTTGCGATGAAATACATTTCTCACGAGATTGTGGCAACAAAAACCATAAATGCACAAAATGCTATCGTGTTGGCCACAAAGAGGATTACCGCAGCTGTTTTTTGTCAAAGAAAGCTGGCAGAAACAATCTGCCCTATCGAGGTAACCGTCGGAGCGGAGTTTTCTCCGCAACGCATCTTCGTCGGAAATTCAATTTCAGTTCGAAGTAGCTGTCATCGGAAGAAATTTAAAAAAAATACGACGACGCATTGCGATGAATATAAACTTTAGGCAGAGGTGAGCAACTTAACTGATATATCGAAAATGCGATATAGTTTCGATAGTTTTTATTAAATATACACTATAAACGTTTTAAACCATGAAAAATTGGCGAGAGTGTAATTTATTGTTTATAGAAAGTATTTTTTTCAATTATAATGCGCTAGAGTTTTTAAGAAATGTAAATAGATGCACAGATTTTAAAATCAAAACTATCGAATAAAGTCCCCTCCCTATTTCCAAACACATGTTTTGTTTCCGTTTGAACTGTCAACAAATGAATAATTTGGAAAAAAAACTTTTGAGTATCAATATTATTTATTTAGAAAATAAAAGAACATTGCAAGTACGAAAACAATATACGCTTACGCAGCTCTAATTCTATAATTCCCTTCAAGATTAAAGAAAAACTTTCGCTTAAATAAAAATGTGTTTGCTTTTGTTTTGGAACAGATTCAAAACAAATACAAAACAAATTATCGGTCTGATGGTGTCACTCCAAACCTTTAAAAAATATATGATGTATTCAAAACTAAAACAGAGAATTACCTCGAAGCAAATTGTCTCCGATTCGTAGTAAATCGGAGAGAATTCCGCTCCGGCGGTTACCTCGATAGGGCAGAATAACATGCGTCGAGGTAACAGACAAAAAATTTCCCAAAAAAACAAAGCTGTTTATGTGAATTGCATAAATCATGTTAAGCGAAGTAAGTTTGTGGAGTTAAACATCCGCGCCAGCGAACAGACATCACCATGATCGATATCACTACATGGGAGAAGTTGGAACGACCAGGCACTACACTTGAAAACAGTCAAGCCAAAAGTACTTCATTGGACTCTATAAAACTTATCTCTGAATTTCCTTGTGAAATTCAGCTAAATCGGGAAGTAAAATCTTGTAATTTATTTGTAACAAAAATTAAAAGTTTGAACATTCTAGGGACAGATCTATGCGAAATTTTTCAATTATGGGACAAACCTGCCAACGGAGGGTGCATCAGTCGAATCATTCAGTCGACAGCCGCCGATCGCCATGCAGCCATACCCAGCATTAAGCAGCGGTATGCTAAACTGTTCCAGTCAGATGACTCCTCGGTTTGATCCAAAATGGAAGTTGAGCTACATCTTAAACCAGATGCTGTTCCAGTTTTCCGAGCTAGACGAGATGTGGCATATGCTGTTCTTCCTCAAATAGAGCGTGAGCTTCAACGCCTACAGAACCGAGGCTGAAAGTCTCAAAAAGTCTTCAGCAGAGGTACGTCTATGCGGAGATTATTCATCTGGGTTAAATGATTAACTAGAATCGCATGAATACCCCATTCCAACTCCGGAGGTCATTTTCGCAAAAATTGGAGGCAGCGAAATTTTCACTCATATAGATTTAGCTGATGCATGTCTCCAAGTGAAAGTCCCACTCGAATCAGCCAAGCTGCTAACCATCAATACCCACAAAGGGTTATTTAGGCCAAATAAGGTAGCTCCTGGTACAAGACCTGCTCCCGGAGCTTTCCAGCAAATTGCAGATGCTGTCCTTGCAGATGCTGTCCTTGCAGGTATTGAAGGCGCTGCAGCTTATATTGACGATTTCATCATCGGAGGGAAAGATTTTGAGCATCATTTGAAGATTTTAAACCAGGTACTTCAACGCCTCTTGGAGTTTAATTTTCGTGTGAAAATCGAAGTGCTCGTTTTTCGTTCATCAACTCAAATAAATACCTTGGGCATATTTTGGATAAGAATGGTTTGAAGCCAGATCCGGACAAAATAGAGCGTGTCAACAGCATGCCAGCACCATCGAACATCACTGAACTGAGATCATTTCTAGGTGCTGTAAATTATTATGGAAAATTTGTAAAGCAAATGCGTGAAAAATTTACTCCGAGACAACGTCAATTTCAAATGGTCTAAGGATTGTCAGCAATCATTCGACAAGTTTAAATCCATTCTCTCATAGGAACTTTAACTCACGCATTACAACCCGAAGTTGCTGATAAAAGTCGCGGCAGATGCCTCAAATGTTGGGCTTGGTGCGTACATCGCTCATACATTTCACGGGCTCTGAAAAAGTCATCATTCATGCGACAAGGTCTCTCGACCAATCGGAGACAAGGTACAGTGAAAGTGAAAAGCAGGCGGCAATTATATTTGCTGTAAAGAAATTCCACGGAATGATTTTTGGGCGAAAATTCACGTTATTGACTGACCATAAACCACTCAAAGCTATTTTCAGAAATAAAAAAGGAATACCTACTCATACTGCAAATCGCTTGCAGAGGTGGGCACTCACACTCATGATGTATGATTTTGATATCCCATACATTTCCACCAGAGTTCGGATTTGTGTGTCGGTTGATGGACACCAGAGCAGAATTGGATGAAGAAGTCGTCATTGCAAACATGAAATTTGAGAAAGATCTCACAACACATTTGCTCAACGTAATTGAAGTGCTTCCTGTAAATTTCGAAATGGTCAAAAGTGCGACAAGATAAAGTCAATTGCTACAGTCAGTCATCAGTACCAGGAAAGCTGGATGGAAAACCAAAAATCCGCCGGAACTAGTTCCATTTTATTCCAGAAGAGACGCACTACCTGTTATCGAAGGATGTCTCATGTTCAACGACCGGATCGTTATTCCAGCTTGTTTACAAAATCGAATTCTTAGACAGTTGCATCGGGGTCACCCTGGTATCCAGCGAATGAAGACCATCGCTAGAAGTCATGTCTACTGGCCAAAAATAGACGAGGATGTAACTTCTTATGTACGCCAGTGTCATTCATGCGCCAGCGCAGCGAAATCTTCGATAAAAACAATGCTTCAATCATGGAATGTGACAACATCACCGATGGAGCGTGTTCATATCGATATCGCCGGTCCAATAGATGGTTTTTACTATTTCATTATAGTAGACTCATTTTCCAAATGGCTTGATGTGTTCCAGATTTCTAGCATAACATCTTCAGTCATCATTAGTAAGCTAGATGAATTCTTTTTCTCGTTATGATCAATTGGTTTCGGACAACGGAACCCAGTTTACGAGTTCTCATTTTTAAAGTTTTATGCAGTCCCATGGTATCCAGCATCTTCGGACAGCACCTTTTCATCCACAGTCCAACGGACAAGCTGAGCGGTTCGTAGACACGCTGAAGCGGACGCTTAAAAACGAAGGAACAAGCCTAAATAACTTGGAAACATTTTTGCAAACTTACCGTTCCACTCCAAATCAAAATGTAGTTAATTTCAAATCGCCAGCCGAAGCATTCATCGGAAGGAAAATTAAAACTTCTTTTAAAAACTAAAAAAACAAATTTCAACAACATCGAATGAAAAACTAGGCACAGGCAGTTCATTCCAGGTGATTTGGTCTACGCTAAGATCTACCGAAACAATATGGAACATTGGGTACCAGGAACAATCATTGAACGCAAAGGCTCCGTAAACTACAACATCTTGGTCATTGATGAAAACAAAACACGACTCATTCGTTCGCATACAAATCAAATTAAATTCAGATATGCGGATATCCCACAAAAACAAGTCGTGAAATGCATTCGATGACATTATTGATTTATTTTTACACAGCCAGCCGGAGGATGAAGTATCTCAAGAAATTCCAAAGGCAGTTCCTGATTATGGAGTAGCCCGTATTTCTGAATATTCAGATTTTCACGGATTCTCAGAACCGGTAAAAACAAGATCATTAGGCAGAAGCGTTCGAGCCACTGGGTGGATAAAGGACTATGATCTCTCTTAAGCAAGGGAGGTGTTGACAACCCTGGAAATACGAAACCTCTGACACCCCTGATGATGAACAATCATGCCAACATCAAGATTGAAACCACAAGATAGTTAGAGGGACAACGCATTCTTTTTCCGGTTAGAAAAACTTCTGGGCTTTTGACATAGTTAGTAACAAAACTGTTTTAATCATATTTGTATTTTAATTAATTAATGTTTTTTTTTTTTAATAAACGATATATTCTGCCATATCGAGGTAACCGTCGGAGCGGAATTCTCTCCGATTTACTACGAATCGGAGACATTTTGCTTCGAGGTAATTCTCCGATCGGCTGATCGGAAATTCTGATCGACGAAATTCAACACATGCCATTTGTATGCAATGAAGTACTTTTAATGGCTTTATTTATGACAGATACAAACAAAATATTCTCCGAAGTCCTCCGACAAGTTCTCGTTGCGGAAAGTGTTTTCTTTTTAAAGAAATTGTTTATTAAAATGTAAGTAATGAAGAAATACACCTTATGTACGTTAACTTGTGGGCCTTTTGTTTTTAGGCAGAACGAATAAACAAGTTCACAGCAATATGAGCAGATGATAAATCTGCACAGGGAATATTCCGATATTGCATATCCAAAATTACACAAGAAGTTGTGGCTGTGTTTTAGTTTTGACTACATCATATATTTATTAAAGATTTGGAATTTTGTATTTGTGTTGAATCTGCTCCAAAACAAAAGCAAACGCATTTTTATTTAGGGGAACGTTTTTCTTCAATCTTGAAGGGAATTATATGCGTCAGGTAGTCAGCGTGTGCAGCGTGTGTTGTTTTCGTTCTTGCAATGTTCTTTTATTTTCTAAATAAATAATATTGAATTTAAAGTTTTTTTTTTTCTAATTATTTTTTTTTTGTTGACAGTTCAAACGGAAACAAAACATGTGTTTTGAAATAGGGAGGGGCTTTATTCGATAGTTTTGATTTTAAAATCGGTACATCTAATTACATTTCGCATTATAATTGAAAAAAATACTTTCTATAAACAACAGATTATACTCTCTCCCCAATTTTTCATGATTTAAAACGTTTATAGTGTATATTTAATAAAAAACTATCCAAAATATATCGCATTTTCGATATATCAGTTAAGTTACTCTTCTCTACCTGAAGCTTATATCCATCGCAATGCGTCGTCGTATTTCTTTAAAATTTCTTCCGATGACAGCTACTTCGAACTGAAATTGAATTTCCGACGAAGATGCGTTGCGGAGAAAACTCCGCTCCGACGGTTACCTCGATAGGGCAGATTATAACGGGTGATTTTTTTGCTACTTGGTTTTTGACGTTTATATTTTTGACAGATCACACATGACAAATTCCACGAACATTTGACATTTCGATTCAGTATTGTTTGCCATTTCATCATGAATAGAAAATGTGTGATCCGTTTTTTTATCGCAAAATTGTCTTCAGCGACGAGGCTCATTTTTGGCTAAATGGATACGTGAATAAGCAGAATTGCCGTATTTGGAGTGAAGAGCAGCTAGAGGCAATTCAACAATTCAATTTGGGGGTGGCCGTGGCGCGATAGTTGTGTGTTTCGCCTGTCAAACCTCATGGTCACAGGTTCGATTCCTGCCGTAGTCTATGTCTTCTTATTTTTCCATTAAAAACCAATTCTAAAAATAAATGTCATACAATGAGTTGCTGGTTTACTCATTACATGCTGTTTAGGCATAGAACTAACAACATGTGATTGAGTAAAACTAGTATACCGATAAAATATGACAAAAAGAATTAAAAAATTAATGCGAATTATAAGGGACATCTATAAATAAGACACGGAAATTTCTCCGCATTAGTTCAGCCGCCATCCCTGGAGATAAAATCTGAGACAACAACCACCTACAGTCTCCGAATATCGCGCCACACATCTTTCCTATCATTCTTTCGCTTCCTTAACCTCACCCCCACGCCCGCGCTGTGTTGAAACATTTAAAGGGTATTCATACTCCCTTGAGCGCGCGTAGATTATAAAAAAAAAAAAAAAAACAGCTACCAATGCATCCCGAAAAATGCACTGTTTGGTGCGGTTTATGGGCAGGCGGCATCATTGGGCCGTACTTCTTCAAGGACGATGAAGGCCGCAGGGTTACGGTCAATGGAGAAAGGTACCGTTCGATGATAACAGATTTTTTTTGCCGAAAATGCAAGAATTGAACTCGGTCGACATGTGGTTCCAACAGGACGGTGCCACATGCCACACTGCACGCGAAACCATGCATCAATTGAGAGGCGAATTTGGTGAGCAGTTGATCTCACGTTTTGGCGCAGTCAATTGGCCACCAAGATCATGTGATTTGACCCCGTTAGACTATTTTTTTTGGGGCTATGTTAAGTCTATTGTCTATCGGGACAAGCCAAACACGATTGCTGCCTTGGAAGCCAACATTGAACGCGTCATTGGTGAGATTCCGGCCGAAATGTGTGAAAAAGTTTGCCAAAATTGGACCTTCAGAATGGACCACCTGAAGCGTAGCCGCGGGCAACATTTAAGTGAAATTATTTTTAAAAAGTAAATGGCAGAAATTGATTTATCGATCCAAATAAAAATTTCATTCACTTTTTACAAGTTTCTGTTTTTTTGAATTTTCAAAAACCAAGCTCTTAAAAAATCACCGTTTATATTCTTATAAATTCCGTATTCTGATTTTGTAAATAAGATCACAACATAACGAAAGTGAATTTGGGTGTTCTCCAATTGGTTCGAAATTTTTATTGTGAATTGGACTTTGGAAATTGGAATTCGATGTTCTGTATTTCGTATTATTTAATTTTGAGCTGATTCAAATGACTTTCTCAATGTTCCGTTAATTCTTTGTAAAATTCGTGCGAAAATAGTTAGTTGTATTCCTTGATTATTATTTTTTAAGGGAATACATAAAACCGTACACCAAGAGAAGGTACCTATTCTTGACGTATATGGAAGAATATTCCAATGTTCCACACTTGTGGAAAGAAATCGTTTTGAATCTTGTTTTTATGTTTCAGTCATTTGTAGTTTGATCCATTGTAGCACACTGACAATTTCGATTGCAAACCATTTAAAATGTCGTCTATGATATTTTAAACAATGGGATTTAACAATTGATCTTTGATAACTTTATTCAGCTAAGAATTGGTGTCGCCCCAAGATTTGGAATTGAATGTATCGATTAAGGCCTTATAAAAGCTCCAATTTCCCTTAAGCATCGCTGTTCAGTCGAATTACCTTGAAAACTTAAAATAAAAATAAGAACTAAACTTTAGATCTTATAGCAATGCATATTTACATACAAATTAACTCACAGTATTTCAGGAAAACTCCAAGTTATTTAGGTTGTCTCGTATATTTTTACTTGGGATATAGGAACTATAGGGCAAGTTTTGCATTTGGAAAAAAATCGAAATCGTGATTTTAACCAAAGCTGACATTACGATCATAGAGAACACCAAAAAAGTGGGTCCCGGAATTCCGGCTGTCTGTCTGTCTGTAGAACGATCTACAGCCTAAACGGCTAATTGATTTTGTTCAAACTTAGTGCTTAGGGGTTTTAAATGATTGTCCAAAATAGATTTTTGAATCGGTGTTTTAGCCCCAAAAATAACGGTACTTGTCACACAAATTTTTCTACCATCTTAATTATCTCGAAAACGGCTCTGACGATTTTGATAAAAATTGATGTGTGTACTACTTTGGGTATGGTCTACATTTTGGACAATTTTTTTTTACAACCATTTTATTGATTTTCGACTTTCTTCCAAACGCCTCAAAGGATTTGGATCAAAATTTTTATATAGGAGCTCCTTTAAATTCTAAATAATACTGCATTTCAAAATTTTCTAAAAATATTTTTGAAAAAAAAAAACATTTTTTTTTTGTGAAAATTCAATATTTCGAAAACAGGTGGACGATTTTTTCTGAAATGTTGATTTTAAATTTATATTATTAAATATTTAAAATGTTCAAACCATTTTGTTTTAGAAAAATTTTAAGAATTTTTATATATAAAACAATAAGTTAAAAACGACTTTAAAAATACATTCAGCCCTATCACAAATTCCATCGTAATCGAAAATATGCTACGTTTCCCGATAAATCTATCACAAATTCCATCGTAGTGGATTCGGAGAAAAAAATTCGCTTACGATTTTCGGAGTTCGTAGAAATTGGTATCACTGAATTCGAATGGAATGAAATGAAACAGACTTTTTCTACGACAAACTATTTGTGTCGGACACTGAAAGTAATGCGTTAACAGTTATTTTAAAGAAAATTGTAAGTATTTTTACAAGCTCTATAGTTTTATGAATAATATTTGATTTTAAATTTCAATATGAAAGTCTCTAACGAGCGAGATAGGCGACCTGAACTCCCAAGGCTGTAAGAAACTGGCAAAAGAAGAAATTGAATATTTCTGGGAAATTGGAAAAGGCAACCTTGGACTACAAGATTGTTTTAAATGTTCACATAATCATGGGCGTAAGCTTAACTAAAATTGAAAATAGCACGGTATTGCTATTTATCCTTTCCTTTTGGCATACACCGCTGATTTCGAAAATAAGAATATTCCACTCGGATTTGGTGAAAGCGTTTGTCGTAGATCGGGGCGTAACTGTCCGTGCGGGGAATTATTACGATGGAATTTGTGATAGGGCTGATTTAGCCGTTTATATTAAGAATCTTTTTCATATAATGTGATCGAACATAGGAGCAAGTACGTGCGATCCAGTCGTGCATTTTATTTCTTATAGTTCTGCTTCCTTCTTAAAATTGCACCAATTTTCATAAGTTGTAATTTCACTTTAAAACCATATATTGGACAGTTCGAAACCATTTCGAAGTTTTCCAAATTTGAAAGGTGTTTTCAATTCGATTTCGATCGAAATGCAAAACATGTCTTATTTCATTAAACGACAAATGTGATTTTATTACTTTATAAGAAAGTCGATTTTTATTATGGGTTTTAATGATATTTAAGCGTGAATCAACACTTTCAACTGATACACATGATCATGTGGCATGTGGTAAATCTAAAAGTCTGATCATAAACTTGGATATACATATTTTAAAACACTTTCTCGTCGATTCCTAGAGTGCCATTTGAAGCGTTTGAGTGCCACAGTGCCATTTAAATTAAAAAGTGCACGATCGTGCCACTTCGGCAACGGTGGCTCTGATTGAAAAAAGAAACACAACTTGAGCGTCGGATGTGTCTGAGCTAAAAATGAAAAATAGATATTTTTTGACAGCTCAGTTCACTGATCTGAGGTTAAAAGATAAACTAATATGGGAGCTTGGTTATACTGGAAACATTGACAATTTTTCTAATGCAATTAGAAAGATTACCTTATAAAATTTTACAAAAAATGAGATATGCACGCCATTTCTTGCTGGCGCCCGGGGAATACATAATTGGAGAATTCTACATATCTCATGGGGAGTAATTTTCCCAGGGATTATTTAAAATTGGTCTGATTTTGTTGTTCTTGTGTAATAACTATAGATTTTAAAAAGTGTAAAAAATAAAACTTCAAGAAATTATTGACAACAATTGTTTGTTTTTTTTTGTATATACACATAGATAATAGTTGTTAAGAACCTCTTGTCTACAGAGGCTTGCAGTTTATTACTTCATTTATATTTAATTTTATTCAACGATTTTTATTTCAATAATAATAATGACAATAATAATATTGATAATTATAATAAAAAATTCATTAGCTTCATTATTTATAATTTTCTTGGTTTATGTGTTAGATTTTTCAAATAAAGGTTTATATATTTATATATATATATATATATGTATATATATATATATAAATTACGAATATATTTATATATATATATTTACGTATATATTTATATACACACGCGTATGTGTATATAAATATATTATATATATTTGTATGCTTAGTTTAACTTAAAGAAATTGCCTTAGTTGTTTTTATTTTTTTAATTTTTGAAATAATATTTTTTTATTGAGTGTAAGTGTATCCATTTTTGTTTTTCTCTCGGGTTTAGTATTTTCTTATCTTTAAAAATATTCCAAAGTATTTGAAAATAAAAATAATTTAAGGATTATCGCCATAATCACGATCTCCAACATTAATTCGGCCTTCAGCAGCTGTTACGGAAAATCCAAGAATACGAGCATCCAGTTTGGTCATTTTACTTTTTTTTATTTTTTTCTGTTTTCCCTGTAAATAGGAGATTTAATTTTTGCTTTGTCCTACTTTCTGTAATGATGTTGCATGCGGTGTTATGAATTTTAAAGGATCTATTTTATATACAATGAGATGCTTAAGTAGTTATATAAACAAAGGGGAACTTAAAACGAACAATAAAACACTATGGGAAAACATGAAACATCTAGAACTAAACAAAAACGAAAAAAGCAGCGAAATTTCACATCCACTCAGAACACTTACAACTACTACTCAACTTAAAATTTAATTGAGAATAGTAATGCTTTCTTTACAATCATACGTTCTCAAATTACTCCCAATCAACAATTTTTATATTCCACTCAAGTCACCCATTTGTGTGACGGTTATTCCATAAATGATGTGAGTAAAATCATAAACACACATCATAATGATGCCTCGAGCTGAAGCGATATAAATTTGGAGAACAAAAATGAAATTTGAAAGCGCCTGTCTCGCTTTATGCATTACGTAAACGAAATTATTACTTTTATAACCATAATATCATAGTATTTTATAGTACTAGGCATCACATATTAGTGTTTCAATGTCAAACAAATTAACAGTTAGCATTGCATCTGCAACTGCCATATATAATATATATAAGTGGATTAACCATAATCTTTGAAATCTTCTGAAATCTTGAAGATTTCCCATACAAATTTGAAACTAATATCATTGAAATCTTCTTCGAAGTAGAAGATTATCAAAACAAACTATCTTTAGGTTCGTTTGTTAAACTTTAACCAGGGTCGACACCATGAGTTGTCAAAAAACCTGGGGTTTTCGGTTCTCAAAAAACATTATGTCAAAAAGGTTGTCATTTAATAATTAAAAAACAAATTATGTTAGACTTTGGTTCCTAGTACATTTATGTTGGCCCTATGCACAACCATCAACTTAAAGGTTTCCATTTTGCATGTCTGTGTCTGAAAATTAATTTGAGTATTCGTTTATTTCCATTTTTAAAGTAACAAATTGCATACAACACGAGAATTCACAACAAAACAAATGCTTCAGATTAGGGATGATCGATGTTCATCTATGTTATTGAAACCTCATTTACTAAAATAAATCGATGTTGAAGAAAGAATAAAGGAAAATCTTTCAAAACATCTATATTTTCGATTCGATAATTATTAACATCGGTGATGAGAATTCGATATTTTTATCAATATGCACATCCTTCAGATCTCTTGTGACTTTGACGGTTATTCATTTACCTCAACTTGCCCCAGCTAAAAACCTAGATCTACTTCATGAAGAGTTGAGGGCGACCCTATGTTTAAAGTAACACATAATTTGTTTATCAGGGTGACTTCAGGTTTATCAAAAAAACTCTTTAGGGCGACACTAGGGTGACTTCAGGGCTCAACGAACAAACCTTTTATTTCGTTGAATGCACCTATCCAAATGTCATTTTCTCCATTGACAATCAACAAAAAAAAAAGCTGTCAACCATTAATTAGATAATGTTTTAAATTGTTTTTTCTTGTATAATTTGTCGTTGCCTTCGAATTCTGTTTTTGTTTTCGTTTATAAAAATGTATAAAAATAGAAAATACAATAAAGCTACGAAGACCAAAGCGGTGCTTCGAATTTTAATGGTTCTAGCTATGCTAGAGTAATACATTCGAGTTGTTTTTTCTTAATTATATTAAACCGGAAAACAGTTCAAAAGCGACTCCATAGATTTATACACATACATACATCTATTTGCCACAGGATTTGGCTAAATATTTTAACGAATATGGTGAATCTTTGCTAAGTACGACGCAAGCGTACTACGTATAGCTTTTCAGCTCTTGAGGTGAGATAATGTTTTTTTTAATAAATTATTTCACTACAACTAATTTGCTACACCAGCTTTTCCTAAACCGAGTCGATAAAATATTTCGGTTAATAATACGAATATAACTCGAATTAATGAAGTATTTTAATGTGTGATAATTTTCATAAAATTGATCTTGACGACGCGACGCTCCAAATACAAACAAATTTCCTAAAAGAACCTGGCACAGCGTCCAAGAGTTAAACCTATCAGGAAATCTTCTCACAACTATCGATGCAAGTATTAAAACTACCCAATATTTGCACCTTGAAAATAGATCAGAATCGCATTACCTGCATACAGAATCCGAATGAATTGCCCCGTTTGCAAACGCTAAGTTTAGCTGTAAATTTAATAACCGATTGGAATTCGACTATTTGGTTACTTTGAATTTAGTTCAGAACAAACTGAAACATCTTGCGGTTTTAAAGAAGCTTTATTCGTTGGTGAATTTAGATTTGAGTTGCAATCATATAAAGCTATTTGAACGATGTGGATATTGTGGCTTTCTTCCAGTGCTTGAGGCACTCAGTTTGACCGGGAATCCATTATCTAGGAGTCTAGGTAAGATAAAGCTGCAAATATTGTACATTCAGCAAGTTGGTTTTTCATTTTCCTTTTAGATTATCGATCTCGTATCATTGCCAGATTCCATGGACGTGCGTGTGAAAGGTTCACATAAAGAATTAGACACAGCGCTGCTGCCCTATGCATTGCAACAATCTAAAATTGGCAAAAAATTGCCGGAGTGAAAAGAATTCGAGTATTATAAAAATCGTTTTTACTTTATTAACTATTTACTTATATGTATGTATATTACATAAGCAACTGTATATATTTAAAAAAGAAAAAAAAAACAACAAAATCTCTTTAATCGTTCTTATCTTGCTACGTTTCGAGTAATTTTCTTCTTCCAAAGGTTCACTATAGTTTCTTGAGATTCATCAGATTGTGATTTATCTTCAGCTGGTTCCTGAACTGTGCTAGCAGGTACTTCGGCATCAACTGCCGCCTGTGGGTCGGCCATTTTTTCCCCATTGCGACGCGACGCAATCCCAACATATCAAGCATATGTCGCTTAACGGTGTTATCTAATACATTTTCAACACTCAAATATGCCCACTTGTGACAACATAGTGCCAAATGACGTCCCATTTTATGGCCTTAGAAAATCTACAAGCTCGGTGCATCTCTTATTCGGAGCGTAATTTCATTGCACCAGGAAGATTTTTTTTGTCATATTGAATTACAATTCAGAGTGCAAACGTCAAACTAATCTTTTTTTTATCTGGTGAAAAGACTTCAAGATTATTTTTTAATCTAAAATTCCCATTTTAAACCAAATTATCTTTAGGTGAAAATGTAGTATAAGATATATGAATAGGATATGGCTTTTGATTGCCCTTAATATTTCCAAGCACAGTGCGAATGTTAGGAAAGTAGGGACGGATGAAACAGAAAATACCGATGCACATTGGTTTCGAATTTCTGAATATCAAAATGGGAGGGAAAAATAGAGTCGGGTAATTTATTCCAAATTCGCATTGTACGGCTAAAGAAAGAATCTCTGTACTTAACAGTACGTCCGAAGTTTGGCTCAAAGTTAAACTGATGAGCATTCCTAGTAGCGCGAGTATTACGGTTGAATTGTTTAGGGGAGGAATGCAACTGGCTACTTCGCTAGAACACTATTTATAAAAATAGTGATAAAATAGCGAAATACATGAAACATATCGACGACGTTTGAGAGATGTAAATATCCACTATAGTTCTATCGCCAATCATTCTTAGAGTTCTATTTGAATTCTATCCAAAAGATTCAAATGAGTTTTGGAAGCTCCTGCTCAAATATGAGTTATATTCCAACTTTGGACGAATGAAGGCCTTATAGATTACAGCCAGATCAGACGGGGAAAAAACTTTCTTGCATCTTCGAAGAAAGCGCAAACACTTTGCAGCATTTTTGGCGACATCGAATATGTGGGCATTCCACAAAAGGTGGTCTGTGATGCACATGCCAAGGACTGATAGCTGATCGGTTTCTTCAATACAAGTGCCGCTTGTGGAGAGTGGCATGGGGGGAGGGTTCTGTTAACGACAGAAAACAGCACTGAGTTTTTGAAGCGGTTTTTTATTTCCCATTGGACACTGCTGTCAAGATCAGAATTTAATGAGCTTATCATACGCTGCCGTTGCAGATCCACTTGCGAAGAACAAGGCAGTGAAGCTGGAAACGAATATGAAAAGCTGAGAGTACTGTCGTCAGCAAAACAATTAAGTGGATTAGAAGTTCCGGATAAGAGATCATTAATGAAAATGAGGCAAAGAGTTGGAGACAAAACTGAGCCCTGGGCACACCAGCATTTATTTTGTGAACTTCAGACTTGAAATCGTCCAATACGACTTGTATTGAAAGGTAATCTAATCTAACGAAGAAGAGACTCATCAATACCAAATGCACGCATTTTCGATAAGAGAGCTTGATGCCAAACTGCTTTTGAAATATCAAGCGCAATAATCTTACTTTCTCCAAAACCTTATGTAAGGATTTGTACCACTGTTCGGTGAGATATACCATCAGATCACCAGTGGACCTATTTCTACGAAAGCCATACTGCCGGTCATTAAGGAGCTTTCGTTCTTCAAGATATTTCTTGAGCTGATAATTAATCAGCGTTTCCATTACCTTGGAAAGAAGGGACGTAAGTGCAATTGGACGGTAATTAGATGGTGAAGAAGATGCGCCTTTTTTATGGACAGGCTGGGCAAATGCTGTTTTCCATCCACTCGGAAAGAGACCTGTAGAATAGGACAGATAGAAAAGCTTACGCAGTGGTTTTGACAGCGTTGAAGAACACCTCTTCAAAACGATGGGAGGGATACTATCCGGACCAGCGGATTTGTGTACTTCAAGGTCTTTGAGGACTCCAGCAACTGCACTAGTGCGAAAGAAGATTCGTCCCATAAATCGACGAAAAATTCGTACTACCTTGGGACATTGTAGTATTTTTGCCTTAATTGTTGGTCATCCAAAAATTTGGTTCTACGAATGTGAACGTTGCAAGTTTTTTCTAGCTTGTTGAAACTTTTTTTCTCAGTGGGGTTGGCTTTATAATTCCAGAAACTTACTTCTCTAAACCTAATAACCTCTTTACAGCTCGAATCAATCCAAGCATTTTCTTTTGGTTTGATAGATTCCACCCTATTCGGGATAAAATTTCTCATTCCGAAAGTTGATTCTCTGCCCAAATTTGGGCTCCGATAAATAAAACAAGTGTGTATGATGTGCTTATTTACCGTGAGTTTTAACCACATGAAGTTAAAATTTGTGGTTAAGCACAAACCATATTGTGGTTGAAGTTGGTACGCAATATCATTTCTTATGCATACGGCGAGACCATGGTGGGAAAAGAATAATGGCACTAAGGTATACTCAACCAGATGAAATTCCGCAGAATCAGAATATTCATCTATTTGGGTCTCACTGAGTGCCAAAACAGCTGGCCTGTTTTTAACAGAGTGGACATACACGGCACACGAATTTTTTTCTAAATCCACGAATATTGGTAAAGTCGACCCTAAATACACCAACCATTTTAAAATTCAAAACCAAATAAAACACAAGTCAGACGATTAACTAAAATGAATGTTTCGTCTAAATTCCAATTTGAACTTTTCAATAACAAATTGTCACTAGTGTAATGGCCTATGCCCGCCCCTGGTTGAATAGAAAAAACAGTAATCCATCTAACGTCATACTAACCTAATCAATGCATGCACTGTGTAGTAAGATGAACACAGTACCTACAACGATCAAGTTAATATAACTGCGAGAAGTTACAAGGAAAAGGAAAGTTTACCACTCGTTGTGCTGGTACGTTGTTGTTTTGTCTCGGCTACTTGTTTTTGGTTTATTTTTTTTATGTATGTTGATTGTATGTACACTGATTTTTTTGTGTTAAATTATGCAATACATTGAATTGAGGGATCGGATATTTTGATTATTATTGATTGCACTATTTTTTTTTTTGTTATAAAATAAATGGGCTATTGATTTTTAAATTTATTTTTGGGAAATAAGGGGCTTTTTTTAAATGTAACACGCAGACAATATCACAACACAAGTCACTGGCAATATTTTTTTCGAATTGCGCGTACTTCTTCACACGATGTGCAGCCGATGGTATGCTAGTCGAAACTAATTTAAATGGAATTTGTTTTAAATCTTCATTTGAGGAGATTTAAATGGCTTGGCAACCCTGGTCCAAAACTATTAAGAAGGTGCAAATTTAAGCTCTTGAATTTTGATAAAATTACAAATATTTAAAAGAAAGTATAATAAAAGTGATTAATTTCAAAGTGCACAAGAAGTCTCCTTTTATCCAAAAAACACAAAAAACCCAACAGAGTAAGTCATAGACAATAAGAAAAACTAAGGCAAAAATTACCCTGCAAACAAAGAAAATCAAGCACCTAGGACCCATACGCAAATACATACATACTAATTGTTCAGGAATGCACCGCTAAATTATTATTTTTCTATCAGAAATTATTTATTTTCATCATAAATTCATTAATTAATTGCTTCTTAAAAACTTAAGCAATTTTCATTTCAATTTTTAAATATTTTGTTAAATTGCCAAACATAGTCATATAATACCCTATGTATTATTGACTTTATTTTTTTGTTGATTTGTTTTTCTCAATTTGCTAAGTCCGCTAATCCCTTTGCACTTGCAAAGCATTGTGTATGCAAGATAATTGTTTTTTTTTGTTGTTTGAAGATTTA
This sequence comes from Philhelius pedissequus, assembly GCA_910595825.1. Classification (NCBI taxonomy): domain Eukaryota; kingdom Metazoa; phylum Arthropoda; class Insecta; order Diptera; family Syrphidae; genus Philhelius; species Philhelius pedissequus. The sequence goes on from OU343164.1 coordinate 3,519,740, forward strand.
GCATCGACCGATGGTACAATCATGCAATGTAATATTCGATCTCTTTCCTAAGCAACCACCATCGAGTCAACACCTACAGTCCGCTTATTGCTTGTAACATCGAATTTGGCTTGATCTATTTTTTTCTAATAAAACAGTAATTTATAACGTTGTTTGAAATTTGTTGTTTTTTATTTTCTGTTTTTGGAAATTATTATTGCTGATCACTAATATAATATATACATATATGCCAAATCGAAAAGTAGGTGAAACTTCACCCGAGACCCATAATCCAAACAAAAAAAAAAATACTTGTACAATGGGTCTAGGCGAAATGTCAGTGGAAGAATTAGAACAATTGTTTGATTGAAAAACAGCCAACCTCGCAACTAAGGGCGATCTTGTAGATTTGCAAAACAACATCGCAGAACAAAAGGCCCAAATAGATGCGCTGCAAAGCCAATTGATGGTTAACCAAGTTCAACTTCACCAAACACAAGAAGCTCTTCACAAAGCACAACTTAGATGTTGTAAGTGGGAAAGAGAGGTAGAATTTCTGGCAAAAAAGGCATGTGAAAATAATATCATCGTGCATGTACCTACAATCTCGAATGCTGATCCAATTGTACGTGCCAAACAAATATGGGCAGACTTGCTAGAAACCAATGCAAATAAAAATGATTTAATTAAAGATGCAAGAAGGCTGGGACGTGCAAACGAGATGGGTGCAAATATACTGGTACAGGTAAACAACACTGAAGATGCAACAACCATAATGGCCAAAGCCCGCACATTACGACACACTGGAATTGCAATTCGTAGAGATTTACCCAGGACAGTACGAGAACGTCGGAGGAGAATATTTATTCTGAAGAATAACCTACTATCGAAAAATCAAAACTTAAATATTCTACTTAAAGGCGAACATATTCAAGTCGAAGATAAAACATTTTTTATGACGAAAATGATAAGCTTATTTGGAAAGATGGAGATGGCGGTGGAGAAGAAATTATCAATCAGCTGTTATTGACAGTGGCTAAAACACAAAAGAGAAGAATGTCTCCAACGATGTCAGGGAAACTTTCCTAGTAGAAAATTATGAAAATTTTGAAAATAGTTTTAATGAATTTGAATGTTATGGAGTGCTGCAATCCGAACACATACAGTAGGAAGAGCAAGTGGGGGGCGGTTCTTGGGATAAGTAAAGAATTTTCGTGCAAAACAAATTGCTGCTTTATAAGGAGAGAAAATAGAGACTATGTGAAAATAGATATCAAAGGAAAACCTATGGAGATTTATCCAATATACATAAACTGTTGCAACTGGCAAATGGAATACAACGATTTAATTGATTGCTTACTCACTACAGGCTGCAAAAATATGCTTCTGGTATGTGACTTTAACGCTAGAGTTGGAAACGAACAAGTTGCACCTATAATGAGAGGAGAATGTGAGTCTTTTTGCAACGTTATTAGAGAGTCTAAAGATGAAAATATCGATGCTAAAGGCAAACAACTTATTGAAGCATGTGACTCTTTTAACTTATGTCTTTTAAACGGTAGAACAACCAGCGATAGTAATGGTGAATTTACGTTTGTCAAGGGAAATGGATGCTCCGTAATTGATTATGCGTTTATAAATGGAAATTGGCACCAGTTGATAAAGGACATGGAAGTAGCAACTCAATTTTTTTCAGATCACCTGCCTATATCTATTAAATGTGGAACAGAAACAAACTATTCTCTTACGAAAAATCTTTCGCTACTACCAAAACTTATTTGGAAAGATAACTGGGTCTATGAGTATCATCGCCATCTAGATGAATACGTCACAATGCTAATTGAGTGGGACCATGCTTTCTTATATCCTAGCTTTCTGGCGAGAATAATTAAGTATATAACTGCATCAAATACAAGCAACAACAAACTAGTTAGAAAGCAACCTTGGTTTGATGAAGAATGCTTCGAAGCTAGGAAAAAATCGCTTGAATTTCTCAACTTGTTTAGAGAACTGAACACAGAAAAATCGAAACAAATGTATATTGAAGCGAATTTTAACTACAAATCAATTTGTGAATCTAAGAAAAACATATATTTTAATGGAATGGCGAGTGAAATAGCTGAGGTTTCTAGTAGCAAGGATATTAGGACCATTGCCAGAAAACTCAACGGAAACGCATTCAGAGTTGGCACCCGAGTTGAAATTGGCACTCTAAAGAACCATTTCCGAACAATGCTAAATCCTGAGTGACCACAAGTTACATATATGTATGCAATACCACAAGTGTTTGATGACATTTTGGACACACCATTCAGCATCGAAGAGCTTTTTGAAGTGTTGCGAAAAGCAAAACAAAATAAAGCACCAGGAAAAGATCGAATTCTCTATGAGTTCTTCCAAAATGCTATAGTCAATTTTCTTGAAAAAGTACTTAAATCCTTAAATTATATATACAAAGAAGCAAAGGTACCAGGAGTTCCAGAAGTCAATAATCTTCCCAATATTCAGAGGAATATCTTTTATGAACACTATAGCAAAAATTTTTACTGGCTTATTGAACGCACGCCTAACAAAATGGGTCAAAGAAAATAGAAAGTTAAGCCAGTTTCAGACGGGATTTAGAGAAGGCTATTCTACTGTAGATCAGATATTTAATCTAACAAGTATAGCGCAAGCCTACATTAATAAAGGAAAAAATGTATATGCTTTTTTCATCGACTTTCGTGCGGCATTTGATACGATCAACAGAAACTGTCTTTTCTACAAACTTTCCGAAATTGGTGTATCCACTAAGTTTCTAAATATCCTGATCAATCTATACAGTGCGAACAAATCGGCAATATGGAGTGGAAACCAGCTGTCAGACTGGTTCGGAATTGAAATAGGTGTAAGACAGGGGTGTTTGCTAAGTCCGCTAATTTTCTCACTGTTTTTGGATGATATATCAGAGTGCCTGCCAGCAGGAGTCATGGTTGACGGTATCAAAATCACCACATTGCTTTTTGCGGACGACCTGATAATCTTAGCAGAATCACATAGCTCTCTACAGCTTATGATGAACAAATAAGAAAATTACTGCAAGTGCAACTGTCTAGAAATCAACACAGCGAAGTCTAAAGTCATGGTATTCAAAAAGGTAGAGGCCGATTAGCTGGATACGAAAAATGGATATATGGTGGAGAGCATCTGGAAGTTGTTAAATCGTACAAGTACCTAGGAGTGACGATAAATCACGACCTTTCCTTCAAAAAACGTTTTGAAATGAAACTTGCTGATTCGAAAAAAGCCATTAATACAACTTCGAAAAATCTAATGTCTAACTCTAGGGTTGGACTAACATACAAAATTAAAAAATCGAAGCTGTCATGCGCTCCATAATGTGCTATGGCGGGCAAGTTTGGGGTGGCAAATACTCAAATACTACGAAGATGTAGAAAAGCTGTTGCGTTTCTTTTTGAAAAAAAAACTCTTACGGCTACCATCAACCACTCATAATCATATGCTGCTACTTGAAAGTGGAATGTCACCTCTTTATGTTTTCACACTTCAACTTAGCATGAACTATGTGACCAAAGTTCTTAACGAGGAAGACAATTCACGACTTACGAAGGTTCTCGTCAGAAGGCAATTAGAACGAAAACGATGTTCTACAAGGTCTGGCCAAATACCGCAGCCAAATACAACATTCTGCTGGACAAAAATTCGTTCTTGATGTGAAACAGGCAATGAAAATGGAAAGCATAACACAAGCTGAAAATTCATCACGTTTTTTGTATCGGCATCTCGAACATCAACAGATTAATCTTGTCCTCAGTAATGCACAAATTTCTATGGTAATTCGAGTGAGAGGTGAACTAATCAAGTTAAATTACATGCCCCATCGTGAAGATAGTCTGCCCCCTCTGCAACACAAGGGAAAACAAAGACGTGGTACACTTTCTTGGTTCCTGCCCCATCCTGAAAGAAATAAGGTGATACCATTATGAAGTCAATCTGATGAATATTGAAGATGTAAAACGTATCCTCAATGGCAGTGGGGAAAACTTGCTTCATATTGCTACACAGCTTTCAACTATAGAACAAATATTATTAATGAACATTTCTGAAATAAATAACAAATCCATATTTTCATATTTAAATATTTGTAAATATACTTTTAAAATTTAAATTTTGTATAACTGTTAAATTTGTTGTCATTTCTCGGCAGACGGCTAAGCCATGCTTAAATGTAGTTAGTATTAAACAAATACAATTGTAAATTTTATAAATGAATTATTAAAGTACCAAAAAAAGGAGATTTAAATTTGAACCTAGCAAACGAAATAAAGACAAAGAACTTTGGATCTGCGTGGAATGTTCTGCCTCCATATCCATATAGAACACGTGCAGCCGAACATTTAGCGGAGGTCCTGGACTTCTACGCCTTGTCGTAGTTTTTCTTTTTTTCGTTTGAGTTTGAGTGCATGGAGTATGTTATGAACTTGTTTCGCACAGAGCGAGCTCTGAACACTCTGATTTGTGTTTTAAGTACACTTGAACCACACAAGCCAGAGTAAATTTTCATTTTAACCATAAAAAGCAATACGACACAAAACTACAGTTATATTGTACACACACCAGATACAGAAAATTAACAAGCGACCAACTTGTTTCCCAATTTTAATTTTATTTGATTATTTTTTTCTCTACATTTTCCTTCTTGACACACTTTACATTTCGTGTGCTCAGCAATTTACTTAGAATGCTGAGACGATTATGTACAATCATATCGAGCGCGATTTGAATATATTCAGAACAAAAAAAAAGAAACGTTCGGAGGTATGAATGCTCTGCTCTGAACTAGAAAAGAAAAAATGCCGACAGAAAGCAGATATCACCGCCATCCAAAAAGTGCGATGAGATGCACCGGGCAAAAGAAAAATGAAATACTGCAATATCTACTACGACAACTGGTACCGATCACAAGGCCAGCGCCTTTTTGCATGAGGATTCTTCCTTAGAGACGGCTTAGGAAAGAAGTCTTGAGTTTCAACTATGTGAACGAGTGCCTTAATATAATCCTATGCCGCAAACTGCGAATATCGAGAACCAGTGGAAGAATTGGCAGGAGGCCATCAGAGATGCCGTCTCTGACGTGCTGGGCCTCGCACGACCACCACATCGAAACACTTGTTTCGATGAAGAATGCCGGCAAGTACATGCAGCCAAACAATAGGCATACAACGCGGATCAGCATACAGGGGCCAGAGCTGCTTTGAAGCACTACAAGCAGAAGAGGAGAGAGCAACACAAACTTCTAAGAAGTAAAAAGAAAGAGCATAAGAAGCGCGCTACCGATAAATAGAGGCATGCCTTTGCAGGAATGAAGTTCGCTAGTTTTACCAAAAAGTAAAGCGAACCTACAAAGCTTACATACAATGCCCGAACGGAAGCCTGTAAGGATGATGAGGGGAACGTGGTGTTAGAACCACAGTCGGTGCTGAGGATATGGAAATTTTTTTCTGCAAATTGTATAACGGCGATGATGAACCGAATTCCGCTATCATGCATATTACACCATTCAACCTGGACGACGTAGGCCAACAATTCCACCCGATCTCGACGAATTAAAAATAACACGAAAATTTTCGGTGGTCTCCACTAGGAAGCAAAATGCTAACAAAAATATGAATGAAAAAATTTTCAATTTTCAAAAAAAAAAACAATCAAAAATAAACAAGCTGCGATGAAAGAAACAACAAAAAACACGACTTAAAACTAAAGTGTCATTTTCCGCCACAATTAATTGGCCTAGGTAATAAATTGTCAAGGAAAAGTGAGTGGAGACTTTTTAAATTTCGTCAAGGAAAAGTGTACTGCAAAACGAAAAACACAACGAAAATGTTCGTTTATGATTTCGTTGTGTTATGTTTGTATGGAATTTTTCGTTTCGCATCAGCAGCGTACTAGCAATAAAGAACACACAACATCGACGTCTCGAACAGAACATCACTATAGAGAGCTTTAATTTTGAGGTGCTCAGAGATTGTCCATCTAGGATCCGCTATAAACTCAGCGAACGATACCAGTGCTGAGATGAAGCGAAGATTTACTCTTGCCAATCGCTGTTTCTTTGGGTTGTTCGAAGGCGGAAGGTTAATTTTAAAGTTTTTCCGGTTGAGTCATTTGATACTGTCTTCAATACAAACTTTTGGCCAAAAGAAATACGTGTGAGACCCTTCCAACACTTTAAAAAAATGTAAAAAGACAAAATGTGTGCAGAACTTACAAAAGGAGGTGGCGTGCTGCTTTTTTTTTAATAATTTTGCACGCGCTCAAGGGATTATAAATACCCTTTATATAGAGCTAGTTGTTGTCTCAGATTTATCTTCAGGGATGGCGGCTGAACTAATGCGGAGAGAATTACCCTGTCTTATTTATTTATGTCCCTTATAATACTCATTCTCTCTCTCTTCCTTATCATATTTATGGGTGTGCTAGTTTACTCAATCACATGCTGTTAGTGTTATGCTTAAACAGCATGTAATGAGCAAAGCAGCAACTTATTTTATGACAATTTTTAGAATTGGTTTTTAATGGAATATAAGAAGACATAGACAACGGCAGGAATCGAACCTGCAACCACGAGGTTGACAGGCGAGCACACAACTATCGCGCCACGGCCACCCCCTTGCAGTTAAGAGTAATTTTAAAAGTAGGCAAATATCGCAAACTCTTCAGATTTGTTAGAACAAATATGTGTTCATGTAAGATTCTCCCACAATTTTTGCGAAATAAGTATCTTTTATTTTGTTTCTTACATCCCCCCAAAATCAAACATTAAAATTTATTATGCTCATATAAACAATATTAAATAAATTGAAGATTCATTAAATAGTAACTCGTACCTAGTAGTCTTAGGTGATTTTAATTCAAGAACTGTTAATTGGATTTTCTCTGGATTTGTTAATAAAAATGAAGTCTGTATTAGATACTATATCAGCCTTAAATTGCATACAAACGAACAATATTGTAAACTCTATTGGAAGAATTTTAGACCTTTTTTTCCAAGAAGACCTTGAAATGTATTTATTCGAAGAAAACTTTCCTATATTGAATAATTTATCTAAACCACTCCATAAAATTTTCAGTCAGTCTCTTGCAAATGGTGTTTTTCTTGGTTCGTGGAAAATTTCTTTCATCACACCAATGTTTAAATCTGGTTCTCAGCAATCATTTGAAAATTCCAATTGTTTCCCAAAGTTATCCTTGGTTAAAACCAAAATGTACGACGCTGTTAAAGCACATATCTCACCCAATCAACGTGGTTTTGTTAGTGGAAAATCCACAGCAACTAATCTCATATTGTTCGAACTATTGTATCAATGCACAATTGAGAAAGGTAGCCAAGTAGATGTTATTTACACTGAATTCTCAAAGGCATTCGATACAGTTAACCATAAACTTCTATTGTCAAGCTTAGATATTTAGGTTTTCACCTTCAGATCTAGAAAACAGAGTACAATTAGAAAAAGTTGGTCGAATTAAATCTGAATTAATTTATAATTTCTCAGGGGTACCACAAGGAAGTCATCTGGGCCGTGTTGTAGTTACTTTTTTTTTAATGATTTACCAAACTCTATTTTAGAATCAAGTTGCCTGTGTTTTGCAGATGATCTTAAGATATACCGATTGGTAAATTCGCTTGCTGATTGTACGCAACTTCAAAAAGATTTATTTTGTCTATCAAAATGGTGCATCTCAAATGACCTGGAGTTAAATATCAATAAATGTTGTATAATGTCTCGCACTGTGCTTGTTCATTTGAAGGGTAGTCTCCTTTAGTGCGGGGAAGTTTCCGTGTGTTATTTATATATATATGTCCCTTATAATTTGCATTATTTTTTTATTTGTTGGCATATTTATTGGTATACTAGTTTTACTCAATCACATGTTGGATTATTGTTTAGAAATTGAGTTTAAGTGTCCTTACACTGTTAAACCGCTTTTTGTCAGTTTTGTTCGTCCAATTTTGAAACACTGCTATGTAGTTTGGTCTCCTTACTACAGAAATGCATCTAATAGAATTGAAAGAATTAAAAAAAAGATACATAAAATATTCGCTTCGTAAACTTGAATGGACCTTGCCTTTATAACCAGATCGGTGCACGTTGATTGATATAAAACCTCTAGAAACTAGAAGAATTTATTTCCTGATTGCACTTGCTAGAGATGTAATAACAGGGCCCATCGATTGTGTTCCTTTAGTTGAAATCTTTATAAAACACACACCAGCGCGTTGTCTAAGATCAAGAGTTAATCATTTTTTCTTTATCACACTTCATTCTACGAATTACGAAGTAAATGAACCGGTTACTAAAGCGTGTAATTTTTTTAACAAATATGCTAATGTAATTGAACTTGACTGTTCTAGAGAATTGTTCAAAACAAGAATAATTAATGACATTGTGTATGTACCTAATTGATTAGGTTAATTTATAATATACCTAATTTTGTTATTTAAGAGTATTATTAGCACGCAATGTTTTTATATTTAGCTATGTCTAATACAGTAGTATGTACTTATAGACCAGAATAAATAAATAAATAATATTAAATATTGAGACATGTACACTGTTAGCCGTGGATGAGAACGCGTTAGGCTGTTTTGAGAGCAACATTTTCTGGGTGGTCTTTGGTCCAGTCTGCATAGATGAAGAATGGAAAAAAAGATACAACAACGAACAACCTCAACCACTTGGCGTGCGAAACTGGAAACATCTAACTAAAAATCGAGCGGACTTGAAGAAGCTTGTTGGTTGAGGCCCTGGTACACCCCCCCCATAAGAAGTAAGGAAGTCTTAAAGTTTGAATGGTAAATCTTCTAGATATCTATACTTATGTATATCTCTCCATCTGAATGTGGACTGAATTGCTTTTGCTGTGGCCTGTGGCTGCCGCTGCTATTAAACACCATTCAAATATTGAAGTGCTTTCAGAGATACCCGTGTCCATTTTTGAACTTGTTCGTTTTTTTTCCTTGGGTTTCTGTTGATGTGCTTTTGATTTGAGGGCTTTCATATTTGGGTCCATTTAAAATACAAGCTACGAAAACCCTATGAGAACTTTATTGAGCGACAGATTTATGCAATCACTGTAGCGAGAATGGGAGGCAAACGTCCTATCTTGCCTGCACTTCCCATTTTTCTGGGACAGAGTATAACTATTTTTTTATTATTTTTAAATCTATTCAACAGCTTCATGTCAATTTCTTTATATATGGTTATATGAACTTTTGTGCTTGTTGCCTGGTAGTTTAGGGAATAGTAAATACGTCCCAATCAGCTGCAGGAAAGTAAAAGTGGTTTTCAACCCAAAAGCTGGAAAACCGACACATTTGAATGCAAAAAAAAGACCGATAAGTCTCTCCTCCCTTCTCAAGACAGTGGAGAGAATCTTTGATCTTTTGTATATGTATATGTATGTTAGAGACCTTCTCGGTCCAAACATTTTGTGCAACTACCAACACACATACATTAAAGGTAAGTCAGTGGAAATAGTTTCAAAAATAGAGAAAAGTCTTGGACACAAAAACATGTAAGCGTAACAACAGATTACATTAGCTGAGCTGGAGCTGAAAAAGCCATTGTCGACTGGATATATTCCATGTCCATAGGATCATAAACTCAGCATGGAGACACTAATGTCGAGTAAACAGTTTGAAGAGGCACACCACAAGGAGTAGTAACCTCACCTCTTCTATGGGTCCTTGTAGTAAACAACATTCTTACAAGATTTAAAAATAAAGGAATTAAAAGAGTGGCTTATACAGACGACATAGTAATTTTGATATCGGGTAAGTATCTTACCACCACCAAGGATATTATGGAGTCTGCTCTTAAGGAATTATTCTCGTGGGTAGAACAAAACAGCTTTGGGGTCAAACCTGCTAAAAAAAAAACTATTTTGTTTACGAGGAAAACAAATCTGGAGGACTTCATTCCTCCTAAGCTCAATGAGATCCCTCTGAAACTCTCCACAGAACCCAAATATTTGGATGTAATCTTACATTCTCAGCTAACTTGGAAACGGAACACAGGGGAAAGAATAAAAAGAGCACTTTGTGCCTTCTACACATGTAAAAAAAACCTTCGGAACACAATTAGGCATGCAACCACAAGTCATCCATTGGATGTACACAGCGATCGTTCGTCCCATACTTACCTACGGGTCGATCGTGTGGTGGAAGACTGTAGAGAAAAGGAAAAAAAAAAACAGCAGCCAATAGTGCACTTCGACTTAAAGAAATGGGCTCTTGGAAGCACTGTACCAAAGGTCAGGGATCCATCTGGCAAAGGTATGATAATATGGCCGAACTAGAGGTGACCACTGACTACTTACCACCGAAAATAGACTTTAACAAAAACTTCACACGATGTTACCTGAAAGACATGGATGGGAACCTTGCTCACTATTAAGAGAACAGGATATTTCCATCTGATGGGTCTAAAATAGAAGAAGGAACAGGGGCCGGGGTGTTTTGTGAAGCTCTTAATATTAGGGTTTCATATAAACTCCCAGACGAATGTAGCGTCTTTCAGGCTGAAATTTACGCTATTGAAAAAGCAGAAGAAATGACCCATAGAAGCAAAATTATCTCTTCAGAGATCACATTTTTCGTGGACAGCCAAGTAGCTATCAAAGCACTATCCAGGCAGTGGCAAGGCCCGAAGCGTACTGATATTATAGCGGATCAAATGGCAAGGAATGTTGCAATAACAAATAGTTACAGCAGCAACTTATTGGGTATGGGTTCTGAAGTCCCAAGTGGCGTAGTAAAAAGGAAGATATATATACATATATATATACTATATCCAGGAAGTTTATGGCACAGAATTAACGGAAAGAAAACCCAGTATATTTTTTTTCCCTGAGTAAAAGGAGCATCAGAACCTTGAAAGGTGTACTAGTGGAATATTGTGCCATAGGTACAATGGGCACTAGATTGGGCGTATTGGTACCCGATTTCGAAACCATTAAGCAGCTGCCTTGCGACTGTATAAATTTACAAACAAATCGCCTCCGAAATTTTGGAAACAGGTTTGTTGATGAACTGGACTAGTGCAGGTACCAATGGTTAACATGAAAAAAATATAGAGTACGGGCTGGTTTGTAAATAAACCAGTCTTCATGAAACATTAGTTAGGGAAATTATGTGTGAAAGGGGATTACAATGCGACCAGTATACTCTTGAGCTCAACTTCGTTCGTACTGTAAGTTTAGAGATTCGTTCTTTAGCCGTACTACGCGAATGTGGAATGCTTTACCACACTCTTTCCCGGTCATAGCAATGTTCAGGAATTCAAAATTGATGTGCACCGACATCTCCTTTCTAACCCCCTCTCTCTTTCCTAATGCTCACAATTGACGTTTTTTTTTATCTCCGAGCAGATCTCTAAGCAGAGCCTGAGTAAACCGAGTTAGATCTAAGTAGAGCATGGTCAAATATCTCCGATTTAGTTTTGAAATAAACTTAAGCGCACAACTGGGGGTGGCCGTGGCGCGATAGTTGTGTGCTCGCCTGTCAGCCTCGTGGTTGCGGGTTCGATTCCTGCCGTTGTCTATGTCTTCTTATATTCCATTAAAAACCAACACTAAAAATTGTCATAAAATAAGTTGCTGCTTTGCTCATTACATGCTGTTTAGGCATAACACTAACAACATGTGATTTAGTAAACTAGCATACCCATAAAATATGACAACGAAATAAATAAAATAATGCGAATTATAAGGGACTTAGAGACATAAATACATAAGACACGGTAATTCTCTCCGCATTAGTTCAGCCGCCATCCCTGGAGATAAATCTGAGACAACAATCAGCTCTAGTCTCAGAATATCGCGCCACACATCTTTCCTATCCTTCTTTCTCTTCATCCGTCGGATGCCCGCGCTGTGTTAAGAAATACATATAAAGGGTATTCATAATCCCTTGAGCGCGTGCAAAGTTATAAAAAAAAATTATTATAATTGGTTTTATTAAAACTTATTAACCAGCAAATCCAAAGCTTTCGCTTTCCGAGTTCATTTTTATGTTTAATTGGTTTTACTTTAGTGATTATTGTTAAAATTATGAATAAGGTTAGCCGCGCCCAGAACTTTGCTCCGTTTGATATGTCATTTTATTCTGAGTTAATGGTTCATGTCCCGATTTAGCGCTGATTTAAAAAAGAAACACGAGTTGAGAGATTAAATGTGTCTGAGCTAAAAAAGAAACACAGATCTTTTCTTGACAGCTGAGTTCTTTACTCGGAGCTAAAAGAAGAAAAACGCCAAATGTGTCTTGGCATAATAAGAATAACAAAAAATTCCCTTATAAAAAAAATACTCACAACTTCATACACATATTCTCTATAAACCACACACACATTTGAATCTTTTCCACAGGCACATTCGGGTACACAAACGCAACACACATGCGTAAACATAAAAAACCTAGCACAAGCTCATATTCACGCTCTCTCATCCATCTGATTCAAAAATCCCTATAACCCAGTCAAACCAACCAAGCAAACCAAAAACTAATTACCTTATTATCAAAAGAGTCATTACCGGACGGATTAATGGCCGGTGCTGGCTTGCACATGTCATCAATATGTGCGTTTTGTGCTCGTTGCAAATTTTTATATTTGCTCCTTCGTTCTAAAAATTGTTTAGCAAATTCAGTGAATTCTTTGTTCTCGCCTTAAATAAAAAAATAGATAAATTGTAAATTATTGTTGAGCAAATCGAAAATAAACACAAACTTACCTAAATACATTCGGACATAATCCTTTACTTCGAAAGGTGACTCCAAGTCTTGAAGAAAAGTGACGAAAGTTGGAACTGAAAAAGAAAACAGCAAAATAAAACAATTACAACAGAAAAACATGTTTTTGGAGATCATCTTTTATTAAAAATAAATGATGCGTAATGATGCTGGATCATTTGCGTCAAAAGTTCCCAACGTAAGCTTTTGGTAGCACTTTAAACGTCAGCTGTTCATATTTGCAACTTTGCATACGCTGTTGACATATCAATCGTGATTAGTTGATGCCGGTGATCGGCTGGTATAAATATAGCGAATAAAAATGAAATGAATGGATTCTAATGATTTTTGATTTCTCTTAAGGGGTATTTACTTTGCTTGACGCATTATACACAGACATGGACAAAATAATAGGAACGCTCCTTACTTTTAGGTAATACCGTATCTTGCCCTTTAGCTGACCTTTACACACGATCTCCAAGGAAGATGCCCTTACAAAAAAAATACACACCCAGTGGTGGATCTGTTTTGCCAAAATGCATCACATGAATGACGAACCACTTCTGCCCAAGAATCAGTGGAGGAATGTGCTTTGGAGCGACGAAACGAAAATAAATTTATTTAATTTATTAACTCGATTTGATGTTCAAACGCTTTATCAGGCTATTTTGGTCACTTTTTACTGATATGCAAATAAAATAACTTTACTTCATATTTTCACCCTACGTTTCGTTGTACTTTCCAAACTTCTTCAGGGGTTGTTTATTTAAATCTAACAAATAAAATAAAATAATGTTTATACATTTTATATCTTTTTCACTATTTTTTTCCACTCACATGAAATGTCAAAATTTTACATTGATTTTTTTAAGTATTATTAATTTTACAATAAAACATAGATTAATTGCAAGACAATATTAACAAACTTTTTTATACCAACAATGAAAAACGACTTAAACATTAATTATCACAGTTGTTGGCGGCGATGAAAACCGAGCCTAGCGCCTTAAATTATTTGGCACCACTTTATCAGGACAATCAACCTTCTTAGAATAATAAATCAATGAAAAAAGATACTAAATGAAAGATCTAGTACATCTTTTAAATGAAACTGCCGACGAAGGAACATTCCAGTTGCCGCCATCAGACGAGAAAGACATCGAGAAATAAAAACACTATATATTTTAAAGCGTTTCATTTGTTCACTACTTGACGAATAAATCGCAGTTACTATTAAATCGTAGTTTTCACTCTCCTTTCTTAGTCTGACCGGCAATATTCTTTAAAATTTATAGACTGAAATCTGCAGTCTATACGAAACTCATCAGAGTTCGCAAATACCAAGCGCAACTAAAACAATGGCACCTTCAAACGCCATGGATTATGCACCAGGTCATCCTCTCCCTCATGCTTCTTTTGCCAATCAACTCTAAGAACTCGGTCCAGGGACACAACACCAAGACAACAGCAACGGCAATAATACTCGTAGTCCACTGGTAACAAGTGCAATAGATTGCAAAACAGCTCCAACTGGATTCGCAAATGCTGCTCCACGCCGACTGAATACTGACAAGATAACTGCCAGACAAGTGATGCTCCACGCCGACTGAATACTGACCAGATAGCTGCCAGACAAGTGATGTCAAAAGAGACAAGTGATGTCAAAAGATCTTCGTCCATTTAGCGGACGTCTGGATGAATGGCCGAGTTTTATCGCGATCTATGAAAGCACCACCGAGATCTGCGGCTACTCAAACGGGGAAAATATGGACCGACTGCAGAGATGTCTCAAGGACCTGCATTGGACGTCGTTAGAAACCGTCTAAACTCTCCTGCAGGCGTTCAAGGAGCTATCGAAGCTCTACGACAAATTTATGGGAGACCAGATCTGCTAATAGATGATCTGATTTATCGTATAAAGCAGGAGGCACCTCCGAAGATGGAAAAACTAGAGACAGTGGTTCACTTTTCACAGTCTGTGCAGAACCTGACAGCATTGATAGAAAGTTCCGGCCTGCAAGATCATTTACGGAATCCGAGTCTACTAAAAGAACTCGTTACGAAGCTGCCGGCACAAATGAAACTGGTTCGATACAAAAATTGTGTACCAAATATCTCCACATTCAGCGAGTGGATACCTCAAATAGGAAGAGATGCCAGCGAAGTTACTCCACCACCTGTAGAGACCAAGACGAATTCCAGGAACCGAAACGTCCATGCTGACGAAAATGATCACTTGGGGGGATATGTACAGAATGCAAATAGGTGTCCGATTTGTAAAAAAGATTTCATTGAAGTTAGATTCTGTAACAAGTTTTAGCAGCTACGTCGCCCAGAAAAATGGATAGCAGTAAAAAGAAACAACTTGTGTCGTATGTGTCTGCGTTGACACGCAATTAATAAATGCATCTCTACCAAAACTTGTGGTATTAACAATTGCACACGAAGACATCATCCTTTGCTGCTCAACGCAAATACAGAGGTTAATGACATTTCGAATCAACCATCCACAACCTCCATCGTGAATCGTACATTCTGATTCGGATAATTCCAGTTGTTCTGCAAAAGGGAAATGTGAGAATTCAGACATTCCTAGACGAAGGCTCATCGCTAACCCTGATGGACGAGAGTACAGCTGAACAGCGACGTCTAACTGGCACTAAACAGCCTGTCTGTCTGAAGCGGACTGGCGATACTCGTGGTTTCTTTGCTGTTTTTTTGTAGTAATAAGATGTAAGATAAGACACATTGTTCAGATTGCAAAGACAGAGTATGGTATCTCAGCAGTTTAGCGGTAAGAAAAATGCGGGGTGTGGAGTTATGTGCGAAGAAAATGTATAAAGCAAACTCGTGGGTCTGTTTTGTCTTTTGAGTTAATTGGAAATAACATTTTGGTATAATGGTGTAAATTAATTTGTTTCATCCCATAAACAAATAAAATATTTAAAAAAAAGAGTAAATACCTACAAACAACGCTCGATACTGTCAAAAACCATTAAAGGTTTTAATCCTATTTAAATGAATTAAAAAACATCTACAAAGTTCAAATTTACCCTCGAAATTTTTCCGATTTCATCTTTGGTTTAGGAAAAAGGTGATTTAAGTTCTTTTGGATGACGTTTGAAAAAAATATTATCAAGACGTCAAAATATAGTTCGTTGCCAACCTGCCAAGCCACGATGTCAATATACCTAGAAGTGGCGCCGATTTAAATGGATTAAGAAACCTCTACAAAATTTAAATTAAACATCAAAAATTCGAAATTTTTTGCTCTGGAAAACTTTTATTATATAAGTGTATATATGTATATGTATATAAATATGTATATATGTGTATAAAATGTGTGTATATGCATATACGTACATACAGTCATACCTATATATACATATACAGGGTAATCATTTTTAACCCTAGAAAGCTAAAGTGTCTGGACTGCAATGAAAAGCTAATCATTCGACTTTCCACGAACATTTAAACAGTTTTTTTAATAGGTTATTACTTTTTATTAAAGGTAATGGTATTTATACAAAAACGGGTTTTAAATAGAAATAAATTAAAGTTAAAATAAATGTTTACTTCAGTTTTTAATACTAAAATCACATTTTTCATGGCACATGTTTTTTTTTTAGATCAAAAAGGCACTGTCATAATAAGATTTTGTTAGGAAATATTATTGAAATAATGAGTAAACTGTACATATACAAAAAACAATAACACTTACAAGAAAAACGCATCCACCAAGCGAGACAAACCACCGCACCGGCGCGGTGCGGCGACGGCTGAGTTGGCGTGAAAGCACGATTATTTAAGCAAAACAGTAAGGAAGGGAGAGGGAAAATAGTTACTTGCGATTATATGTACTTTTTTTTGTAATTCATTTTTATTTATTATTACCTTATATCTATTTTAAAGCTAGACAAAAATTCATAAAACCAGTCTAATTATCAATAATTTACAACTAATGTACTGGCCCTTTAAAGGCGCTCTTAACTAAAATATATCTCTTAATACTAATGTCTTTCGATCTAAAAACTATTTTAATCAATTCTAATTATTTTATTTTATTTTTGTTTTACCAAGAAAACTTGTTTAAAAAAAAACTCGGTCTCATATTAATTTTTTAAAATTTTACTTATAAAATACCTAAAGCTAGACGAACGACAATTAAAACTAGATACAACTAACTTACACTAACTAAAAATAACTTAAACTACTTAAGATACCTAAAAAAGAAAAGAAAATACATAAAACTACATTGATCTACTTAAAAACTAGAACTGCCACATTTTTCGTTTTATTAATATTTTTGTGTGGATATTTTGTATATGCATGCAGATACACAGATCCATGCAACCCACGCATACGTGTACATACGTACATACAAATACGCATGCACATACATATGCAGGCGCGCAGTTACATGCAAATATGTCCGCATACACATATTTTTTTTAATTTTTGGTGTCACCCCGACTGTTCCGTGTACCTAATTTCCATAAATCTATATACTCGAAGTCGGCCAAGACAAAATCTTATTAGACTTCATGTATCAGTTTCAGAAACCCACCAGAACTGGTTCTCTTGCTTTGCCCTATCACTTCGGCCCCGATCGGACACAGTCCTACTGTACCGAAGGCGCTCTTCTCCACCTTGGGCGATGATGTCTCGATCATGTAGGGTTCTTCGGCTGACGTGGTAAATTAACGAAACTGCCATTTTATCATGTATCAGCTCTCGGCTGCCTCAAAAGAGGAATGCATTGGGAGGGATGTAGAGACTTAGCCGCATATTCTCCAAGTATTCGTTATTGGGGTAATAAGCTCCAAGAATTAAGCTGTTGGTTGAGGACATCGCTCTTGCAATGTGACCCTGAATCAGATTAAACAAAAAATTATCTATTCTTTTTATGTTGGCTCCGTTGTATAGATCCTGGTTGGAATAATATCGCTTGTACTCCGACTCTGGTGTTCTGTGTAATCCAAGGCAACGTCTAGGACTAAGACACTGCCTCTCAATTGAGATGGGGAAAGGGCAACGTTAAACCACACCGCGCATCAATATTCAAACCTGCTATCAAGACGGCTGCTATAAAACAATCGTTTTGTCAGGGCAAAGGCTCTCATAGCCCTGTCCAGGCCAGAACCAATATGTCTGTCGAAATACAAGTACTGATCCAACCAGATGCCAAGGTATTTTACTACACTTTTATACGCCAGTGAATGTCCATGTGGCCCTACGATCACCAGCTTGCGCCAGTTCTTTCTTGTATCCCTTGAGGCGCTAGACAACTGTGTCCTAAACAGAATAGTTTCCGATTTCTGGAAGTTGATTTTCAACTTCCAGTCATCACAAAACCGTTGAATCTTGTCGAAGTCACTCTGCAACGGTAGCGGTTAACGGTACTTCCCAGAGAACAACTTTTCATATTTTCGACTTTCTCACTATTGGGTGGCCCGATTAAAATTATTTTTTTTTATGCAAATGCTTCCTAAAAGTCTTAATAAAACTGCATATTCAAATTTTCAAGAACAAAGTTTTTCGATTTTTAAGAAATAAATAACTTTTTTTTTTGAAAAATCATTTTTTCAAAAACCAGTAACTGAACTGTTTTGAAATTTGAATTTTTAATATATATGCAATGTTTCAATTTTTGTTTCCAAAAATGTTTTTTATACATTAACTTTAATTTAAAAAAAAAAACGCCACAAAGATTTTAGAAATTTCTTTTTGATATATTCTTATTTATCCACGAAATCAAATGGCATCTTTGTTTTCCCCCAAACTAGAAGCACTAAGCAACATAAAAACATTTAATTATGTGTATTATACATTTATTTCTACAGCTTAGTGTACACGATTGGAAGATCTTACAATATTGTCAGATCTGTCAGTGAAAAACATGCTTACAATGTCTTAAAAACAACTGTGTAAACTTACACTTAATTGTCAGAAAATTTGTATTGCAATTAATTGTAAGATCATTGTCTGACAATTAATAGTAAGAAATCCTACAATCGTGTGTACGCTGCTGACAATCGTGTAATCTTACAATTAATTGTCAGAAATTCTATCTGACAATTAAATGTACGCGTATAACGTAAAATTGTAAGGTATCTGATATTCGTGTCCACACACAATTTGTAGCCTGGTTTATCAAATATACTCACACTCAAAGTATTTGAATTATTGTTGTTTTTTTTTTGTTAAAATTAATAGTTATAGAAAAATGATTCTGATAATAAAAAAGTATATGTTAACAGTTTTTTTTTATGGTTGGGTGTTGTAGAACGAGGGTAGACTCTGATTGGCGTTAACCTGGCAATGCCCAGTGTTGCAACTCTGACTACACATCAAATGTGCTTATTTTTACCTCCAAGTGGTAACCATCGGGTACTGGTCTCATCCAACCGGATTTGACTTGCTAAACGATAAGTGCGAGTGTTGATAACACGACGAAAAACAGCAACACTATAAACACCCTGGTGAGAACGGCACGGATGAATACCCGGCCTGCTGTCCCAGGCGAACCTAGATGAGCTGCTCTGACATATTCGGACAATAGGTTGTCTAGGAATTTCAAGAGTTAGTCAGGCCCCTTGAACAGAGATGGTGGCGGATGAACCGAAAGGCCAACGGCAGCGCTCAATCCCGTAGTGGATACTGATGGCCCCGTGTCCTAGGGGTATCTAATAAATTGGAACTGGCCCTCCAGGTTGGGGGTTGTGCTTTGGGTTAACTACCCACCCACAGAAAAAAAATATTGTTACGAAGCAACCAATAGCCTCGGAAAGGACTGATTTTATTGTTGACGACCCTAGTAAACGAAAAAAGGACAACGACGTTCGTATCTGCACCTGGAATGTGAGAACATTAAACAGGAGAGGTGCAGGCGAACAACTAGCGGAAGCCCTAAACTGCTACAAAGCAGACATTACTGCCATCCAGGAAATACGATGGGATGGGCCGGGCAAAAAGAGGATGAAAAACTGTGACATCTACTACGGACCGTGTTATAGTGAGCAGAAACAGCGACTATTCGGATGCGGATTTGTTATAAGTGCCAGACTTAGGCAAGAAGTCTTATGTTTCCAAGACATTAGCGAACGCATAGTAACAATCCGCATCAAGGCCAAATTCGCCAACATAAGCCTTATATGCGCTCACGCTCCGACGGAAGAAAAAGATGATATAGCTAAGGATTGCTTCTACGAGCTCCTTGACAAAACCTATGAGCGACTACCGAAGTACGATGTTAAAATCGTGCTGGGAGATTTTAACGCAAAGGTAGGAAGAGAAGACATCTTTAGAAGTATTGTCGGAAAACATAGCCTACACGACAACACGTCTGGTAACGGACTTAGGCTAATTGATTTCGCTACGGAACGAAATGCCACTATAGCCAGCACACGGTTTCCTCACCTCGATTTCCATAAGGGGACATGGCGGTCTCCAGATCAACGAACGGTCAACCAAATTGATCACATTGCGATAGATAAGAGGCACGCATCCAGTATTTTGGATGTCCGAACATTCCGAGGAGCTAACATCGACTCGGATCACTACCTTGTAGCAGCCAAGGTAAGAATGCGGATATCCACCACACCACAACAATCCAGAAATACTGTGAAAAAATTTAATGTCGGAAGACTGAAATCGCAAGAGACCGCCAAGACCTTCGCACAACGCGTATCCCTTAACCTCTCGATTAACACCATACCACCAGCATCGAATGTCGAAGAGCAATGGCAACGATGCCAACAGGCCATTAGATCAGCCGCAACTGATGTGCTAGGTTTCTCGCGCCCACCAGCAAGAAACCCCTGGTTTGATGAGGAATGCCGACAGATGCTCGCAGCCAAGAACGAGGCCTACAAGGCTAAGCTGCAGGTGAAGACGAGAGCTGCCATTGAGTTCTATAGGCAAAGAAGAAGGGAAGAACATCGGCTTTTCAACAAGAAGAAAAAAGAGCAAGAAAAGCGCGCGATCGAGGATATAGAGAGGTGGCACTCCCGGAACGATGTTCGCAAGTTTTACCAGAGTGTAAAACGTCAAAGCCAAGGATACAAGGCTCGAACAGAATCCTGTCGAGATGAACAAGGAAATATTGTAGTTGAGACACAGTCGATGCTGAGGATATGGAAAAACCACTTCTGCAGACTGTTAAACGGCGATGACGAACAACATTCCGCTGTCAGGCAGAACGAACCATTCAATATTGGCAACGACAGCGAAAACTGCCAACCACCCGACCTGAGTGAAGTGAGGATAGCAATATGTAAACTAAAGCTTAATAAGGCTGCCGGAAATGACGGCCTTCCCGCTGAGCTTTATAAGGCCGGCGGAGATGACTTGGTAAGTAACATCCACCAACTCATAAACCAAATCTGGTCAGATGAAAATATGCCTGAAGAATGGAACCTCAGCATCGTTTGCCCGATCCACAAAAAAGGAGACCCTCTGAACTGCGCCAACTACAGAGGCATAAGTCTCCTCAACATCGCCTACAAGATCCTATCTGCCGTAATATGTGAACGCCTGAAACCGTTTACCAACAACCTGATTGGCCCTTATCAGTGTGGTTTTAGGCCAGGAAAGTCCACAACCGATCAAATTTTCACACTCCGGCAGATCCTGGAAAAAACTCAAGAAGTCCAAATCGATACCCACCACCTATTCATCGATTTCAAAGCCGCATATGACAGCATTTATAGAGACGAACTGTACAGAGCCATGTCTAGTTTTGGTATACCGCCCAAACTCGTCCGTTTGTGTAGGATGACGATAGAAAATTCTCGCTGCTCCATCAGGGTCGGAAACGACCTCACCGACACATTCGATACCAAAAAAGGATTTAGGCAAGGCGATGCGCTGTCATGTGACTTCTTTAATCTGATTCTTGAGAGGATTGTGCAAAACTCCAAAGCCAACACCAGAGGCACAATTTTCCAAAAGTCGGTGCAACTACTAGCATACGCTGACGATATTGACATCATTGGTAGGACTCAACGTGATGTCATAGCCACGTTTGCTAGAATAGAGAAGGAAGCGGCGAAAATGGGTTTAGCAGTAAATGAGGGTAAGACTAAGTATATGCTGTCATCACGAAAGGACTCACAACATCGACGAATTGGACAGAACGTCACCATTGACAGAATGCTGAAATTTCATTAATAAGTAGCGATTGTTTTACAAAGCTGGGCAATCCAGAGCATTTATCTAACGAAAGGATGAATATAGTCGGTCTGGGCTCCTTGAGGTATAATACGTTAGGTCATTTCGAAGCTCAAATTATGATCGATGATGTTAAGTTGATTAGTACTTTGCACGTGGTACCGACTAATTGTATTCGCTTCGACGCAATTATCGGACGCGATACTATGGCAAAAGTAAAGGTGGTTATGATAGATGGAGAGACAACTTTCTATAAAAGGGAAGAAAGCAACTACATCATGAATATAGAGGTTAACGAAAATCAGGATATGGAAGTGAACGAAGTTGAACGAATCTCAATTCAAAGAACTGATTAAATTATAAGCCTGAAACTATAATAGATTGTCCTGTTAAGTGCAATCACATTGAATGATGAGACACCTATTTACACACCACCACGTCGGATTCCGGATAATGAAGCTGAGGCAGTTAAAAAACAAGTTGAATAGTGGCTTAAATTGAAAATTATTCGGCCATCGTCTTCATCTTTTACGAGCAGAGTGGTTGTTGTGAAAAAAAAGTGCGGTGACTATAGAATATGCATCGACTATAGAGGGATAAATGCCAAAACACTAAGAGATGGATTTCCGCTACCAGTGATCGAAAGTGTTTTAGACAACTTGGGAGACGATATGGTTTTTATAACGCTGGACTTAAAAAATGGGTTTTTTCATGTTCCAATAGAAGAAAGCAACAAAAAATGTACTGCTTTTGCGACGGAAGACGGTGAATGGTAGTTCAATTTTGTTCCTTTCGGTCTGAAGAATGGTCCTGCTGTTTTCGTAAGATTCATTTCTATTGTTTTTCGTGAATTGGTTAATAAGAAAATACTTAGAACATTTATTGACAACATTATTATATCTGGGAAAAGCGATACGGAGTGATTAGATAAACTAAACAATGTCTTACAGGTTGCAGCAAAAAACGAACTCGTTTTTAACTGGGCGAAATGTAAGTTCCTCCAAAGAACATTTCTCGGGCACGTTATAATGAATGGTACGGTAAGTCCTTCTGAAGAAAAGATTTAAGCGGTATCAAAGTTTCCAGAGCCGAAGAACCTAATGTCATGTTTGATTGTTAGAATTTTTTTTACTAATGCATAACTTGCCTAATAGTACCTATAATCGCAAGTAAAAAATGAACAACATGACATAGTTTATAAATTGGCTGCGGTGGAGAGGAAGCGGATTCGAGCAATTTGATCTATATTGGAACAACTAAGAGATCACTGGAAACAAGATTAACGGAGCATAAAGCTGATATCAGAAATAAAAGAGAATCAGCCGGCTTATGACAACACATACTAGAGACGGGACACTCAGCGGATTTTGCCAACACAACAATCATAGATAAAGAGAAAAAACAAAACAAGAGATACACACTGGAAAGCCTACATATTCAACAAAACCTAGAAAAAAATAAAATAGCTGCAGTGTTCCTTGATCTTAAACGTGCATTTGAAACCGTTGACAGGGATATATTATTAAGTAAATTTCTAATTTCTTATGCTATTTCAACAAAAAAACCATATTTCGATACTGTCTCTCGACTTCGAAAAAGCTTTCGATCGTATAGGTCCTCACATAATATTAAACAAGCTCATAAAGTGGGGTGTTGGAAGCAAAATATATATAAGCATTTTTAACAAACAGAAAACTTTGGGTGAAAACCAATAATACCTACTCTTCCAGCTACCCACTTCATAACGGTATTCCCCAGGGATCACCCTTCTCGGTAATACTGTTTATCATTGCTTTCGATGATATAAACGCTATTTTAAAAAAGCATAATCTTTTAGATCATTGCAGTTATGCAGATGATATTTATATTTTATGTAAAATTAATGACCTAAGTACATGTAAGTCTTTATTTCAAATTGCCCTAGAAGATATAATCGAATGGTAAAAAAAAATCAGGTGCAAAACTCTCTCTTCAAAAATGTAAAACACTTCATATATGTCGCAAACAGAATTGTCAACAACTAAACCTCAATATAAACAACACTATGATAAATAATGTTAGTAATTTAAGTATTTTAGGATTAATATTCAATTGTAAATATTATTGGAAAGAACACTGTTTAGAACTTAAGAAATCCCTAGCTGCACGAACTAATATAGTAAGATATTTAGCGTCAAATAAAAGCAATGTACATATTAATACCCTTGAATATATAACCAAAACCTTAGTTCTAAGTTAAATTGATTATGGGTTGTGCATATACGGTCACTGCCCAAAGTATGTTTTAAACATCATAAAACCCAGCTACCATACAGCAGCTAGAAGAAGCATAACCGCCTTTCCAACAACTCCAATAAAAAATATCCTAGCTGAAGCAGGACTCCCGAGCATCGAAGAACGAAGAGACACACTATCCTTAAGATTGCTCGCAAAACTGGTATTCTCCAAGAACTCTATAATCGATAACGACATCAAAAAAACAACAAATCAAAAACTTACAAAACGAATTCATTCTGCCATAGCTACAACGCTTAAACAAGCAAGGATTAACAATCTACCAACGAAAAGTTCATTAAACCGGAATCGCTGATTTTGGATCTTACCAAATACAAGAAATTAAAAACTGCAAACAGCACATATCGGCAACTATATTCAAGTATCGCCTCTGACTTAAGAACTGATGGATGGACACTTATATTCACCGATGGCTCTAAAACCCCGGACACCACATCTTATGCGGTGACCGATGAAAACGGGTCAATAATAAGCATTGGTATTCTCCCGGACTGCGCCTCAGTCTTTACCGCAGAAGCATTCGCCATACTTCAAGCGACTAAAGCTGCAGCCAATCTACCTGAAAAATGTGTTATATGCTCTGACAGCATCTCAGTAATTAATGCAATCCGCAACGCAAACAACAACACCGAAATCATATCATTAATAAGATATCAACTTATAAAAATGAAAAACATTAAAATAATGTGGACTCCTGGCCATTTTGGAATAAACGGAAATGAATATGCCGACAGTGTAGCGAACTCAGCCAAAAACGCACCCGTACTCACTTTCAACTTTTTCGATAAAGCCGATCTCCTCAAGCTCATCGGAAAGATATCTTTTGCTAAAAATAGACACGATTAGAACCTTTACCACCATCACTACAAGGATATAAACCCCTTAAAATCTACACCGATGTACCCCACAAACTGTTCGAAACAAAAAATTAGCAATTTTGCTAGACTTCGACTTGGATACACCACTGCATCCCATCAACACCTCCTCAACAAAAACGACCCCCCAACCTGCTCCATTTGCAACACCCGTTTTGATTTAAAACATATCTTGGTACATTGTCCGTTGTCGCAGTCCATAATTTAAAAAATATTCGAAAACAACTCAATATATGAAATCCTCAAGAATCCCAGCATAACAAATGTAAATAAAATCACTGAGTTTCTCAAAAAAACAAATATTGTAATTTGAATCCCCAACCAAAAAAGCCAATAGTCTCTGCAGCTAGGCTTGTTAATTTTTGTATTAGCTTGTAATTTTAATTGCTTGTTAATAAATATTAATAATAATAATAATTAAGTAAATTGTAAAATTATGGGGTAAGAGGAATGGAATATCAATATCAAAATCATATTAAGAAAACAGAAAACTAATGATAAAATTTAATAATGAAATGTCAAAGAGTATTTCGATTGAGTTAGTGTACCGCAAGGGGCGATGTGGGGCCCATTATTATATATGTTATACATTAATGATTTTAAAAAAATAATACGAAATTCCCAAATAGTTTTCTTTGCTGATGACGGTCTCTTATATGTTAATGATGTTGATGTTAGTGTAATAGAAAAGTTAAAAGAAGTCGTAAGTAAAGTTAAAATGTATTTGAATATGAATATTATTATTATTATTATTATTATTATTTATTAACAGAATAATTACAATTAAAATAAAATTACAATGTTAATATTTAGGAAGAGCACAAGCTGCAGGGACTAACGGCTCTAATTTGAAATCAAATAAAGGGTTTGTTGAAAGATGTAAATTAAATTATTCATAAATATATATGTGTTAGGGGATTATAAGGCTATGTTTTTCAATTTAATAAATTCATTTATCATATAGATGTTTTCAGGAGAAGAAGATTTTAAAATTGAAAATTAAAGTTTCTTTCTTGAGTAGGTGTTGATGGGTGAAAGCTGTATGGCCTAGTCGAAGTCTTACAAATTTGTTATCGATGTCTTAGATGAATTTGTGGGGTAAATTGGGTGGGAGCGGTCTGGGTTGACTTTGACGTAGTGGTGTGTGTATGTTTTCCAATAGCCTTTTTTTTGCTTGTTTATATTTTGAAAAGCTTTAATGAGATCATTTTTAGTAAGCGAATCAAAAAGATATGTTGGCGTTTTGTGAGCTATGCTCGCAGCTTTATCGGCATATTTATTACCTTTTATATCCGAGTGGCCGGGGACCCACATTATTTTCAATTTATTAGGTGAACAAATAAGATTTTATTCACAATTGAAAAGTTGTAGTTGACGTTGAGCATTTATAACTGATATACTGTCAGTTGATATGATATATTTGCCGCGTTTTGTAGATGAGTTTTTTGCAGCTTCTAATATTGCTAGTGCTTCGGCAGTGAAGATAGACGCTTGTTCGCAGAGAAGGCCTGTGCTTACAAGCGAACCGTTTTCACGAACAACAGCAAAAGAAACACTTATATGTGTTTTGGACCCATCAGTAAAAAGAAGTGTCCAATTGCAGGTGGTATTCTTTTTGTTGCACTTCTGCGTAATGATGATTTAAAGAACTGTACAACAATAGACCCACATGAGAAGGAGAGTTTAGCAAAGCATTTTCCTATAGTTGTTGTTATTTGTTCTTCAACTGTAGGAAGGCCAGCTTCTGCAAGTATGTTTTTGATCGGAGTCGTAAGGTCCCAAAATTGTTAATGTATCAACAGAGTTAATGGTAATGTTTCCAATGTTAAGTGTTAGTGATTTAGGGCAGGATAGTTTACGGCATAAGTGCAATATCTTACATTTTTCTAGTGAAAGCCTAGCAGCAGGTGTGTCAGACCATTCAAGAATTTCAATTAATAGATTGGAGAGAAGTTGTTTAGTTTTTAGTAGATCACTGCATTTGCAAAGAACATAAAGATCGTCAGCGTAAATGCAATGATCCATGAGTTTGTGTTTCCTCAAAATATTAAATATATCTTGAAAAGCGATCAAAAAAAGGACCACCGATATAGGAGAACCTTGGGGTATTCCATTGAAGAGTGGGTATGTTAACGAGAAATGGTTGTTGGTTTTGACACAGAATCTTCTGTTAAGAATGATTTAATATATCGTGTTATTTTAGGGCCTACATTCCAATCTTTAAGTTTATTTAGAACTAGGTGTATTCCAATCCTATCAAAAGCTTTTTCGAAGTCATTTGATAAGATTGAAGTGCGATTTCGAGATGATAAAGCGTTTGATGCATAGTTGTCTATATGTAGAAGTGCTTCAATACAGCCTTTTTCAGGTTTGAAAGCAACTTGGTTGGGACTGATTAGATTATTCTTATGTGTAAACCATTGTAAACGGGTGGCTACTATTTCGTCCATTAGTTACGAAACACATGGAAGAAGTGAAATAGGACGGTGGCCACTAACTGAAGTTTTGTCTTTTTTAGGTTTTGGTAGAGGGATGACAGAAGCAACTTTCCAACTGAGTAAAATAACCCCAGTTGAAAAAACATTGTTATATAATTTAAGAATCCCGTTTTATTTCGAGGGGCAGGTTTTTAAGCATAGGGTATGATACTCTATCCCTACTTGGAGTTTTGCCTTTAAGTTTTTTAAACAGTTTTCAAGTTCTTGAATTTCAATCGGGTTTTCGGTAAGGATAGCAGAGCTGTTGGTTGTGGGTGTCAGTGTGTTACTGTTGAGACAGTCGTTTTTTATCGTTCGATAGTTTACAGGGAAATTAATGTCATCTGAGTCTTCCGACCAAGTTTTAGCAAGATAGTTGCAGATTTCAGGTGTATTCGATATAGTGCCTAGTGGTGAAACAATGCATCTTATAATTTTAGAAGAGGCATTACCAGATAAGCCACGGATGTTGTACCATATTTTTGATGTGGGTATGTTTCAGTTTATGGATGAGGTTATTGGAGATTGAGCGCTTTACTTATTTTGACTTGCCGCCGAAAAATGGCCTTTGATTTTTTTATAATTTATTAAATTATCGTGATTACAGTTCTTTTTGAATTTTTTCCAAGCAGATATTTTTATAAGGCGAAGTATAGCTAATTCGGGTAACCACCAAGGTACAAATCGCTTTTGTAGCTTTGAGTGGGATTGGGGTATGGATAAATTCGCAGGGTACCTAAAAGCACTCTGGAGAACTGCTGCTTCTTTGTTTATGTCTAATGTTTCGGGTTTATTGGCAAGATATTTAGTTATATTGAAGCCAAATTCTGGCCAGTTAGCTTTATCCGTTTTAAATTTAGGTGATTGCAGGTGATGTATATTGTGTGTACCAAGATCTATGGCCGTGAGTAATGGAAAGTGATCACTATTGTGAAGATCTTCCAGGGTAAAACGTGACACTTTAGAAAGCAAGGAGTTAGAACAGCAACTAATGTCAATGTGGGTTAACTTATTATGCGTTGAAAGCTGCGTAGGGGCCCATCGTTTACAATAGAGAGGTTTGAGCAAAGAATGAATTCTTCTAAAATAAAACCTCTATTGTTGGTTTTGGGGGACCCTAACAGCACATTCCAAGGGTTAACACCACCCACTAATATTACAGGAGTGTTTATGTGCGTCAGAATATCGGTTAAATCTTTTTTTATGAATATTTGTTCAGGCAGAATGTAAATATATGGAAACAATCGTAATTTTTATGTCACATTGCACTTCAATAGCAAAAACAAGGTTAGATTTAACTTGAATTTTTCTATGAGAGATGTTGTTTTTTATAAGTACAGCAATGTCCTGCTTATTAGTAATGTTATTGGAGGAGTTTAGAAAATAACCTGTGTAAGATTTTGGAACGATTTGCATCGTAGAGTGGACAGAGTAGTGAGTTAATTGTAACGATATAAAACAAGGAGAGCGTTCCTTTATAAGGATATTCAGCTCATCATAATTGTTTGCATAACCTTTCATATTCCATTGAAGAACTTGCAATAGATTTTTGTTGTGTACCAGTTTTGTGGACTGTTCTATTTTTGTGTGTTAAAAGTGTGGTAGGCGGTTGTAGGTTGGTGTTGACATGTTGACCCCGCTGACCGTAGGTCGAGGTGCTGGGACCATTATCACGGTCCAAGCATCTCGACAAACGATCAGCGGGGTTAGCATTTACGGGTAATTGATTTTTAGTTCGGTTCGTTTTCATGATTTGTATCCGAGGGCTGTAATAGAAAATATGTTTTTTGTTGTAAGAGATTTTGTAATACCGGAGATAGGTGATGTATCAGAATCAGAGACGTTCATTGTTTCAGGTTCGTTGTTGTTTTTTTAGATTTGGTTTTGCTGTAGTAATTGGGTCAGTGGTTTCTGGTTTTTTTTTTCGCTTGAATCACCTTTAGTGGCATAGGTATTGATTGTCTTATCAGTATGAATAGCTTGACTGTTTTCAAAAAACCTGTGAAATGGCATTATCTGAAGAAGAGTTGTTACCTGTTTTTGCCTTTTTATTAAAGGAGGTTATGTTGAAACGATCTTGGGCTGGTTTGTTGAGGTTATATAAGCGTCAGCCATACTACATTTATTTCTTGTCTTTATTGTCAAAATTTCTTTGTTTTTAATATATTTAGGGCATTTAATAGATGAAGATGAATGTGGCTCTTCCATTTGAGCGCAGTTTGCGCACATGACACGTGTGCAGCTGTCAAGAGCATTATCATGTGGTTGGAGATTACATGTTGCACAAACTTCTTCTCTGGTACACCTTTTTATGGTGTGTACAAGAATTTGACATTTGCGGCAGCGCATCGGGTTTGGGATGTATTCCTTAACCTTTTTCTTATAAAAGCCAATTTCGACAGAAGCTGGTGGTTTATACAAATCGAAGGTAAAAAGCACGAGTCCCGTGGGACGCTGCTTGCCACCAATATTTTTGGTGAATTTGTAAACTTCTGTGATACCTTGCGCGGACATTTCGGTAACGATTTCAGTTTCTGAAATATTAATAAGGCAGGGAGCGAACACGATGCCTTTACACGAGTCGAGTCGGTCATGGTATTTCACTGTAACTGGAAATTGATTAGCTAGGTTAGTAACAGCAATAAATTTATCCGATATTCTTTTGTTTTTACCGAGAATAAGAATGTTTCCGTCACGAATTTGAGAAATGCTATCATACTCTTTACTTATCGCATCTAGATTTCTTCAAAAGAAAAACACTGATGCAGCAAGAGGCTTTGTTTCGTCATTTCATCGAGGAAATTAGAACAAACTTAGGATTTTTCGTGTTGGTCAGGAGAGGAAGTTCAGGGAATTCTTCGAGATTAGTTAATTGTTTCGATCTTTTAGAAAGAGGAGAGTTGTATGGGGGTGAGTAAAGGGGTGTATCCGGAGATAACCCCTTAAATCTGTTCCCATTCATTTTAGTCCGTCGGTATGAGCTCTGTACGGAAGGGGAGAAGACTATTCAAGGAAATAGAAGTTAAACCACGGGGAAAAAAGAGATAGGAAATACGATGAAAAAAAATTGCAAATAGGTAAAGAAGGAGTTGATAATTCACTTTAAAATTAAAGCCGCAGACTAGAGAAACGATGTTAACGCAACGAGTGCTAGAAGGAGACTGAATATGAATAAATTGAAACTAAATACTGAAAAAACAAAAATAATGATATTACCAAATAGAGAAATCAATTGTATTGATGAATTTAAATGTGTACAAGAAATTAAATATTTAGGAGTTACAGTAGACAGTAATTTAAATTTCAAACAACATTTCGAAAATATTTGTAAAAAGATAGTCCAGAAAATCGGTTTCTTTCGGAGGATAAGAAAAAAAACATGTATTTCTGGCAGTTAAAATATATAATACTTACTTATACGGCTCCCGATCCATGGAGGGTCGCTGCCTGACATATTGCGGTCTTCTATCGGTTGCAGTCCCTCGCACGCTCTGTCGTCGAGACCAAGCGCTCTTGCGTCTGTAACCGCCTGATCCCTGTAGCGGAGGTTCGGTCTTCCTGGTCGTCTCGAACATGGAGGCTGGGATTCGAAGATTTTCGTCGTCGGATTTCCACTAAGGTGTCGTTCGTGGAATTGATGTTTGTTCCGAAGTAGGTGAACCCTTTGCCTACCTCGCAATTACTGCTACCAACAGTGACGCTTTGTCCTAGGCGATGGACAGATGAGGCTTTGTTTCTTGATAGCATATACTTGTCCTCATTTACTTCAAGGCCAACTTATTTCGCCTGTTCATCACTAGCTGTGAATGCTTCAAGTACAGCTCGCTTGGAGCGGCCGATGATATCGATGCCATCCGCATAACCAAGCAGTTGAGAAGACCTGTTGAAGATAGTGCATTCCAAGTTAACACCACTCTTGCGTACTATGTGCTCCAGGCCTATGTTGAAGAATTCACATGATAGCGCATCTCCTTGTCTAAACCCTGTACACGTCTGGAAAAGCTCAAATGAGCTGTTTCCCATTTGCACGGCGTATTTTGTAACGTCATGTGACATAGCTGAATCAGTTTCTTCGGGATCCCGAGTTCCGACATCCCAATAGAAGCTCTTGGCGACTTATTATATCATATTCGGATTTGAAGTCGATGAAAAGATGGTGCGTCTCGACTTGAAATTCATTGGTCTTTTCCTGGATTTGCCTCAATGTGAAGATTTGGTCTATCGTTGATCTGCCTAGTGCTGCTTATCGCCGTATTACGAGCTGCAGCAAAGTTGATTAGTCGGAAGCCGTTATCTGTTATCATTTCGTGAGGCTGTGCTTTCCAACTAATCCCCCAAAGATATTTTCTTTCCCGACTTTAGCATTGAAGTCTCCGAGCACGACTTTGACATCGTGCTCCGGACAGGCTCCGCCCATTAGGTCGTAAAACTCCTCCTTGTTAGACTCATCAGCTTCATCGGTAGAGGCGTGTGCACATATTAGGCTGATGTTTTGGAAGGTAGTTTTATGCGGATCACAGCCAGGCGATCGCTAATCGGCTTAAAATCGATAACTTTCGACCTGAGTCGATTTCCCACGACGAATCCGAATCCCAACATGTGCATTCTTTGATGACAGCTGTAATAAATGTCGCAATCTTTTCTTTTCGTTATTCCTGATCCTATCCGTCGTATCTCCTGGATCGCGGTAATGCCCGCCTTGTACCTCGAGAGGACAGATTTAAGCTTTTGAGTAGCATCTGGCGTATA
The DNA here is from genome assembly GCA_910595825.1 of Philhelius pedissequus. Lineage (NCBI taxonomy): Eukaryota > Metazoa > Arthropoda > Insecta > Diptera > Syrphidae > Philhelius > Philhelius pedissequus. Next base: position 3,552,073 of record OU343164.1, read on the forward strand.
GTGCCCTTACGTTCTAGGTGCATACTCGTAGGTCGTAGTCCATTTTCGTTCCGGGTCTGCTTGCCATTTGAAGGGGGTCGTTATCCGAGGCTTTTCGCTCTCATAACAGTATTGTTTTTTTTTTTTACTGTGGTCGGGTCGTTAGCCCAACGCACTAACCTCCAATCTGTAGGGCCATGGGTTTAATGTTGCAATTTTTCCGTGATCAACATTCGCACTTACAAGTTTAGCAAGTCATGACATAAAGTAAAGACCAGTATCCGGCGGCTACAAGCTCGGAAGTAATGTAAGCACTTGATGTGTAGGAAGATACAGCTCCCAGTTCCTGATACATCCAACCATAATTAAACCCCATTTTGAGTATTGTCCAACAATATTATTGGGGTCTACCGGTATGATTAAAAACTTCAAATATTACAAAATAAAGCTATGCGGTCGATATTATATTGCAATAGGTGTACACCAATATGTTACATGTTAAATACTTTAAAATGGTTAAGTATTAAACAAAGAATAATATTATGCACATTGCTGATTATATACAAAACTAAATTTATTGTCAAATTATCTTCAAAGAAGATTAACAAGAAGAGCTGATGTTCATCCAAATAACCTAAGGAACAACAACAACTTTAATGTACAATTTTTCTGGAACAAAAGAACGCAAAATATGTTGTTTTATAAAGGACTAAACAAATTTAATAGTTTGCCAAATGATGTACAAATCGAAAACAATATGATAAGTTTTAAAAATAAAATATTACAGTTTGTCAAAACTAATTATTAAGTTATCGCTTTTTAAGAAATATACATATTTATATTTATTTAATCTTTTAAATGTTATAAAAAATGTAATAAACTTTAATCAATCAATCCAAAAAAAAAAAACATAAACACACAAGAAGATAAAGACAAAACGATCGTAAGCTACGCTCTGACGTTAAGAGAAAGCATAAATACTTGATAAAACTACAATATTATGATATTAATTAATTGTTGGTATAAATACGTTGTTAATTTTGTCTGGCAATTATTCTATCTGATTTATTGTAAAATTAACAATAATTAAAAAAAAATACATGTACAAATCATGTGAGTGGAAAAAAATTGTGAAAAAGAAATATGAAATGTAAAATTAAAAAAATCATTGGTCAAATGTCTTATTTTTTGTTAAATTAATCAAGTGTTTCTATTTTTATGACCAGCTTGTTCGGAAGCCTAAATCAAACGGACTAAGAAATTTAGCAAGTCCCTTTTAATTTTCAAAAAAAAAATTATATAAAATAGATTAACAACATAACTACTTACCACTAATATGTAACACTAATATTTTTTTAATATTTGCCTAGTATAAGTGCTACACACAATATTACCAAAAATTGTGGAGTGTTCCTATAATTTTGGCCATATCAGGTAAAAGAAATTATAACCCTTTTTAATCACATACAGCCCTATTAATAAGAAATGCTTAATTCACCGCCAGTCTGACTTTACTCCATAGAATAAGAGCCTGTCTGCAGACTAAAATTTTCAATGCATAAAAAATCGAAAATCCACCAACAAAATCTAATACAATAATTATCAACTTTATCTCTTTTTATTATATTTTAGAAGTTCTTGACCAAGTTGAATTTTATTTGGACTTTGGAGAATTTTTAAGAAGTGATTCTCGTCGGCTTTATTGGTAGTAATGATGATTAAATGAAAGCAATTTTCATTTTATTTTCCCAACGTTTCGACGATGGTTGCCGTCTTCTTCAAGGGTGTCTTTATTTACAAAATTAAAAAGAGATATAATGTTGTACATATTGATACAAGTAAACGAACAAAATATGACTTACATAACGTTAAATTTTAAGATTTTTAATACACAAAACAATAATTTGTTTGAAACATATAAAGAAACATATAAAAAACAGATTTTGAACACTTCTCATTCGAAGATTAGTCTACGTTTCATGATATTTACTGTCAGAAACTAATGAACAGTAAACGGCAGATATATTTTGTGTGTCTTGTTTGCGGTTCATATTATTTTTGTTGTTAATTATATGCAGTGTCTCTAGTGTGTAACGTTTAGATGTATGTTTTTCTGTTGTAAGGATCTCCACTCCCTCGAAGTTTGGTGTGTGACCGGTATCAACGCTGTGAGAAGCCAGTGCCGTCTTCTCAGAACTTTTTAGGCGAATATCTGACTTGTGGTTCGCCATTCTTTGCCGAAGGAGTTGTTTGGTGGTGCCGATGTAGCAAAGATTGCAGGATTCATCCGTTTTCCCCTTGCAATTTATTTTATAAACTACGTCTGAACGGCGATTTTTGTCGGGTTTCGTGTTCAGGTTGGTGAATAGGGATGCAACAGTCTGGTTCGACCTATCTGCAAAGTTGACTTCCGGGTTGTTTTTCGTGACCATTTCTTTGAAATGTTCGGAAGGTTTGGGCACATAAAGGACACTCTTATGAACACATCTCCTCTCTTCCAACTTATTTTCTGAACGAACTTGCTGTTTTTGACGAAGTATCAAGTTCCTTATAACTTCTGTCGGAAAGCTGATGTCTAAGAGTATTTGCGTAACTTTTTCTTCGTTAGCGGAGTGGAATTTTCGGCCACTCAACGCAAAACCTTTGTTTATTAAGTTCGATGCAGTGTTTATACGAATGTGCTTGGCTCGATTAGATCGGAAATTGACAAGTCGCCCAGATGCCATATAAGGAACTTGATACTTCGTCAAAAACAGCAAGTTCGTTCAGAAAATAAGTTGGAAGAGAGGAGATGTGTTTATAAGAGTGTCCTTTAAGTGCCCAAACTTTCCGAAAATTTCAAAGAAATGGTCACGAAAAACAACCCGGAAGTCAACTTGGCATATATGTAGGTCGAACCAGACTGTTGCATCCCTATTCACCAACCTGATTACGAAACCCGACAAAAATCGCCGTTCAGACGTAGTTTATAAAATAAATTGCCAGGGGAAAACGGATGAATCCTGCAATCTTTGCTACATCGGCACCACCAAACAACTCCTTCGGCAAAGAATGGCGAACCACAAGTCAGATATTCGCCTACAAAGTTCTGAGAAGACGGCACTGGCTTCTCACAGCGTTGATACCGGTCACACACCAAACTTCGAGGGAGTGGAGATCCTTGCAACAGAAAAACATACATCTAAACGTTACACACTAGAGACTCTGCATATAATTAACAACATAAATAATAATATGAACCGCAAACAAGACACACAAAATATATCTGCCGTTTACTGTTCATTAGTTTCTGACAGTAAATATCATAAAACGTAGACTAATCTTTGAATGAGAAGTGTTCAAAATCTGTTTTTTTTATATGTTTCAAACAAATTATTGTTTTGTATATTAAAAATCTTAAAATTTAACGTTATGTAAGTCATATTTTGTTCGTTTACTTGTATCAATATGTGCATTATATCTCTTTTTAATTTTGTAAATAAAGACACCCCTTAAAGAAGACGGCAACCACCGTCGAAACGTTGGGAAAATAAAATGAAAATTGCTTTCATTTAATCATCATTACGACCAATAAAGCCGACGAGAATCACTTCTTTTTATTATATGTATGTCCCTGTAAATTTAGTTGTTTTATGTAATTTTTTAGTCCTTCACTAAACCATCGTCTTCGATGGTCTGGCGGAGTTTGTAAATATCAAATAGAGGAAATTCTGTTTTATTAAAAGCATTTCGCACTTTGGCCACGAAATAAGTTATAAACCTTCTCTAGCCCATGTTTATTAATTTGGGTGTAATAATATTACGTCTGGCATTAGAATCGATTAAGTGTTTGTAGATGTCACACAATTAATCGTTCAGAATCTCTTCGGCAACATCTACGTACGCATCAGCATCGTTTATGAATATGAAATCCTGTAGTTGGCATATCTCTATTATTTCAAAGTTATTGCAGTTTATTCAAAATCGTCTGTTTTCATCTCTAACTCCAACTTTCATAGCTTTTTTCAGCACTCATATTCTTAAATTATTCTTTTTACTCTATATTCCTATCTATAACTTAATTCTTCATGCTATCCATACTCTGAATTCTCCTATATCCATACCGAGAAAACGATCGTGGGTTCCGAGTCGATCTCTCTTCATGATATTAATCTCTCTTTTATCATTAAACGAGTTGGCATTTCCGTAATGCATCGACATAATTAAGCGCAGGTGCCGAAGATTTGGAATGATTATTAGGCCAATTATATCAAAACAATTAGCTCTTTTATAATTAGCTCTTTTATTAGATCTAAGTTGAAGCAAAAGAAAAAGTAGCTTATAAGTTTTTTAAGGTAAGCATATTTTTTTTAAATTGAATTATATGCCTCTAAGACCTAAGGTCTTTTAAATTCACCCTAAATAGAACGGCACTAGTTAGAAGGAAAAGAAATATGGGAAAGAATTTTTGTTGGCACAGTGGATTTAGGTCTTTGCGATCTGATTTTTTCAATTAAAATTGGATGTATAGAAGATGCCGTCCAGCGTGGAGTTCGAACCCATACGTCTAAGTAAGCAGTCAAGCACTATATCCACTGCGCCGTACCTAACCGCCTACATATTTATGGTAAACTTCTAGTTTTGAAAAGTGGCTTATTAAATTTTTAATTAGTTGCAGGTGGAAACGTTAATATATGAGAGAAAAAAATACAACTTTAAAAACATATTTTATGAATACATCTACATACCATCAACCTTCGTATTCATGGTGTTTAAGGTCTTTATACACCAACCATTGAATTCACTACGAAAGTCATCATTCTTGTTGACATGGTTGTTGGCCACACTGGTTGATGACACAGCATTTTGAGACGACAACGATGATGGAATATTGGATGAGCTAGCCGATCCGGTGATAGTTTTATTATTAACCTTATTTTTCACTTTCTCGTTTGCATTAGAATTCGTTCCTTGTTTAAGCGAAGAATATTGCTGCTTCGAATTGTTGTTCCCACCAGAATTGTTATTTGACACAGTGACATTTATCCAATTTGACGAAGAAGAACTAATCATATTTGAAAGAGTTTGGCTCTTGCTTAAATTTCGGGCACCAATAGATGCTGATGATGTTGAAGGTGCATTTCCAGACGCAGGAACAGGCGATGCATTGGAAACATTTTGTTTGCTGCCCGAATTCTGGCCGATGGTTTTAACGGCAACAGCAGTAGCTGATGTGGTAGCCACTGTAGATGATAATGAATTTGTAGTAGAAAACTTGGTAGGCTCTTCCCAGAACCCAGAGGTGCTGTTAGTGGCACCCCAAACTTTAGAGCTCCAAATCATAGCAAATGGATTCGAAGGAGAAATATTATTGGTAGGTGTTGCATTAGCTTGCTCTTGTTCTTTGCGACGTTGCAAATCAGCATTGGCAGCTTGATCGGATGCCAAGCGCTTGGCTTCTTCGGCTTGAATTTCGGCAAGCGACTTAACAGCAACTGGTGCGGCATTCCACTTGAGTACGTTGTCCGATGCTTCGGCCGCTGCGGCTATGCGCATTTGCTTATCCATTAACTCCATTAGACGCTGCTGATCTGCACGTCTTTCTCGACGTTCCGCCTTTTGTATCTCGGCTAGACTCGGTCCGGGTCCGGATGCAGTTGTGGCATGGCTATTGGTGGACCATGGGGCTATGGATGTTTGAATGCGTTCTTGCTTTGACATTGTGCTGGCAGACCCTGAGACTCCAACTCCTCCTGTCTTCCCGCTATTTGCTAAATTACAACTCGACACACTAGCACTATTAAGCATTGCCTTGCGACGATGAGCATGGATCTCCTTCTGACGCTCTTTCTCCTCGGATGCTTGCCGACGCTTCTCCTCTTCTACCAGTTGCAGTCGCTTCTTTTCGTCTTCTTGCTGTTGGCGTTTTTTCTCTTCTTTTTGTTTGCGCTTCTCTTCGGCGGTTTCCCGACGCCGTTCTTCTTCAGAAATTGCAGCTACTATTTGCGATGTCTGCGACTGCTTGTTTTTGTTTGCTGAATCAAAAGGTTTCTCATTACTTGACTTTTGCTGTTTACCAATGCGTTTATTATTGTTGTTGTGGACGGCAGTTAGTTGATTACCGCCACTGGCAACCAATGGTTGCTGTTGTTGTTGTTTAACAGTATTATGAGTATCCTCCTGCTGGATTGGCTTCAACTTGTCGTTGTTTTTATTTTTGTTTTGGTTGTTGTTATTCTCAAACAACAATACTTTAGCCGCATCAACTATATGATGATTCTTCGTCGACATTGCACTTATACCGACATTGGCATTTTCTTCCATTATTAGATGATTCTCCTTTTGGTTCGCTTTTATGATGTTGCTGTTGGCATCTTGCTGTTGCTGATTTTGTGATTGTTGCTGTGATACGGATGGTTGTAAGGGATGCTGTTGTATTGGCACAAAGTTGCTTTCCAACTTAGTGTGCATGACATCCATGTGCTGTTGTACTTGATGTGGTGGGGTTTGTTGTTGTTGCATCATCAGTTGTTGCTGGTTGGCATGATCAGTATTAGCCCACAACGTAGCAGGTGGATTACCAACTACTGTTCCTTGAAGCTGCTGCTGTTGTGCAGCTGCTGCGGGTCCTGTTATTATCGGCCACTGATTTTTTACAGCGGGAGGAGGCTGTTGCTGTGACGCCGATTGCTGTTGTTGCTGTTGCTGGGCTGGTTGCTGAGGAATTTGTCCGTGTGATATCATGTGTTGTGGCCATGGCGGAATCATATTTACCACTGAGCCTGCCATTACTTGTTGACCCCCACGGGCGAGCATTTCTGCCCCAAATTCATTTGGTGGCGGAAGTGGGGTTTGCATCCGACCAGCATTTCTGAGGCTACCTTGACGCAACATTATGCGCAAATTCAACTCATTTAAAACGTCAGCGTTAAGTTGTTCTTCTCCTGGAGCACTACTGCCAGATCCATCCATTTGAGAATAAGCACCTCGATAAGAAACATTCTGAAATTGTTGTTGTTGATGTTGTGTTTGTGGTTGCTGTTGTTGTTGATGTTGGTGCTGAAGTTGTTGTGGCTGCTGTTGTTGTTGTGGCTGTTGTTGCTGTTGAATATAATCATCCTGCTCTAGGAACGTTTGTGCTTGTTGCTGCTGTTGTTGTACTTGCTGCTGGTGTTGTACCTGCTGCTGTCGCTGCTGTTGTTGCTGCTGTTGTTGCTGCTGTTGTTGCTGCTGTTGTTGCTGATGCTGCTGCTGCTGATGTTGTACGTGTTGTTGCTGGAACTGTTGTAACTGCGTCTCTAGTGGAGACATCCCATAAGAGTCCTTTTTGGAACATTCCGCAATAACATCATACAATTGATTTCCAGCAGCAGGATTCAAAGAAGCCAGTGAGTTACTGAGACCAGTGAAACTCGTTAAATGTTCTGGCAAGCCAAGCATATGTACTTTTTGCCTTACAATTGCAGTCTTTTCGTTCGGTGGCAGGCGATTGAATGACTCCTTGGTCGAGAAATCGGCCAACACCATCATCTCCTGATGCCGGATGTACTGCTCTTGCAACATTTGAAAGTGAACATTCAACATGTGCGATACATCCATGGGATTAATCATATTCTTAACAGCACCACTCAGGGCATCGGCAGTTGCAGTAACACTGCCCTTCAGATCACTGCTATTAGGCTCATCTACCAGCCCGACATTCGGAGGAGCTTCGTTTTGAAGCTGATTCGTAGCAGAATCGTGCGGGGGAAGTGGGATTATTGGAATAGGATTCGCCATAGAGGGTATTTCCGCGGACTGCAAAGGTGGAATCAAATGCGACGATTGGAATGGCATTTGGCCGCACACTTTAATTAAATCACCAAGTGCTGCAAATCTGCTATCGCACATGCGTCGCACGTACAAATTCTCATCGAAATATCCCGCTCGGTACCATTCGATCATCTCCATAGCCGTGAAAGGCCCTTGTACTTTCGATTGTGGATCACGATAGTACCATAACTCGTTGTTGGGTTTAGGAATGGGAGTTATAGTTGGAGGCATAATTCGCGTTCCGGATTGGGGAACACTAATAGCAGAAACTGTTGCTGCTGCTGCCGCTGCAGTTGCTTGATGTTGCAAATGGTGCTGCTGCAACATCGGATCGACTACAGGCAGGAACATCGGTTTGATTTTCAGAGCTGAATTCTTATATATAGTAGATGCTACTTTTGAACCATTCGATACCACTTGTGGTGAGGAAAGGACTGTAACGTTTTGCGGAACCACTTTAGCTGGTACAATATTCGAACTATTCGACGAGCTTATTGAAACTGTTTGTTCTTTAGTCTGAGTAGAATCATTGTCGTCGTCCATGATCAATTTTTCAACCATGTCATCCGCAACTTCTTGCATTCGATCGGACAACTCTGTGAATGGGATCTTATGCGATGACTGTTGCAGCAAAGAAGTGTTTGCTGTTGAGTTGGGCGTCGATGTGTTCTGGGTTATAAGTTGCGATGGTGGTGACGGAATTTCTGATAAATTGTCCTCGCCTCCACAACCACTAGTTTCCAATTTATTTGAAGTCGAAGTAGAATTAACTTCTTCATTAGGATGGTGATCGGTAGATTTGTTATTTGCTAGCAAATTATCCTCATTGAATATTCTGTGTTGTTCAATATTTTCACTTTTTTTGAAATCTTTGTTATTCAATGTTTCACCATCGACCTGCTTGTGTTGATCCTTAGATCGTTTTTTTTCTGAATTATTTTTATTTCGATCATGATTGTTTGATTTCTTTCGATTGGATTCGGATGAACTAGAACTGGTCGATGAGCAACCACTTCCCCCGCCACTACCCCTGTGTTCACCAGGAAGACGACGTTTTTCATCATCTTCATCTACCGATCCATGGAAAGCTCCACTAGCATCAAATGTTCCTCCGCTATCGGTGGGATTTTCCGTTGCCCATTCGGGCAGCATATCTTCAGTGTCCCATTGATGATTAATGCTGGAATTTTGATGATGGTGTCGACTATTAGTACTGGATTTACATCCATCGGCTGTACTGTTGCCGCCGACTCCACTCGTCGCCGATGTTAAGGAGGAACTTTTCGATAAGCCAGAGAAATAAGTTCGTTCACTAGTCCCAATTGTCGAATAGGATCTTTGCATTTGCGGTATGTTGTAAGCATTACTATCAACAACACCATTACCTCCATCATCATCTCGCCAACTTGTTGAACGACCTTGACAAAAGGAGCAAGCAAAAAAGGGGTGTCATAAGAATGAGATTAAAAGTTTGAAGCAGTATTTGAATATCTTACCCCAACGATTATTTCCAAAATTATTCGTGCCCGATCCTCGCCAGCCATCTGTACCAGCACCACTGCCACTATTAACAAGGCCACTATTAACAAGGCTACTATTAATATTTCCACCAATTGGTGGCCCACTACTACCACCCGCACTCCCACTGCCATCATCATCGTTACGACTGCGACGCCAATTTTCAAGATTTCTGGCCGGATGACTGGGGAAATCTTTTCTTGGTGATGATGATGGCGAAATACTCCAATCAGGGACTCCAACTGAAGAACCATCTCCTGCACCGCCATTCCGCTCGGTCCATCCTCTTTCAGGCTTCAGATGGAAAATAAAAAGAAGAAAACAAATTACAACTTTTAAAAAATAACTAGAGATAGTGCTACCTTCAAGTTGCGAGTGTCATCCTCGAACATTGGTGTTGGACGTGGGAATATGGGATGATAAATTGATTTACCGCGCATACGTCCACGATCGACAGATCCACCACGTCCAGAAGCTCGCGGCGCAGCACTAAATGCAACAGGACTACGTTGTAACCACTGCGGACGCTGTTAAAAAAATTAAATTTGAATAAATTCAATTTTAGTTCGAAACTGTGAACTTATAGTCTAAAAGAATTAAATAATTTTAAAAATTCATCGCCGTTTAAACAATATTCATAAAATAATATTTGTTATATATATAGATATATCAAAATTATAATATTTTTCGATTGATGATATACGTATATAGTTCGTATATATGTATTTACAAACGCGACCAATGGTAAGCAGTTCCAGATAGGCAAGACCCATTATCACCAGTATTTTTCTTATCAGTCCTTGAAGAAATATTTCGAGAAATGACAAGACAACAGTTAGATATAATATAACTGAAAGCAATCAGAAATCAATAATTTTAAATTAAGTATGTGTTCTTTTCTCAAGGAATATAGCGGAGAGACACTTTCATACACAAAAAACAATAATTCTCTAATTTTTGTTCTTAAATGTAGAGAGTTTGGTTTATTACCTAATTTCATCCGTTATTCAACGAATAACATAAATCAAATTTTTCAATTTTGCAATAATGAAACTGAAAGAAAGTTGGAAAGTAAGCTTTTATTACATATTGCAAAATTATTGAATATTGCTATCTATCTTAAACAAATACAAAAGAAGGTAGAGTTTAAAAGAATACAAAAACTTGAAAGCTTCATCACCAATAAACTGACATTTAAGGAATATTCTACATTCTTCAAGAGCCAAGAAAACAAGCACAATAATGTTAATGAGAGAATAAGGAACAAACATATAAAGAAACTTGAACGCTTAAAGGAGAATTTGAAACAAACAATGAATATAGAATTGCAAGATAAATGGTTGGTAAACAATACTGCTGTAGAGTTCCCGTCGGATGTCAAATGGCTTCTGTCATTTGGCCCAAAATTCACTCTGCCAACCAAGAAAGGTGAATGTTCACTCTTTGAAATTATCACTGATGGAGAAGAGTTGATTAAAACTCTGGAACAGGAAATAGCTCGATCTAATTTTACAGAAATTGTACAAAACCATTTAAGATCGGCATATATTCCTAGGTTTGACAAATTTTTAAACAGAATTTACAGTACAGCCAAAATGTTCCTTAGAAAACATAAAGATGTTTATATTGTCGCAGCTGATAAGGGAAATGTTACAGTGGCAATGTGTAAAACAGATTATAATAATAAAATGCAGGAACTTATGACCAACAGGAACGTATATAGGGTCTTAAGAAACAACCCAACAACAACGCTGCAAACTTAGTACAATGAGTTTGTCAAATATTTGTTTAAATAAGGTCATATTTCCGAATTTGAAAAGAAAAGGATGACTACTTATACTGCTACCAGTCCAAAAATATATGGTTTGCCGAAAATCCATAACGAAAACATACCTCTAAGACCTATTTGTGTTTCTACGAACGTCCCTTGCTAAGCGCTTTCGAAGTTTGTCGTGAAAATTCTTCAGAATTTGACACATAATTCAAAATTTAATGTGAAGAATTCGAAAGACTTCATAGAAAAAGTTACACCTGTCCGCCTGGAAAATGGAGAAATATTGGTTTCATTTGAGCGGTTTCCTTGTTTACCGCGTACCAATTGTTGTAGTTCTGGATATCATAAAGATGAACTGGGATAAGATTAAAGAACATACCAATATTAAAAAAGTGAAATTTATGGAAATATTGAGATTCTGTGTCATTGATAATAACTATTTAGAATATTCAGGTACCATTTACCACCAAAAACAAGGTGTACCTATGGGCAGCCCAGCTTCCCCAATTCTAGCGGATTTAGTGATGGAAACTTTACTAGAAGATGTCTTGGGTAAATTGGATTACAAGCCCAAGATCAAATGTAGATGATCTGTTCGTTGTGATTAAATTCGAAGAAGTACAGAAAACACTCAATGCATTGAACTCTTTCAATAACAAAATTAAATTCACGGTCGAAATGGAATCAAATGGCGAACTCCCATATCTGGATGTGAAAGTCTTAAGGCAAAACGACAGATTGATTTTCGATTGGTATAAGAAACCTACTGCTTCAGGTCGCCTTATCAATTATCACTCCAAACAACCCGGCACAAAACTTTGTCAATCGCCTACTCGACACAAGCGATGTTTCTTTGCACCAGAAGAATATTAATATTATCCGTAACACCCTGTTCTCCAATTCCTTTCCCACCATCATAGTCCACAAACTCATCAAAAACTACCAGCAAGCGGGAAGAGAAAATAAACTTGATGCCCAACAAGCTACTGTTTACAAGAGTGCACTTTTCATTCCCCACCTCTCCAACCGTATTAACACTGCACCTATTAGAGACAAGACGAACACAAAAATAGCTTTCAAATCTGCGAATCCCCTGAAAGACAAGCTTTTTACTAACATCAAAGGGAAAGTGGATAAGATGGAGAAAGCCAACAGTGTTTATAAAATCAACTGCTTGGGTGGGAAAGAGACGACATGCTCATCGGTCTATGTAGGTACCTCCAAGCAAAAACTTAAACATCGTATGTCTGGTCATAGATCAGATTTGAATAGCGGATCGTTCATGTTACAGAAGTTGAAAATTTGACGCAATTACATGTCTCACAGTTCAAATTCAGAATTTCTACTATATACTTTCATTGAAAGTCCATACTTGAAGTAGTTGTTGGAATTCAGGAAATGGATTAAGATTTTATAAATTTCTCTTGTAGCTGATATTGATGCAATATTCAAATGTTAGATATATGTTTTCATCAACTTTTGAGATAAGATTAGGCTGTTATCTATAAGGGGTTCATTCGTCCAAAGCTGGAGTATAACTCGCAGATATGCACCGAGAGTGAGTGAGTGAGATGAGTCAATTTTTATTAAAAATCGATGCAGCTAGTAAAAGTGAGGGAGTGAGTGAGTGAAATGAAATGTCAAATTACTCGCCTGAGATTTCAGCAGTGACTTGGTGCATTTGTTCGTGCATTTACGTTTTCGGTTAAGTATTTGTCCTTTTCTCAAAGAAATTGTTTTACACATATTACACAAGAAATAAAAATTCCAAACACAACGAACTAACCCAAAAAAATCCAACTGACTATAAGAAAATATGGAAAAAATGATTTGCAATAATCTTGTAAATCACATTAATAACAATGTAGGACTTGTGCATTTGTACTTAATGTACAAAATATGTAGCTGTAATTGTATAAATATGTTTATTTAATATAAACTTCTTTTATATTGAATTTATTGAACATTTTATTGTTTTGATTTGTTTGTTTACATTTTCTTTGCATTGTAGCTACCTACATTTTGTTGTTGCTTCAAGACATTTAGGTGTTCGAAACTAAATTCGAACATACTCATTTCACTTAAATTGCTGAATCACTTTTTGGCAGAAGGTGAGATGAGACGGCGAGTAAGGCGAATCATCTCATTTCACTCGCCGAAATAGCTGAATCTCGGTGATGGGCAGGCGCTACTCATATGAGTCTTTTAGACAGAATACAATATAGAGATTATATTTAAGAATAAATGCAAAAACAATTCAAACGAATTTACATACGTAGGTATTGATTTTGTTCCTTATTTTGTGGACTGTAATTATGATTTAAATTTAATTTTTGTACGACCTTTAGTCCAAATTAATATGCGTTTCGCCCAGATACTACAGATGGGCTCTTCAGTTAGATGCTGTAGTACCTTTCTAAAACGCAATATATTAGTCGATGTCTACCGACACAAATAAAATTTACAGCTTTAAAGCACTGTGAATTATATTCTTCTAGGGGAATTCGGTCGAATTCAGACACCTAGAAAATAATACCCGTGGTCTGGCTTGTTTAAATTTAAGAATAAATGCAAAAACAAAAACAATACAAAGGCATTTACATACGTATGTAGTTTTTGTTCCTTATTTTGTGGACTGTAATTATGATTTTAATTGAATTTTTTTACGACCTTTAGTCCAAATTAATATGCGTTTCGCCCAGATACTACAGATGGGCTCTTCAGTTAGATGCTGTAGTACCTTTCTAAAACGCAATATATTAGTCGATGTCTACCGACACAAATAAAATTTACAGCTTTAAAGCACTGTGAATTATATTCTTCTAGGGGAATTCGGTCGAATTCAGACACCTAGAAAATAATACCCGTGGTCTGGCTTGTTTAAATTTAAGAATAAATGCAAAAACAAAAACAATACAAAGGCATTTACATACGTATGTAGTTTTTGTTCCTTATTTTGTGGACTGTAATTATGATTTTAATTGAATTTTTTTACGACCTTTAGTCCAAATTAATATGCGTTTCGCCCAGGTACTACAGATGGGCTCATCAGTTAGATGCTGTAGTACCTTTCTAGAACGCAATATATTAGTCGATGGCTACCGACACAAATAAAATTTACAGCTTTAAAGCACTGTGAATTATATTCTTCTAGGGGAATTCGGTCGAATTCAGACACCTAGAAAATAATACCCGTGATCTGGCTTGTTTAAATTTAAGAATAAATGCAAAAACAAAAACAATACAAACGCATTTACATACGTAGGTATTGTTTTTGTTCCTTATTTTGTGGACTGTAATTATGATTTTAATTGATTTTTTTTTCGTTATATATATATATAATAGTATAATAATGTTCCAAACAGACTCATGGAACACCAAACCAGAACAGTTTAGAAGAAAAAATTTCTTATGTGTTCCAAACAGCCTCATTGAACACACATAAGAGGCGTTTTTCTTTTTTCGTTCAGAGCAGAGCACTGAACAGAGCTCGAACACATAGATTATGCACTGAACTTGTTCCATACAGAGCGAGCTGAACACTGATATGTTTTTTAAACACACTTGAAACATACAAATCAGAAAAAAAATCATTTTTAACCATAAAAAGCAATACCTACCATTTTTTGTACAGTGATACACACCAGATACAGAAAATCAACAAGCGATCAACTTCTTTCGCAACTTATGTAGCTAATAATTTTTTCCTCACATTTTCCTTCTTGGCACCCATGGCATTTGGTGCGTTCCAGAAATTACTCACAAGCTCAGTAAATTATTTTCGAGCACGCCGAGTGCGATCTACACATGTACAGAAGGAAAAAAGAAACACACATTTAGAGCTCTGCATGCTCTGAGCTAAAAAGAAACACAAACAAATTTTTTGACAACTCTGACTCTGCTCTGAACTAAAAAAGAAAACGCCTAATATGTATGGCAGCATCTTTTCTCCTTTATCTTACCGACACAACATGTGTAGTAACCTTAAGATTATACCATAAGAACATGTCGCCTGGCTTTCAAATGGCTGTCAGTTCGTTTCGTTTTGCAAACTGGCATTTATTTTTATATATTATTTATATATTAAATAAAATTAAAGTAAACTAGCATATCTCTACGCGGGTTTTATTAGCCGTGTTCTTTTGGCAGCAAAAGCCATCGGCAGCAAAGCAGAATTTGCACACAATACAAATACAAGAACCTGCTTTCGATAAAAATAAAAGCAAAAGTCTGCTTTCGATAAATTTGTGACATTTATTCGAGTATGGAATGATATTAAATGGTGTTCAGTTGGTAGCTCCACTGACTTTGATGAATCTCGCCCTTGTTCGTAGAGTTCTTCATTCTGCCAATGGGCACGTTCAAGCATTTATTAGATACGTTATCTCGGAAACCAAATTATTCGAATATATTTGTGAACGATTCAAAATAGTTAGCAAAGCAGCCAAAAATCAATCATTTTTGGTTAAGTATGTGTTTTCTTAAAAAATTGTTTCACACCTATTCACGTAGAGGAAATATTGTTATTATTATAATTTATTAACTTATAATTCAAATTATAAACCTTATATAAAAGAACGAGCTCAAGCTGCTGAGGCTTTCGGCTCTAACAATGAAGTTTTGATTACATTACATACTTTTTTTTAAATTATAACGATTTATATACAAGTGAAAATTATATATTAAACTTGTAACTGCTTATAAAAGAATTAATGAAGGCAATATTTTCATGGCTTGGGCTTTTTAAGGATTCGATGATAGCTGATTCTTGTTGTTTATAAGTGTTTGCACCTGCACAGTTTTGTGAGTTCAAAATACATATGTTTGAAATCTAGATGAGAGTGACAAGATGGACATGTTGGATGGCTTTCATTACGAAGGAGGTGTTGATGAGTGCAGGGTGTATGGCGGAGGCGCATTCCTATGAAGTGAGCATTCATTGATTTAGTGGTTGTGGATTGTGTTTTATTCTGATTGATGTTCGAGTAGTGATGACTGAGTTATTCCATTCTATAAGTGAATTCTGTATTAGTTTTTGTTTGACATCACGGAGAAGGTCGACTTGAGTAATTGGGGGAACGCAAATAATAGGATAGCGATAGGCCTGAGTTGCCGCCAAAGCGGCTAGTTCATTACCTTTAATACCTTTATGGATAGGTACCCACATGAGTCTCACCATTTGTTGATGTTTTATTAAAAGATCACGTATTTACGATATAATAATTGTTGTATGGTTAGGATTTCTTACAGCCTGAATAACTGAAAGGATATCTGAGACAATGACGAATTTGTCAATGTCAGTGTTTGTTGTTATGCAGTGGTTTATGGTTTTTAGAATTGCAAAGGCCTCTGCTGTGAAAATAGATACCTTGTAATCTAAAAGTCCGACACATATTACCGAGCCATTTTCCAAAACCGATGCCAAAAGGATGTATTGTGTGGTGTTTTGGATCCATCGGTGAAGACCAAGGCCCAACCAAGTAGTTTTAGTCTAGTCTAGTAATACTAAGAAACACTTGGTCGACAATCTAGTTAGATGTACTGTTTTTGTTTAAACTTGACAAATCCATTATGATAGTATTTGGTGATAGCAACCATGGTGGGAATAATTGGGAGTATTTTA
Organism: Philhelius pedissequus; assembly: GCA_910595825.1. Classification (NCBI taxonomy): domain Eukaryota; kingdom Metazoa; phylum Arthropoda; class Insecta; order Diptera; family Syrphidae; genus Philhelius; species Philhelius pedissequus. The sequence goes on from OU343164.1 coordinate 3,568,758, forward strand.
CCACTTTACTCACATATATTCCCAATACTTTAACTGATGTGATTGAAGCGAAATTTGTTGATTGAATCGGGTATTCGATGTGCGGGAGTTTGCGGTAAAATATTCAACTTTACAATCAAATGCAGTGGTATAGACCCGTATAGTAGTGGTATATTTGATACGTGTAGCAGAGTGTGGTACATATGTGATGATTGTATAATGTACATAGAAAACGTTGATTCTGTAATAAAGGAGATGCATCAAGCTGTAAAAAGAAATTGTAATTACCTAAGCGAATACAAGAAAGAATTTGAGGATTCCTTAAAACAAAATGAAAACGAAATTAAGAGTCTTTTAGAGGCTATTGAAAAAAGATACATTGAAATATTTAATTCTATGAAAGTTTCGCAGCTGGCGTGTGAAAAAAGTGTTAAAAAAGTAAATGAATTAACTGCATCTTTACAAAATCAGAGTGAAAAAATTAATGATGGTGTAAACAGAATTGCAACAGTTTCTGAATTTATAATGGACATAAAAAAAAACAGATTAGTCAAAAAAAAGTTAATAAAAGCGAAGATCATTTGAAAGAAAGTGTCGAACATATAGCAAAGTCAGTTAGTGCACTCACTCATGAAATTAAAAAGAAAACATAGATAAAAGCTCCTTTGCTGACATAGTGAAAAGAAAATAATCATCGGTCCTTGTGTATCCTAAGACTAAGCAGGAATCGAATGAGACTCGTGAACAAATCAAGGAAAAGATAGACACAACTAATATAAATATTAAAAGTGTGGTAAATAAGAAGATGGCGCTGTTGTTATTGAATGTGGGGACAAAGTATCTCAGAAAAAACAAATAACAAAACAAAAAGTGACTTAATAAATTCGGTAGATCCCACGGCTTTATCGTTAAAAGTGAATAGTATTCATAATATCCAAAAAGGTGAAATAATAATTAAATGCAGTGACAATGAATCAACACAAAAAAATAGAGTCCGTCGTAAGGGAAAATATGGGGGATTCAAATGAAGTTAAATTTCCGTCATTAAGAAAGTCAACGGCTATAGTGTGTGGATTGAAAGATAATAGTGAAATTGAAGATAAAGTAAAAAGGCAAAATAATTTGCTAGATTCGAAAATAAAATGTATTACAGTGTTTAAGTCAAACAAAACTGGCAAATATAATGCCGTAATCGAGGTTGATAAGGATGGATATATTGAATTAATGAAAAAAAATCTTATTTGGTTGGGGAAAATACAGGGTGTTTGAAAATTTTAAAGTGAAAAGTTTCAATTGTAGTGGGTATAATCACAAATGAATGTAATTTAAAAAAAGCGTGCCCAAAGTGCGCCGGTGAGCATGATCTTTTTTTTTATAATCTCAACGGATTATACTACCCTTTAAATGTTTCAACACAACGCGGGAGTTAATAATAATTATTATCATTATTATAAAAATATATAAAATATGTTATGACTAACACAATTTGCACACATTCCCAACAATGCTTGTCATTGAACAATTATATAAATAACTCAGACAACAATATTCAGACAAGCATTTGGTCACGTAGTCACAACAATTGCGTTATTCATATAAGATAAATAGTACATAAGAACAATATGATAAAGGAATATAAGAAATGAAATGTATAAATACAACCAGGAGTGCAAAAACGAACACTCTAATTATAGTAGCAACAGCATAAGTACTGTCCTAAAGTAAGCAGGCATTTTAAAGGAGTTAAATAAAAATATACTTTTTTTAAAAATACAAAACACCAAGTTGTTTTATTAGTTCGGGCGTGAGGTTAAGGAAGAGAAAGAATGATAAGAAAGATGCGTGGCGCGATGTTCTGAGACAGTAGGTGGTTGTTGTCTCAGATTTTATATCCAAGGTTTATAGTTTATAGCATTCGACACCATTCTTGCAGAGCGCCCAGTGACTATTTTGATCTCTCTCAATTATCCACCGTTTTTTTTTCCACCGACAGGGATCGAACCTATGACCATGAGGTTGACAGTCGAACACACAACTATCGCGCCACAGCCATCCCCGTCGCTGTGTTCTTGCTCTAGTAGCATTAATAGACCTAAAAAACCTTCAACAAAAGGAATTAACAAAAAAAAATCAAGGAATTATAACAATACGACCACCACAAACGTTCACCAGCCACAACCGTTCACCAGCCACAAACGCTAACCTCAAACTGAAAATGGCAGCCAAATAGTATACTATCGATAGAATGGTATGAGCTGTGCAATGTCTAGTATGAAATTTTTTATAGAATGCTATTTGTGGTATCCATGAGCAATTTTCATAGAATGCGACCTAGCCTAGTAGAAAATCCAGATCGTTGAGACCCCATGTAAAGTAGACGTAACGATCGAGGAAACAAAACATGATAAGTCCACAATTTTTCAGGAGAGGAAAAAAACGGTCTATTTTCTTTTGTTATGTGTGGAAAAATTTGAAAAAAATTATATTTTGTAGATTTTTTCCCTTTTTTTTTGACCGATAGTTTAAAAGATTAAAACCAAAAACGGTTTTGAACTTATCATGTTTAGAATATAAACGGATGTGAATTAACTCTTTGGGTTAAATTTAAAAGCCCAGTCCATCAAACAATTTTATTTTCAGATAAGAAATCACTGTAGAGTATTTTTTGTATCTTGAAATACGTGTTAAACCCAGTATTAAGGCCAGTAGGAACTGTTTTAAAAGCTCCTATAGCTCAATATTAACTCCATTTAAGAAATATAAATAAACTCTTTCAAAACTCGAATTGTGAATGAAGTATTTCTTAAGCAAATAATTGTTTGTTTTCAACACAAAAACTTTGTTTTAATGCTATTATACTAATTCGACAAAAATATAAGTTTTTATTTTTATCGAAAAAAAAAACAAAAAAACAAAAATGCATTTGCTTACAGTTCTCCAAATTCAATTGAAAACAATTAAGTAGTTGTAAAATCGAATATATATGGAGTCGATACTTCATTGCTTGAAGAAAGGACGTGGTTAATATGGGAGCATATTTAGCTAAGAAAAAAAGACAAAATGGACTTATCATGTGTTACCGGCGCACCATAAAATAAATCTCATTATATTAAACTTTATGTTAAAACTTTAACTTGAAATTTATTAATTTTGTTAAGCAAAAAATATAATTTTCAATACTATTTATATTTAGAACACCCTGTATTCATATAAGTTTTTGCGAGAAAATTTATAGTAGAATTTAAAGATGTACATAATGTAAAGAAAGTAACGTTTTATATATATGTAAATGGTATTATTAACATTAAGAAAAAAAGAGGCAGAAGTAATTTGGTTGCGAGCGAGTGAACAAGGACACAAAATATTTTAAGGCGCTTAACGCTTAATGTCATAAAATTATCAAATAAATTAAATTAAGTTTCGCTATTAAAAATTGTATTTAGCTTGAAGTTTATTCTTGTTGTTTCAATTTCAACAAATCTTTAAAATATTTTACGTGATTATACTCGCACCCAAATGCCTCCAAAAAAGAAAAAAAAAGTTGGTGCTCTATTTGCATTCTTTGCAATAATAGTGAAATAGACCGCATGGTACAGTGCGATTCTTGTGATAAGTGGTACCATTACGAATGCGTAGGCGTTAATAGTGGTGTAGCAGACAATAGCTTTAATTGCATACTTTGTACAAGTCCGAGATCGGAAGCCTCCAGTTTGCTTGCTTCTAGTATTGATCACAATGTCATCAGCCTACAGGTATATTCATCTCCATCGACGGTACATCATGCCAAGACATCAAGTGTTCTACAAACGAGCCAGTCCATTTCAGCCACGGGAATACAGAAGAGCAGCGTACAACAAACATCAAAAGAAGGGCCATCGAGTACCTCACTAAGTTTGCCACACCGCTCCCTTCCAACGGTAACGACGGTATTTTTTCTGTTTCCAGAACAGTCTACGGCTGTGTATACACAAAATGGCACCTCTTCCATGACGTCATTTACATCTCCCTCGAATACATACTATGTACAACATGCGAGTACTCGGACATACACACCAACAATTATAACATGGTCTTCACGTCACAACGACAACTCAACCTCTCAAACATTTCCAAATGCAATGTCTACATCGTCACAAACACATTATTAATATGTTCCACAAATGTTTCAATCGCAATATGCAAATTCAGGAGTGACATCGACGACATCAGCAACATCTCCGCAACATGTTTACAGGCAAATGACAAGTATACCAACAACATTCTCACACTTTGACGTTTCCCTACGTCAAAGAGAACTGCAAATGGAAATGCTTGAGGAGGAAAGGAAACTGCACCAGTTTTACCTAGAAAAAAGTACGAAATTTTAGCTGGCGCTGAAGAATGTACAACGCACATTTCGAACAACTTTCATCCAAGCCCGTTCGAGATTAGCATACCTACTAGATCTAGGCCGCTGCCAGCTCAAATTGCAGCAAGACAAGTTCTGCCTAAAGAACTTCCAACCTTTCATGGCAATCCAGAGGAATGGCTACTTTTCCTGAGCAGTTTCAACAACAGCACTGCTCTTGCAGGGTATAGCGATGCGGAAAATCTTATACGACTACAAGGTTGTTTAAAAGGTAAGGCCCGTGAAATTGGCCGCAATATACTTCTTTTGTCCAGTTTAGTTCCGGATATAATGCAAAATTTCAAAATGTACTTCGGTCATCCTGAACACATTGTCAAGCATATGATCGACAAAGCGAGAAAACATTCACCACCTAAAGACAAGCTAGAGAATACGATCGAGTTCGCGCTGTAAGTAATATCTGCACAAGTGTGAAAGCGTTCCTATACTCAAAGCGTTCAGTGGTTGGCTAAATCACATCGCCGAAGCTGCCAGTCAAAACCACCTGGTACAATATCTTGCGTTACATGCAGAGGAACCGAGCACAGAATTTCAAAATGCCCTAAATTCGAAAAGATGTCTTACTCTGAAAAATGGGGAAGCTGTGAACGAGAACAAACTATGTCGTCAAAGCCTAAACTCACATCGCCGTAGATGCTACATTAAAAAAGAGTGCGGTATTCAGAACTGTAAGGCATCACTCTTTGCTTCACAAACCCGTCTCGCATCCGACAGGTCCCGAAAGGAATCAAGTAGTTGAAAACGTAATTTCAGATTCCAGATCCAAGGAGGAAATGAATGTGAACACTCACAGTGATAGTGATGGGGCAGAGAAACCCTTTTTTCGCATCGTTCCTATCCGCGTGCATTCAAAAAATAAATTTGAAGACACCTTCGCATTTCTAGATGAATGTTCATCTGTGACGCTAATGGAAAAAGAATTTTATGACAGCTTAGATTTGGTTGATGTCAAAGAATCTCTATGCCTACGCGTAGAAGAAACTTCAATGAGAGCTTCGTTTAAGATCTCAGGTCAGATAAACAAAACTAAATTTACTTTCCATGATGTTCACAGTGGAAAACCTCTCGCTGCCTACACAATCTGTAGATGTAAAACTGCTCACCCAGAAGCATACTTATTTGGAAGGACTTCCAATCGAGTCATATGAACGGAACAATTCTAATCGGAGCCGACAACTGGAAACTTGCTGTGCCACTCAAAGTTCGGGAGGGTTCACGTAACCAAGCAATCGCTACTAAAACCCGATTAGGTTGGACTTTGCAAGGAAGCTACGGGAATTGTCAACGGATTTGTCACTTAAATTTCCACACGTGCGAATGCAATCGTCGCTCCAACGACGATGACAGTCTTCATGAAAACATGAAAGCATTTTTTGCCTTGGAATTGTCAACCACCAGCATGCGTTCACATGAAGACGAAAGAACGCAACAAATTTTAAGTTCTACATGTATACTACTGGAGAATAGATACGAAGTAGGCTTGCTATGGCGCCATAATAATCCATAGTTGCCCGATAGTTATAAAACCGCATTTAATCGACTGATGTGCCTTCGGAAAAAGTTCAAACGTGAAGCGACCTTGATGGACAAGATGCAAGCTAAGGTCGCCAACCTTGTGACTAAAGGCTACGCAAGAAAACTTACAACTGAAGAAATAAAAAGATGGTCCAATCCTGTGTGGTACCTAACAATTTTTGTTACCGTGAACCCGAACAAACCAAAGCGAGTGCGCCTTGTTTGGGACGCCGCAGCAAGGTCAAGTAGCTATTCTTTAAGCGACTTTATGCTGACTGGGCCGGACCTTTTGACTTCATTGGTGGAAATTCTGTTGGCCTTTAGAGTAGGCAAAGTAGCTGTTTGCGGCGATATCACCGAGATGATGCACCAAATCAGAGTACGAGAAGTGGACGCACACGTACATCGCTTCTTATGGTGGGATAAAAACGATCCACCTGAACGACCGAGTACTTAAGTAATGAATGATCTGAAATTTGGCATCAATTGCGCTCCTTGTATTGCGCATTATGTACGTAACAAGAATGCCGATCGTTTCGAAGCGAAATTTCCTCGAGTCGTCGAATCCATCAATAACCACCACTACGTGGACGATTTAATCGATAGTGTAGACACATCCGACGACGCTTTACACTTAGCAAATCAAGTAAAGCATATTCACTTGTCTGCCGGTTTTCAAGTTCACAACTGGGCATTCAACTCAAACCAAGTTCTTGATCAGCTGAAAGCCGACAGCTCTAACATGCAAAAACATAAAGCGCTAGGATCTCCCGAGAAAATTCTTGGTATGTATTGGGATCCCAATAACCATGGTTTTAAGTTTATTGTCAGATTCGCCAGACTAAAACGTAATGTTTTGGATGAAAAAGTAAGACCGACTAAACGAGAAACACTACAAGTGCTCATGTCGATATTCGATCCACTTGGTTTCATAGCTTGCTACACAATCGGTTTGAAGGTCCTACTTCAAGAAATCTGGCGTTGCGGCATCGATTGGGACGGTGAATTTCCCGACGTTGTCTATCTGAAATGGCTCAAATGGAAATCGCTTATACCAAAAAATAAAATCGGTCCAAATTCCACGCTGCTACAATCCTTTTATGACTACAACGGAAAAAATACAGATCCATACATTTGTTGATGCTGGTGAGCACGTATATGCAGCTGTTTCATACCTTCGAGTTCAATGTGGAGATGAGGTTTCGGTGGCATTGTTGGCCTCAAAGTCTAAAGTGGCCCCCTGAGGCCAATATCAATCCGAAGGCTTGAACTTCAAGCGGCAGTACTGGGCGTGAGATTATCGTCCAAAATACAAGCGGTTCGTCGCATACCAATCAGCTCCAGATTCTGGTGGTCGCACTCAGTTTTAAATTGGCTGCGTATGGACCCAAAGAATTTTCAACAATTCGTTGTTTCGCGTAGGCGAAATATTAGAAAATTCAAACATAATAGACTGGAAATGGTTCCGTTAAAATTGAATACAGCCGACCTAGCTACAAAAATCTCGTCCAATCTAGATGCTGATTCCTGGTTTAGCGGCCCTGAATTCCTCTCCTCTGACGTCGAGAATTGGCCATCATGTAACGACCTTGGGCCTACAGATAAAAGTGAAGTAAGACGACATGTGTTTTACATGCAAAAAAACAACAACTTATCCCACTTCTTTAAACTTAAACGTCGATTATTTCTCCGACTGGCAGACTCTATAGAGCACTAGCCACGTTTCAACTGTACGTGGAACAGGTCAATGCTTTAGTCAGGAAAACAACCAGGCCAAATCTACTATCTTTCGAAATGCTTCAAAACGCAAAGCATCTGCTCTACAAATCTGCGCAAATAGACCGGTTTAGCCAAGTAATCAAGGATTTAATACGTGATAAAACATTCACAGAAACTTCAAGCTAATAACTCTGAATATTTACTTAGATGGTTCCGGTATACTAAGAATGCAAAGTCGAGCTCAACATCTTCGAAATGGCGACGACGTCATTATTTTGCCGAAATATCATATTACGCTTTTGATCGTACGTTCCTTTCATGAGGACCATAACCACATTTCGCGCGAGACTGTTATCAACAAAACTCGAGGCAAATTCTACATTCCAAAACAACGTGCTTTATTCAAAACGGTACGCCGATCCTGCCAAAGATGTAAGAACTACTATGCAACACCAAAAATGCAGTTTTTAAGCGACCCTTTACATTCTTTGGGATTGACTACTTCGGTCCAATTTCCATTATAGTTGGACGAAAAGGCGAGAAAAGTTGGGGCACGATTTTTACATGTCTTTCTGTACGGGGTGTACATATAGAAGTGGCACACAGTCTAGACACCAGTTCCTGTCACATGTGCATACGCAATTTTATATCAAGACGTGGGATGCCTCGGGAAATTTTTAGTGACAATGGCACCAACTTCAAGGCAACAAAGAAGATCTTTTGTGAAGAGAGTAAAAACATCGACTACTCTATCGTCGTCGCTTCAAAATACGATGATATCAAATGGAGATTCAACCCGCCCATGGCACCACATATGGGCGTAGTCTGGGAAAGGCTCGTTCGGTCGATTAAAACCATTCTAAATAACACGGCCCGGCGAACTTCAACGATGAAAGCCTAAGATGCGCACATTGGGAGATAGAATTCCTAATTAATTCCCGACCACTAAGCTTTGTCGCTAGAATTCTGTGACGACTAAGCAATTACACCAAATCACCTACTATTGGGTTCAACGAGTGGCTACAAACCTGTAAGAGAAGAAAAAGTGGATCTTCGACAGCGTTGGTACCAAACCAAAAAATTGCTGAATGATTCTGGCGTAGATGGGTCAAAGAATATTCACCTATACTGGCGCGACGAGGTAAGTGGTTCATTAATAGAATAGAGAGAGAGAGTTCGATCGAGTTAGACGTGTTTATAAAGTGCTTAGAAATAAATCTTTTTTCTTGAGATTTATTGGTAATAAAAACCAAAATTTAAATATTTTTATTGAAAGAAGTGATTATTGCCTTTTACTGACGAACATTCTTTGCGATGGACGAATTTTGTGGAAAATGTGAAACAAGGTTTTCTCGCGGTGATGTAAATGTAATTCCTTGTAGCGGTTTCTGTAAAAGTGTTCCATCGATTAGCATTAGCAGAGTTAGCGAATTAGCAGAGTACGATATTAAATTATTGAAAGGAAATAAAAACCTTTGTTACTTATGTAACGATTGTTTAATTTTTCTTAAACAATATGAAGGATTGTTAGATTCTTATAAATCAAAAGGTGATAAAATAGTTGATATATTAAATGAAGGTGTAAAAAATATATCAACACAAATAAGGGAAATGGCTTATGCATTTAAAATGGATTTAAATGATAAAAGTGAAAAAGAAAAGGAAGAAGTGAAGGCAATATCTGCAACAGTAAGAGTTAAATAATATTTTTTTGTTGAAATCATCCGAAAGTGCGAGTGAGAAAAATGAGCAGTTGAAAATAATAGAAGAAAATGTGCGTGAGTGTTTGGTTAATAACTTGATGAGTTTAAGAGTGAAGTGGTAAACTCCCGCAAAAATGAGGCTGAAGATAAAGTCAAAGAAATAAGTCATCAGACATCATATGCAGACTTATTAAAAGAACATATTGAAATTGCCCCTGTATTAGTAAAACCGAAAGAGAGCCAACAATCTGTCATTACGAAGTCCGAAGTGAAAAAGAAAATAGACCCCTCCGCTCAAGGGATTATGAATACCCTTTATATGTTTTTAACACAGCGCGGGCATCCGGTGAAAGAAGAGAAAGAGAAGGATAGGAAAGATGTGTGGCGCGATGTTCTGAGACTAGAGCTGGTTGTTGTCTCAGATTTATCTCCAGGGATGGCGGCTGAACTAATGCGGAGAGAATTACCGTGTCTTATTTATTTATGTCCCTTACAATTCGCATTATTTTATTTATTTCGTTGTCGAATATAATTGGTATCCTAGTTTACTCAATCACATGTTTTCAGTGTGATGCCTAAAGAGCATGTAATGAGCAAAGCAGCAACTTATTCTATGACAATTTTTAGAATTGGTTTTTAATGGAATATAAGAAGACATATATACAACGGCAGGAATCGAACCTACATCACGAGGTTGACAGGCGAGCACACAAATATCACGCCACGGCCACCCCCATTGTTTTTAATACATTAAAATGTGTCAAAGTTTATAAATCTTTTAAAAATAATATTTTCTACAACGCAATTCTGGAAGTTGATAATACATGAAATTATGGAAGTTAAAAAAAATTATATTAAATATGACAGATGTGACAGATGTGAAAAACTTGGAGTTCGTCGTTGCTTTAAATGTCTGGGTTATAACCACAAACATAGTGACTGCACGAGTAAAAAAAATTGTTGAAAATGTGGTGAAAATAATCATGAAATCAAAGACTGTAAAAATGAAGTTCAATGTGTTAATTGTATGAGGCTTAAGAACAAAGCTCAGCCTCCTGATATTCACACAAAACATGATGTCCGTAGCTTGGACTGTCCGATCTATAGAAGGCAGTTGCTAAATCAACGCAGTAAAATAAACTATTAGCAATCATCGGAATTAGAGTGCTGGAGCCTTAATATTGAAGGTCTGATAAATAATTTAAGTGAGTTTGAATCCTTAGCTTATGGTAATTTGTTTGATTTCATCTGTGCAACAGAAACCCATATTAGAGATTTTGTCGAAGATGCAGAAATTAATCTAAAGGGATTTCAAACAATAAGATGCGATTCTATATCTGCACATACGGGTGGTTTTATATTTTATATTAAAGATAGTTGGGAGTGTGAAATATTGAACAATATTGTAATTGCAAAACAGATTTGGTTTCTATTGGTTAAAGTGTCTTGTAACAATCTTGTATATTTACTTGGAGGAATTTACAGATCACCTAGCTATTCTCCGACGATATTCTTTGATCAATTCACCATTTGGTTAAATACTTTGAACTGTGATTTTAAAACTGTGATATTAATGGGCGACATAAATATAGATCTATTCAAAAATAGTTCCTTTAAAAATTAATTTATGTGACAACTCATATACACAATTACACAAAAATATATTAAAATATATTATTTTAACCTATCTCTTCTTCCTTTTATTAGGTGTATATCTAACAGCTTTTGTTAACTATTATTTTCTTTATAAGTAACTACATTTCTAATTCCTTATTTGAACTATGTTGTTGTATTGGGTCACCCCACCCTTATGAATTTTTTGAGTTTTTATGCTTATAGTGGCATTTGACACTATTTTTAGTACCTTAGTATTATAAAAATATAAAATGTCATTAATTTCCTTAAGTTATATTAATTTAATTTTTTTTTCTGATTTATTGTATAATGATTTTAAAGGGAAATAAGCTTGTATCTATCTATCTATCTTGTATCTTAGTGAAAGAACCGACGAGAATTACCAGGAATTCTCGTGGTTTAATCGGCCATGTTATGACAAATAACCCGGAGAGAATTGAAGCGAAGACTGATAGTAAATTTAAATTAAGTGACCATGAATCTGTGATAAATAGTATTAAGGCATTATTTAATAAAAAGCAAACGCAAAAGTATATTTGATTATTTAAATATAATTCTGAAAATTTTGTCCAGAAACTACGAAATTGTGCTTTTTTTGTCTGATATAAATTCATCGGTTGACATATTGGCCAACAGATTTTCCTCAGGTTGTTGATTGTTTTATAACATGTAAAAGTTTAAATAGAAATCATAATCCTTGGTTTAATGATAATCTGAGATCTCTCAAAAATGAAAAAATGATTAAATATGAAAAAGCTAAAGTGTCTTGCCTTACGGTCGATTGGAGCATTTACAAAACATGTAGAAACAGATTTAAAAAATCACTTATAAATACAAAAAATGCCTATATTAAAAGAAAAATTGAAGTGTGTTCTGATCAAAAATCAATGTGAAGAACATTGAAGTCCCTTGTTTTAAAGGAAAACAAGCAAAACATAAGTGAGATTGTACATAATAACAATAAATACATATATAAATACATATATAAATACATAATAAATACAAACTCTTTTTTTTGTGAATAGTATTCAAGAAATCAGAAATAGTATTCCAAATGAAACATACACAAATTCAATACGTGATTCTTACTATTTAGATTTTAAATTTAAAGAAATATTTATGAGTGATTTATATTATGTTAAAATCAATGAATAATAGAAAAGATACAAACGGAGTTAACGTAAAATTATACCTGGATGCCTTTGAAATATGTGGTGATATGTTGTTAAAAATTGTGAATTTGTCTTTGGTAAGTGGTACGTTTCCAGATCGCTATAATGAGTCCCTTATTGTTCCCATTCCAAAAGTAAAAAACTCAAAATAAGTGGAAGATTTCAGACCAGTCAATATGATGACACTTGAAAGCAAAATTATTGAATAGATTGTATATAATCAATTACAACTCTATTTAGAATCTAGTGAAAGTTCTAATTGCGGTATTTTTAGACTTGAAACGGGCATTCGAAACTGTGGACAGGTTAATATTAATTGAAAAACTAAAAATGTATGGAATAAGAAATACTGGACTTCAGTAGTTTAAATCTTTTGAAAATAGAACTCAAAAAACTAAAATAAACGATGTTATCTCAAATCCTGTTCCTGTGATTCATGGTGTCCCTCAAGGATCTTTACTTGGTGTAACGCTGTCCAGTTTTCAAAAATTGTGTTATTTACTGATGATGCGTTATTATTTATATCTGGTAGTAATGATGATTATATTGATAAAATTAATTCAGATCTTAATAATTTACAAAAATGGTTTGATAGTAAGTAACATGTTAAAATTAAATATTAATAAAACCAAAGCGATGATATTAAACGGTAGTACAAAAAGCAACATTAAAATTAACAATCAGGATATTGAAATAGTAAATGAAATCAAATATTTAGGTGTTATAATTGATGAACAATTAAATCTTAATGCACATGTAACTATATTTGTAAAAAGATATCTAAAAAAAATTATTTTTTGAGTAGAATAAGGAAGAAAATGTCAACAAAGACATCAATTAATGTATATAATACAATGATTAAGCCTCACTTTGAATATTTTTTAACTATTTTGTTTATGTGTAATAATCAGATGATGAATAGATTACAAAAACTTCAAAATCGAGCCATGAGAATTGTCTTAATGTGTAATGGATTAACTCCAATAAGAGAAATGTTGATTAAGTTATCTTGGATGAGTGTAAACCAAAGAATAATGTTTAAAGCCATAGTATTTGTGTTTAAAATTAAATTTAATAATTTACCAAATTATTTCAATGAATATATAATGTATGTTAGAGAAGCACAACCTTTTTCGCTGCGTAATGCTGGTGACTTTAGGTTGCCATTGTATAAACACTTGAAAACAAAAAATATGGTTCTTCATAGAGGATTAGATATTTATAATAATTTACCAAATTAATTGAAAATGGAAAATAACTTAAGAAAATTAAAAAATAAACTTTTAATTGATTACCTCAAGAATAGATTTATTTAAAAGAAGATTGTAATTATTATTGTAATGAAACTTTTAAATGGCAACATTTTTGCAAAATAAACGAAATAAAAAAAAAAAAGTTAAACAACCCCCTTTAACTGTTGGTAGCGTGGTAGTTGTCGTGGACGAAAACCTCCCACGAAATTGCTGGCCAAAAGGGATTATCGAAAACACAGTGGTCGCAAAGGACGGTCAAATACGAAAAGCAATCGTTTAAACGAAGACGGGGATATTGGAGCGACCTGCTAACAAGATAGCGGTTTTAGACGTCGGCAAAGTTGACAGTAACCTCACTACACTACACCCTAGCTCGCTTACGAGGGGGAGAATGTTACCGCCGCACCACAAAATGTATCATTTAAACATAAATCTTATTATATTTAACTCTATGTTGAAACTCTAACTTGAAATTTATTAACTTTGTTAAGCAGAAAATATAATTTTCAATACTATTTATATTTATAACACCATGTACTCATATAAGTTTTTGCGAGAAAATTTATAGTAGAATGTAAAGATGTACATAATTTAAAGAAAGTAACGTTTTACATATATGTAACTAGTATTATTAACATTGTTTAAGAAAAAAAAGAGGCAGAAGTAATTTGGTTGCTAGCGAGTGAACAAGGACACAAAATATTTTAAAGCGCTTAACGCTTAATGTCATACCATTTTCAAATAAATTAAATTAAGTTTCGCTATTAAAAATTGTGTTTAGTTTGAAGTTTATTCTTGTTGTTTCAATTTCAACATCATGTTTTGAAAATAAATGATTCAATTACATCACGCATCATTCTACGCAGACTCATTATAACGAAAAAAGTTTTACAAAACATAGGCAATTAATAGCGAATACTTCGTTCTGACTTTTAATTTTTGAAAATGGTATGTAATATTTTAAGCTCTATTCAATTTATCAAAGCAAAATATACATAAATAATTAAAAAAAATGTCTTACCGTTGCCGTTGGTGTAATTGAAGTAAATATCTCCTCTTCCGTACTTGGAGTTAGAGCCAACGGATATTGAACCTTATCGATGAATAACTTTTTAAACGATGGTAATATTTCTGGCATGATACAATTTTTATTGAACAACGATAGCATTTCCTCTCGGCCATATCGAAATTCTGGAAATAATCCACGCACTTGTTGTAGTTGAGGCATTTGATGATGTTGCTGTTGCTGCTGCTGGGATTGGTTTTGATGGTGCTGCTGGCCTCCAAACTGATAACTATTATTTGTGCCATTGTTATTTGAATTTGTTGATGATGCTGAAGATGTTGATGAACTACCGCCACCACCACCAATACCAGTCCCTCCTCCGCTGCCTCCTCCAGAGCCACCTTGGTTGTTTGTCATATCAGTTGCCATATTACGAAGCCATTCTGGCCCAAATTTCATTGAATCTGTCATTTTTGTGGAGATTGTCAATTAATATTGATTTGTTAGGTTTTTGTTGATAAGCTCTCTGGAATTTTGGAAAATAAAAAAAAAATTAGTATACACGCATAGAATGTGTTCAATTTTGTAGATATTCCAATAAAATTTGTATTTTCTAAAATATTTGAAGTTCGTTTTCGATGACCACACCACACACCTCCTTCGTTTTCTTCGAAAATTTTTCACCATTATCACCAACGTATACTTTCATGAGAAATTAATATCCTACTTGCCTTCTCACAAATATAAATAAATTAAATGAAAATTGTTATGCAATGTTTTCTAACTCCATTTAAGATTGTGGTAGACCAGCAAAATCATAACGAAACTAGCTCAAATTTTAATACACAATAGGTCATTTATCGTGCCTCCCCTTACAGAGCAAACAAAATGAGTAATTTATCAAAAAAACAAACTGTCCATACCTAAATATTTTTTTTGTAAATAGGATGTCAAAACACAATTTTGTATTATATTTTTTTCTAATTAGCTAAAATATATTCGATCCTATTAACATCTTCAGCACACACAATTATTTATTATTATGTAGCAGGTTGGACAAGAACAAAAAAAAAAGCACATTGAAAAATTAAAATCACAGATGAGCAATACAAGGATAGGAAATTTCGGCAGCCATTTTGGTTTGCCAACAAACAAGTATCGTTTTGAAACTGATATTTCTGCATCTGTGTGTAGTTTCTCTTATATCATGTGCAACCAAACAGCAAAAAATATTACCTGCGCTGTCACTATCTCTCAAATTCGTTTACCTTTTTATCCCTTTCTAGTTAATGTTGGATGTTTTCTATGTAGCTAAAATATATTCGCTTCTAGTTACAATAGCTTCAGCACACACAATTATTTATTGGAGGGTGAACAAGAACAAAAAAAAAACACATTTAAAAATTAAAATCACCGATGAGCTATACAAAGATGTGTAATTTCGGCAGCCATTTTGGTCAGGCTACAAGCTAGTACATTTTGAATCTCAGATTTTGCATTTGGGTTGAATAGAACTGATATTTTTGCATCTGTATGTGTCTGTATCTCTGGCTGAACTTACCTTTAGGCGAGTACGAATTTTAACACGCGGATACTTATATTCGGCAGATTTATGGTTAAAAGCAATAAATATAACAATTTTAAAGGGAGGAAAATTTTATATCTATTTTTAATTAATTTTTAAAGTTTTAATTTTTCATACAAAATGTATGCAAATGATGACTAACGACAAATATTTTTTTGTGTGTTGACAGTTGTTTACCAATCCACAGATGACTGTATGCAACTTCGGTATGGTAAGTGTTGTGGTAAGTGCATTTTTTGGGATAATTTGGGATAATATAAATTGATTTCAAACTATGTACTATTGTTGTTTTATTTCATATCAAATCTTGACCCCGCCCAACGTTGACGCCAACCCAAATCCTATAATTGGCACCACAGGCAGGAGGTTGCAGGGTGGCAGCACGACCCGCCGAGCTTTTTGTACGCAGTGAACTTAATTACAGAAAAACTTCACTCAAGTAGGTTTTTATCTATAAATACGTTTTGTTGTAATGTTTTTTTTTAAATTTGCAATTGGTTTTTACTGAGAGTAAATAGGTAAATACATATGTATTTTAAAAGTGATGCATAACTACTTTTCGAAAGATATGATATTTCATCTAGTTTAATGTTTTCACGTTAGTTTTATTTTTGATAAAAACTAACTTGTACTTTTAATCCAAAAACTGTTTCCATTAAAATTTCCCCAAAAAAAGTACCTAGGTACAAAAAAAACTTATCAGAACACTACCAGAGGGAAGTATTAACAAGAACAAAACAGTTTTTCGTTAACGCGAATTTTTTAAATAAAAATAGAAGAACTTATATTTTCATATTAAAACCGTTTTAATTATTACCTTTAATAATAAATCTACCGAATATAAGTATCCGTGTGTCGAAATACGTTCTAATTTAAACACAAATTGAAAAAGTGTTGTACTAAAAAGGCCAACAATGAAAATCAAAATATTTTTTAATCATATTCAACAGTGTTTCCTAACCGTAATATTTTTAAGCTGTTCTATAGAGACCCCTAGCTCACTGTAAAAAAAATAAAAACCAAAGTTCTACGCGTGCTCCCGTAATGGAAGGTCGTCCCGTTTCTCTAAACTACACAATAGCTGCGGTGGAATCAGCTAAGGTGATTTGTGATTAGCCGTGTTTTATTGGGAAATTTATCCACCGTAAGTTTATCCGTCGAAACATTTTACATACAATTCACTACGTTCGATAAAAAAAAGTAGAAGTTTTGGTGGATGGCTGGTTGACGTTTATTCGAGTCTCGAATTTGATTTTGTTAGTTTTGTTGCTATGATTGATAATTGGATTGAATCTCGATGGATGTGTTCATGGAGTGTTATAAATATTAATTTCATTCGTAAGACAAATCGATCTTTTAGATTCTTTTTTTTTTCCTTTTTTTATAGTTGGCCAGTTTATATTTCTAAAATCTTAGATAACTCCATTTTTTAATAAATTATAAGCTGTTCTTCTGAAAAGTTTCTGATTTTTACTATTAAAAACTGTACGTCTAAAATTCCACCTATATCTGCGATTTTGCATGCCCCAAATGTCAATTAATCAATTTTAACAAATTTCGATTTCCATTTTGAAAAAAAAAAATCAATATCTATTGAATGAATTCCGTTTTACTTTTATTTTTGACTAACTTAACCAATATTCGTTTTGTGTTTAATTTTTATTGATAATTATAAATAAACGTAGTTTGGTGAATGTTTAAAATCGTTACATTAGGGGTATTCACGATCCGATGTATCTGGTCTGGTATCATTGTAAAAGTGTAAAAGTGTAGCTTTTTTTTGCACTACAAAAACAAAATATACTGAAGTCAAAATCTTACACTTTTACACTTTTACAATACCCGAACCCTATTGTAACAGAAAAATACAAGGGTGTAAGATTTTTTTAACACAAACTTAAGCCTTCTTCAGAACAAATGTGAAACAGATTTTGACATTGCTTCAGTGTTGCTACAAATTAGTAAGGGTGTGCTCACAGTCTGTTGTAAAAAAATAAAATTTTACAATTTTTCAAGACTTGGCACACCAGATCGTGAATTCCCCTATTATTTATCCGAAAAGTCTAATTCTTATAATTGGCAATAAATCGTTATTTCAATTCATCTTGTTCCAACTCAAATCAATATGTCAATTGTCAAATAATCCCTCTCAGTTAAATTACTTTTGCAGCATACCACATCGGGTTTAGATTGTTCATCTAAATTCTCTTCCAAAATTGCGTTTAAATAAATCTATAATATTTCTTACAATTTAATTCTGACATTCCTTTCAATTTATAATTTTCCTTCTTTGTTTTTCTTTTATCGAGCTATCGAACCGGATAAATTTCTTGCAATTACAATTTATTTTCAATAGTTTTTTTTTCTTTTTTATTCATTCTAATATCATTTGAATTATCTAGCGACAATAGAATTTTTTTTATATATACAGTTTTTCATTTTTTTGCCTTCAGCACGTACGTAGAGTACACGGGAAATAAATTCGCGTATGGTTTTTGGTAATTTGGTTTGTTTAATACCATTTTTATAAAATTATATTTTAATTTAAATATATATTTTAATTTTATATACCTAAATCAAATACCGCCCTAACACAAAAATTCATTCCACAACTTTTCCATACATACATATTAGATATACACAAGTGCATTGGTCTCCGATTAATTAAATTTTGTCATTAAAGCTACACCGAGTGAAAAAATTAATTTCGAGTTTGATCATATAATAATTATTTCTTTTTTTATGATTTAATGGTGATACATTGTGTGCGGTGCTTACTTGATATAAGTTTAATTAATCGAAAACTGAAGTGTACAGGTTCAATTTAACGGCACCCATAAAACGGTGAAATATAATCCTAACAGTTTTAATGTGCGGAACCGTTTCGGTTTTATTTAAACCATATCTCGATACATAAGGGATTTATTGTATCATTATTTGATTCAATCAATAAATCAATTAATTTAAACAAAAAAACATTTTCTTTACAATCTGAAATACATACAAAAAAAATATTTTTCTCAGTGCACAAGTGCGCCGGCTTATTGCATATAACAGTTTTTTTCTTTTTCTCTTGTTTGTGGGTGGCAAATCGATACTCACAAAATACAGTGCTGTTGTGTAAAGAAAAATTTTCTTGTAGTACTTTTTTTTTTTTTTTTACTTTTCAAATTAAACATGAATTATTATTCCTGTTGTTACATACCTAATCCATTTTATAAAAATAAATTAATTTATTTAATACAAATAAATTAGTTCAGTTCAATTCAGAGATATCAAACGTTCGATTCAAAATAATATCTTGTTTCTTTTTGGTTTGCTTCTTCGTTGAAATATATTCTTAATTTTTACTCCGTTTGATACGCCATTCCTTTTGGTTTGTGAGGGTACTAAAATAATTTTTCGACATTAAATACTTTTGATTCGTCTTTATTTTTGGTTTGCTACCTTCGCTGCAACAATTTTCTTCTGTTAAGGTACATTTTAATAGTGTATTTTCGGTTAAAATCAATTTTGATTTATTGATTTATTTCAATTTCATTAACTTTACCAAGTTACATTTTTTTGGTTAACTACCTTTAATAGTTATTTTTTATCATGTTCGTTTAATACAGTACTATACGTTTTTCCGTTCTTTCTGCTTTTAAAATATTAAAACATGGAAAATATCAAAGCTTTAATTGAAGAACAACGCTTATCTGAAGCAGATTTAACTAGTTTTCAAACTAGTTTCGCAGAAACCAATGTAGAAAATCTTTCGAAGATGGGCTACTTACTAGTAGATTAGAACAATGTGAAGCTTATATGGAAGTCTTTAGAAGCAACCACATACAAATTTTTGGTTGGCTTAAAGCTGTCAAGAAAGGCAAAAATGATTTCAGTTATTTTTCTGACTCAGAGTATGAAAGATTCGAACAAAGATTTTTAGACACAAAAGGTGAAGTTCTAGATAAAATTCTTCTTCTTGAAGCATCTATTTCAAAAGAATCAAATTCCAGTCAAGCTAATCAAAGTTTATTTGAACATACCTTTCGTGAAAAAAACGAAATTCATCTTCAAAAGTTAAACTTCCAGAATTTGATGGAACATATGAAAACTGGTCAACCTTTCATGACTTGTATACAAGCATGATACACATAAAAAATAAAATTTCTAATGCTCAAAAACTATATTTTCTTAAGAAGTGTTTGATTGTGATGCAACCGCTCTAATTCGATCAATAAAATGCACAAACGCCAACTATGCTACTGCATGGAAGACTCTTTGTGATCGCTACGATAACAAGCGTTTTATTGTCGATTCATATCTTAAAATTGTGTGTGAACAACCAGACATGCAAAAGGAATCAGCTTGTTCTATTCGCAAGCTTTTGTATACAACAAAAGAGTGCTTAGATTCAATTAGCAATTTGGGTGTGCCTACAGATTCTTGAGATATCTTCGTTATTTGTATCATATCCCAAAAATTAGATAAAGCTTCGCAACGAAGCTGGGAAAATTTTCTGGTACAGAAAAACTTTACTGCCAAAAATAAAACAAATGAGCTACCAAAACTCGAAGACTTTTTCACTTTTCCTGAAGATTGGTTCCGTTCATTGGAAGCCGTAGAGACAAAAGTCTCAATGCATAGCAAGGAAAAACTCCCATACCAAAAAAAACTTCAGTTTACTCCCGATCTTTACATTCTGCAAAGCGCAATTCCAAATCTACATCGTGTACTTGTTGTCAGGAAACACATTACTTATATCTTTGTCCGCAATTCAAGGCGTTCTCTTCTCACAAGAAAGATTTTGCGAAAATAATCTTTGCATTAATTACCTCGTCCAAGGACATACCGTTTCTCAATGCAAAACCAAATACAACTGTCGTATATGTAACAAACGTCACCATACGCTTATGCATCTTGACACTAACAACTCTCCCATTACGGTACTTCCAATAATCCATCAAGGTACTTCCAATAATCCTACTTCGAAGACACAGTCATTAATATGCACTGACTCTCCTGCCATTGGAGTTCCACAAATTCTTCTCGCTACAGCAAAAGTCACAATTTCTACTCCTTCTGGCGATCATATTCTCAGAGCTCTTGTATATCAAGGATCTCAAACTTCATTAATTGCAGAAAGATGTGTTCAGCGTCTTAAACTTAAAAAATATCCTTTCAACTGCATCGTCAGTGGAATAGGCTCTTCAATTACAAAGGTGTGCAATAGTTTTGTAGAGTTCCTTTTAAGATCATGTACAAATACAAATTTGGAAACACTAGTGAAGGCACTAGTTATGTCATCTAGTTATTAGTGACTATCTCAATACTTATCCAATTGCTTCAACATTACCAAGAGAATTTCTGTGCCTGGTAATATTGACATTCTCATAGGCGCAGATATTTTCCACGAAATAATTCTTGACGGTATTATTAGATCTCAAAATGGTCCTTTAGTCCAGCATCCAAAATTGGGTTGAGTACTATCTGGTCCTATGCATTCGAGTAACAACTTTTCTATTCAAAACACAAGTTCTCTTCATACACAAGTCAATGCAATTGACAATTCACTTCGTAAGTTCTGGGAACTTGAAGAAGTTTCCGTTTCTAGAATTTCAACTCCAGAAGAGAAAGCCTGTGAAGAATACTTCCAAAATACAGTTTCTCGTTCCCCCACTGGGAGATACATAGTAAAACTTCCATTCAAATCGATGGTCCTCAACGAAGACAATGCTTCTCTTAAAAATTCTTTGCTTAGTGCTCAGAAACGGTTTGCTCATCTGGAACAAAGAGTTTTTCCAAAGAATCCAATCCTCAAAAGAGTATTCAAAATTCATACATGAGTACATAAACCTACATCATATGAAATTTAAATGCAATCTTCAAGATATTCCTTCTACTGAAAACTGTTTCATTTTACCACATCATGGAATATGGAAGGAAAGTAGTTCTACAAATAAGTTAAGAGTTGTTTTTGATGGATCATCGAAACCACTGGATTCAACTTCTCTTAACCAGGAACTTCTTCCTGGGCCTGCATTACAAAATGATTTATCGTCAGTGATCTTAAAATGGCGTAAATTTCTCTACGTGTTCACATCGGACATAGAAAAAATGTCCCGACAAATCATTATGCATTCGGAAGAAACAAAGTTTCAAAGGATTTGGTGGCGTTCAGATCCGTCAATTTCATTACAATTGTATGAGCTGCAAACAGTTACTTATGGCACAACTTGTGCTCCATAGCTTTCAATTAAAGTTTTGCAACAGCTTGGGGGAGATAATTTTCCGCAAGGAGCTAAAGTGCTCAAAAATGACATCTATGTATATGATATTATTTCTGGTGCTGATGATATCAATTCAGCTAAATTAATTCAAACAGAGATTAAGGAGCTTTTAAACTCCGGGGGCTTTAATCTGAGAAAATGGACATCTGATTGTCCAGAACTCATCTCCGACTTACAACCAGAGGATTGTGAGTATTCATTTGATTCTGATTCTTCCGATTCAGCAATAAAAGCATTGGGCTTATTTTGGAATCCAAAAATGATTACTTTTTCTTCAAAATATCGCTTCCCATATGCAAAATTTTCACAAAAAGAACATTGCTTTCTGACGCATCGAAACTTTTAGATCAACTTGGTTTGCTGGCACCTACTATAATTCTTGCTAAAATATACTTTCAACAACTTTGGTTGGAAGGTATTAGATGGGATGATCCACTTCCTCCTACATTAAATTCGGAATGGGAAAACTTTAGGAAAAATCTTATTTGCTTACAATCAATTAAAATACCTAGTTGGCTAGGTACTACAAGTTCTTTTTGCGTTAAAATTCATGGGTTTTCCGATGCTTCTATTCATGCATATTCCGCAGTTCTGGATTGTAGAACTCAAACTTCTAATGGTCAGCTGTTGGTAAATATTATTACTGCAAAAACTTAAGTTGCTCCAATTAAACAAATTTCATTGCCACGACTCGAGTTGTGTGGTTCAGTCCTGTTGGCCAGGCTTTTCAGAAAATTCATATCTGCTACTCAAATTGAAACATCGCTTTTAAAATCGTATTTTTGGACCGATTCAACCATTGTCCTTGGATGGATTCATGCCTTACCTATTCGTTGGAAGACATTTGTCGCCAACCGTATATGTGAAATACAAGAAATAACTAATGTTCATCAATGGTTTCATGTACGTTAAGAAGACAATCCAGCTGATTGTGCTTTACGTGGAGTTCAACCTCAAGACTTAGAAAACCATTCGCTGTGATAGAAAGGTCCTGGGTGGCTAAGCCTTCCAAATTCCGAAAGGCCCAGTCAAGAAACATCTCGATTTTATACTGATCTTGAGCAAAGAATGAAAACATTTACTTGTACTAATGTTTTAATCAATTTTTCTATAAATCTTTTAAGCAGATTCAGTTCACTTAACCGGTTAAACTTCTGTGGCATCTTATATCCTAAGACTCCGACCTTAACGAATGAAGATGTTCAGTGGATATCTAAAAGCTAACGAAATTCAAATAACACTGATGCATCTTCTGACACTTTCTCAAACATTATCTTTTCCCGATGAAATAAAATGTCTGACATCTAAAAAAGAAATTTCTTCGTAAAGTAAAATTCTTAATTTACATCCATTTCTTGATAAAAACAATCAACTACGGGTTGGAGGTCGTCTTCATTTCGCAAACATAGACGAAGATTCAAAATATCCACTTATTCTATCAGGTTCTTGTAACTTGTCCAAACTTAAAGTTGCCGACGCGCATACAAAAACTCTACATGGTGGACTTCAATTAATTATGTATTATATTCGTACTAAATATTGGGTAACCAATTTAAGGAATCTTGCAAGAGCAGAATTTGATTCTTGTGTACTGTGTACTCGATTTAATAGAAGACGTAGTTCCCAATTAATGGGTTCACTCCCTAAAGTAAGAGTGAACGAAAGCAGAGCATTCAAGCATAGCGGCGTGGATTATGCTGGCCCATACGACCTTAAGATGACCAAAGGAAGATCGCTTAAAACCTATAAGGGTTTCATATGTATTTTCATTTGCCTAGTCACAAAAGCTATTCATATAGCGCTTGTCTCTGATATGAATTCTGAAGGATTTATGGCTGCGTTCCGGAGGTTCACTGGACGAAGAGGAAGTTGTAGTCACTTATACAATGACAATGGGACCAACTTTGTGGGAGCCAACAAGGAACTCATAAGAATGAATCGCCAATTTTTAGAACTTCTTTCACCTGAGGTTCGTGCCCAAATGGAAAACGAAGGTACCTGGAGCTTCATTCCTCCTGCCTTACCACATTTGGGTGGTCTATGGGAGGCAGGAGTCAAATCAGTTAAGTACCATCTAAAACGTATTCTTTTAAATAAAATTCATTCGTACGAAGAAATGTATACACTTTTAGTTCAAATTGAGGCCTCTTTAAATTTCAGACCGCTGTGCCCACTTACTGATGATCAGACGGACTTAAACGTGCTTACTAGAACCTACAAACATCGTTCCAGTATTATCCCTATTGGATATTAAAACCAACAGGCTCAACAGATGGCAACATATCCAACAGATGTTCCAACACTTGGAATAGATGGCAGGAGTATCTGTCACGTCTACAATAACGTCCAAAGTGAACAAAATCAAAGAGGAATTTTCAAACCAACTATAGAGTCATCATAACTGATGAAAGATATCCTCCAGCGAAATGGCAACTGGCTAGATTGGTCGAATTGCATCCAGGTTCAGATGACATATGCAGGGTCGTAACTGTATATACAAATGGGAAAAAATTTAAACGTCCTATAACAAAATTACGTCTACTTCCTGATGTCAATCCAACAAATTCATTAATTGACACCAACCATCATTGACCTTAAACATGTTCATCTTTATTGAAACATTTAACAGCATTAAACACCAGCGAAACATATCAACATTCTTCAACGACATTAGCGAGTATCAGGCGCTAAAAATCATGTTCCTACATTCAACATTCAACGTTATGTATATGGGAGGAAAAGCTCATATACCACCCTTAATTTTTATAACTTAATTCAATTGTATCTTTGATTGTATCTTTCATATAAGATACAACAGTAGTTCTTCCCGGCGGTATGTTCAAAATCTATTACATTATTTATCCGAAAACTCTAATTCTTATAATTGGCACATCGTAATTTCAATTCATCTTGTTCCAACTCAAATCAATATGTCAATTGTCAAATAACCCCTCTTAGTTAAATTACTTTTGCAGCATGCCGCATCGGATTTAGATCGTTCTTCTAAATTCTCTTCCAAAATTTCGTTTAAATAAATCTATAATATTTCTTACAATTTAATTCTGATTTTCCTTTTTTTTCTTTTATCGAGCTATCGAACAGTAAAAAATTCATCTTTTTATTTAGATCTACAAAAAAGCAATTTGAGAAGACAAACCGCATTGGGTGGAATCGCACTATAGAGGACCTGCTCAACACTGCGCCGCAAAATATTTATTCGTATGAAATGCTAATAAGCTATAAGGCTAGGCGCGCACATATGCAACTTTCAGTTTTGCAACAGTTTGGTTGCTAAAGAGAATATCATGGACTTACATGAGAGCGGCCGCACATGCAAAAATTATTCAGTCCGTGATTCGAGCAACTTAAAAGTTTCTGTTTTGAATTGCCCCAAATAAGTTCTTCAGGTTGTATAATGCCGAAATATAATGTAACTGCGCGCACATTAAATCAAAATATTGAATGTGTGGTGGTTTATGTCCTTGATTCATTTTTAGTTGCTTATGTGCGCATCATCGTTCAACTAGTGATTAAACTATTTCGTTTCGGAAAAATTGCATAAGCGCGCCTAGCCTAAACGCACTAAGCGGCAACTGAACTTCACAAAATGTGCTTTTTCTTCACTGTTTAATGGACGTTGGCCATAAATGGTATTCGCTTCACTACATGGACATGGACTGGGCGTACATTTGTGTGATCCCATTGTTTTTTTTTCTGGACTTGTTCATGTAAATGGCAAACTATTTGTTCCTTAGTCCGCGTATGTTAAGTGCAGTCTGATGATTGAATATTGAATTGAAAGCAAAACATACACAGAAAATAAATTTGTAAATTGACTTGCAAAAATAAAACTCTAGCTATGGATCTACTCAGAAAATAAATAAAAGCATGAAATATAAAGGGGAAATGTAAGAGGAGTGAACAATTCAAACTACGTTGCTGTGTGCGTTCAAAACCAAGAAACATTAAAAGGAAAAAGCAAATCTCCGGCAATTTGTGTTTCCTCGCGTGAAAGGCATAGACGATTTTTAAAGCAATACAAAAATTGCCCTGTGTAAAAAGGGACTTGACCATAGTCTATGAACAAACCCATTCATTTATAATTTCCTTTCTAGTAGTAATGTGTGATTTTATTGATTCTTTAAGTTTAAGTTTAATTTATTTTATGTTGTTCACAATTAAGTATTGGCTTTTGCCGTTAGCCGAGAAAGAGAATGTTTTCCTAATAAAGTGTTTGGATAATCACTAATCACATTAAAATTAGAATATAAATTTCATTTAGTATGTATTATTATTATATCATTCGTACGAAGAAATGTATACACTTTTAGTTCAAATTGAGTCCTCTTTAAATTCCAGACCGCTGTGCCCACTTACTGATGACCAGACGGACTTAAACGTGCTTACTCCTGCACATTTTATGATAGGAGAACCTATTCCTGGCCGCGTAATTTCTCGTCGTGGCGATATCAACTGGCCACCAAGATCATGCCACCGCTGGACTTTTTTTTGTTAGGCTACGCGAAAGACCGTGCTTATGCAGATAAACCTTTAACTCTTGAGCACTTGAAAATCAATATTCATCAATATGTGTCAAAAAGTTCTCGAAAATTACCTCAAAAGAATCGATGCTTGCAACAATTCGCGTGTTGGACATTTAAATAATGTAGTGTTTCACACATAATGTCAACGTTCAAACTTAATAATAAAAAAGAAATATAATGAACAAAAAAAATATATTATGTGTGTTTTATTTACGTTTACTTTTGAAGCCGCAAAATGGATAACCCATTATATCAGCCTTGCACGCGGGTCCTGATGGTGCACAATTTTTTTGTTTTTTTTTTTTGTAAATAATGAAGTTAAAATGATGAAAATAGAAATAACTAATACCTTTTTAGAGCACATGTTGGGTTTTCATCAACATATAATTAATTTACAACGCATAACAACAATAATCGTGTTCATCAAAATTTAAACCCTACAAATGCTCAGCTTTCTGCTTAGTTAGCAATTTACTGGTTAAGAAAAGGTTTACAAATGTTGCAAGAAGCACTTAGGAAATTGCTAACTGGTAAAATGTTAAGCCCTAAATAATGGGTTGTTTAAAATTTTGCGCCTTTAACTTGAGTAAAATGTTAAAAAGATAATACTATACTAAACTCGTTTAAGATTAGCAAAATCCTCTTTTTAACCTTGTACCATACTAAAAATGATTTAACGTATTACTAAATCGTTTAAAATTTTGCGCCAATGCTTTTACCTAATTATTAAATGTACTTCGGTTTTGGTAGATCGAATATACTTTGTTGAATGTAAGTATTGTATTATGTGTGTTGTGTATACGCATGTACATATATGATTTCTATTTTTCTAATTTGTGAAATCACAGAAAACAAATTTCATAAATTCACAAAATTAGAAAACAAATGGATTTTATATGAAAATGACAACAAAATAGCTATCACAAGAAAAAGCCACAAAAAACTGACTATCACATGTGACATTCACCTTACGCAGACCAAATTTAATTTTGTGACTGTCAACTATCAGAAATCATCTTAGCCGATTCCTACCATGTGTTTTATTATCGCCAATAACCCATATGGTTCACCCCGTGAAAATAAAACGATCTGGGTTATGATCTTAAATGTACCCTCTGTTCGCTGAATTTAATACTAATATTTGCAAACCCAGATAGAACTCCGATATAAACTTGGATCTCGTGTTGTTTTTGTAATACGTGTTAAAAAATAACCCAGACCCGTAGATAATAAAACCAAATTAAATAAAAGAACCTGCTTTCGATAAAAATAAAAGAAAAAGTAGGCTTTGAATAGATTTGTGACATTTATTCTAGCATCAAATTATATTATGTTGTTTAGTTGGTAGTTCCGATGACTTGATGAATCTCGAAGACTTTATTCGTAGTTCTTATTTCTGTTAATGGCCACGTTCACCCATTTTATATAACTTATCTCCGATACTAAGCTAAGCGAATATATTTGTGAACGATTAGATGAAAGCAGTCACATATCAATAATTTCCGGTTAAATGTGTTCTTTTCTTTAAGAAAATTGTTTCGTACTTATTTACGCACAGGAAATCAAAACTGGTAACACAACGAATTAGGGTAAAAGTAACTTATTTATTTTTGTTGCTTTACAAATCACATTAATAAGCATAGGTAGGAGGCGCTCTTCCACTTTCAGTAAAAGTTAAAGTTATTCCGGATTTACACGACTGCCCAGTAAGCAGTATCTACTGCCAAAATACTGCTGTCATTAATTTAATTAACGACATTCGTTTACACGAAGCTAAAATAATGGCAGATAAAAATACTGCCTTTCAAGCATACTTGTTGGAAAATACTCAAAGTGGGGCCTTACTATTGTATTATATTTTTTTGATTGCCATTGAAATGCTGGTTCCATTTTTTTTTTTTTTTTTGGAAAAATTCCACTTATTAGCGAATAGTTTATTATATTCAAAAGAGCAGGACCCATACAGTTGAAACTATCTTTTGTCATTTTCTTTGACATTTAATAAAATCTGGCTGGCAGTTTTTTAATGACAAATATACTGCCCCATTTTCGACCATTTACACGACAAAAAAAAAATGATGCCAAAATTTTGACAGTAATACTGCCAATTTGGCAGTCGTGTTAATCCGGCATTAGCTGATTCGTGCGAAACTGTCAGATGAAAGATATTTTAATTAAAGATGTTTCAGTGGCTTTGTGTCAACTGCTGTCAAATTGCCTAAAAATGAACTAACTAATTTGAGCAGCGCCCCCCCTACCAAAGCTCTTAAATTGGAATAGCAACAAGAACTTAAGGAGCAAGTCAGTGCATAGCTATTATTTAGTGGGGACTTATAAGACGCAAGACATAAACTGTCGAATCCATTGAAATTAATATTTCTTCTAAAAAATGTCAATTTTTGTATACCAAAAATTGGAAATTGTCAGATTTATATCATCTGCAAAAAAGGAATGGAAAAAAATAAAGCTTATTGCCTAGTCAGAAAATGTCAAATTTTAATGATGGATGTCGTAGATAATCATATTGACCCTAAAATTTGTGTCCAATTATATACATAGTTATTTAAGTGTTACTATTTTTGTTTATTTATTGAATATTAATAGAAAAATTTATTAAATAAAATATACATACATATATCCGCATATAAGCGAAGTTAAAAAAAATACTTAAGAGGTAGGGTACATACTGTCATTTCTTAAATGACATTCCAAAACTGTCATTTCATTTCATCATCATCATTTACACACGTCAATTTATTTCCCACACATAATCATTGAAATGAATGTATTCGTTACTAAGTAACTAAAATAAAATAAATTTACAGTTGCCAGTTGGAAACCATATACATACACTTGTAACATCCGCATATACCATGCAATATGCGAATACGAAATACGAATAGGCATTAGGGCATTAGGTATGGATACGGACATACGCGGATGAAATGATAGATGTAGGTATTCTCGCATGCAAACCAAACATTTGATTTCAGCTGCAACAAATCTTTTGTGCGTATTCACTGAAAATGAAGAAATGTATGATTATGATGGCGCGAGTAGATTGTAGCGGGTAGTATTTTTTGTATCTATTTAATGTTTGTTTTGAATTTAGTTGCAATTAGTTTAGTGGAGTAATTTTGGTTTTATTTTGCCTGTGTTGATTAAATTTTGTTCGGTATTTATTTTGTGTGTTTATGCTCCTTTTCTAAAACATATTTGGAGTATTTAATTTATTCATTTTATGTATTAATTGTTTAATGCGATCAAATGTTTTGTTTTGATTAAAAAATGTTTATTTTTAAGTAGGTATTTATCTGCTTTTTTCGTTTTAAACAATAGCCATACTCCGCTTTACCTATGCATATTTTTTAGTAGTTTTAGTTTAATTAGTTTTGCTTTAATGATTTCATTTTTCTTTATACGTATTTTGCATTTTGTGTTCATATTCATAGCCCATCGTATTAAGCCGAGCAAAATGTACGTAATACCTTTCGTTACAAAAAGCCTATTATTTCTTTACCATGGTAAAATACAGATACGAGTATAACGAAAGGAACGATATTTTAGTAACTGGTACTCAAACTTAAACTACCGTACACATCAGGGTACTTATTTTATCGTTACTTTTACAGTCCTACATTCCAGTCATCCCCATTAAAGATTTTGATCTTCATCATTTCCCTCATCATTTATCATCTACACACTATCATTTTTTTCATCATTCCAGCAGAAATGATGTAAAAAAATGACAGTGTGTACCCTGAATGCGATCATTCTTGCAGGGAAGCATAAAACATTGCTCCTTAATTTTCCTGTTATTTCGATTCGGTTTAATATTACAATTATAAGCTTCTTAATAAAAAATAATTACTTATTACAAGCCTCCTAAAGTAACTTCTTAACATATTATGCGCCATCTGCAACTCCAAGAAACAATGTTACTATGGAACATACCTGTTCAAGTTCTTCCTTAAGTTTATCCCTGTTTTGAAGTGTGCATGACAGTTTGAAAATTATTGCAGTTGACAGCTGATTTGGAATTTGGACTAAAAAATATATATATAAAATTATTCTGGTCGATTAGACCAAATCGAGATATTAGACTTTTTTTTCATTTTAACGCTTTCCAAGTTTGGTGAATCGAACGTTTAAATTTTTGGAAAACTTAGAACATATTTAATTCGGAAGAAAACTTGGTACAAAAATCAAGTAAGTAATTACTTGAAAATTTCCAATAAAAAGATTGAAAGGGAATGGTCACTAAGGAATTTGTGTTCAATTAATTCTACTTTTTCTTTTTCTACTCATTGAACAGGAAATCTCCTGTTTCTCCAAAATCATCGGACAGCAGCACTGGTAGAACTTAAATGCTTACCCAGGGGATCCACATGTACTAATTCAAGCAATAAATTGCCTCACATATTGCCATTACCTTAATTATTGCCAATGGAGGCACTTTGGCAATGACAATGGCAATATTGCCCGAACTATGAAATGTAATAATTGCTTTCCATCTCCGGGGCAATATATTGATGCATTTCAAAATGGCTTTCCTTTAGTTTGACTGTCTTCCCATTATATTATTTTAAGGACAATTTTCTGACTGAACAAAAACGATGTGAAAAAAATAAAACACGTATAAGGGCCAACAACTGTTATAAATTGGCATTTATCTATACTCGGCCTATATATTAATCAAATTTAAGCAAGCTTAAAACTTATAGACAATTTACTCTTAATTTTAGTTTATTTGACCTGATCAACATAACGTGATTTACTTTTTCTTTTCCTGCGCCTCCAGAAGCAATTTTTATTTTTTGTTTTTATTTTAGCAATAATTGCAGACATTTTTATTTCTTCGTTCAGTGGACAAATTATTTCATGAAATCTTGTTGACAGTCAGAGTACCTAGCAAACAACACAGAACTCTCGGCATGGAATTCGTACTCAACCCATCAATATACACCTGTAAAATTTAAAAGCACACACGTCAAATTAAGTCTTCATTTATTTGTTTGATTTTTTTGACCAACTTTTTTTGGAGAACTACTCCACTGTATATGTAGGCTGTTTTGGTCTGTTTTTAGGTAAATGCGAATAAAACAAGCTTTAATCCATTATTCTTCCCAAAGTTTCATAAGTATTCCTTACTTCCTCAGGAAAAATATATTTATTCAATCTAGTAATATAATATTGATTTTGATTACTTAAATTAATTATACAATGCAAGTCTTTCTTTTCTTACTTAAAAAATTTTTCGCTCCAATTGCAACTTTCCCGTAGATGGCACTGATACAAAATTGAACATAAAAACAAAACCAATATTTATATAATTTAAGAACAATCAAGCAAAACAAAAAATAACAAACTCCAAAGTAACAATACACAACACTTTTTATTTACCGCTTTCACATGCCACATCGATCTATCATGTCGACGAAGTACTTCGTTGTTGTATGAGCATTCACACGCATATACGTCGATGTATAATTTTATGTTAAAACCAGCTGGCAAATAGAAAAGTTGTCAAATTTACTTTAAAAAAATAAATTATTGAAGTGAAAATGCTTGTACGCCATATTATTTTCAAGAATTAATTAAGCAGATTAATTTAATATGAAAGTAAAATGCAAATAAGATAACTTCAAATTATAAACATGAGCAGATAACAACAAGAAAAACAAAAACAAAGCATATACTGTGCCGGTGTACTAGTTCGATCCTTTTAACATGCCATGTCGACATAACACTTCGATCTACAGAAATCGAAATGCTGTGTCGACACAGTTTCTTTTCACACGACCAAAAAACCGTGCCGATACTATACATAGATCGACGAAGTAGTTCGCGGCGTGTGAGAGCGGTAATTATCACAGCTGTGTTGGGTATCAGGGCCTGTATTACGTATTACGATTATTGTTTAAAATCCCTCGTTATCGTTAATTTGCGATTACGTTTTACGATAGTCGTTTTTTACAACGATACTCGTTTTCTCTAACGACTGCATTTGGCTCTCGTATTTTATTGTTTTGACACATTACTTTATATATAGCTGTAGTATTGAAGGAATGAAGTTGGATGCGTTTAAAAAAAATAGATTTTTTTATTTTACCTGGCAAATATTTTCTATCGTAAATCATAATCGGTCCATGTCATGACTATCGTTTTCTTGGGAATCGTTTTTTTTTCCTTTCGTTTCATAATACGTAATAAGGGCCCATGTACTTTCGATTATATTGTTAAAGCATAGCTTTATGTTATATTGTCGATGTCTTCTTTTGTGTTCATTGTCCGTTTTATTTGTTGTTGAATTCTTGGACTCTCCAGAGTTAGTCTTGTGTTTAGGTTGCTCTCTTATGTTGCGAAAGTCCTGTCTCTTCATTTTTCTTTATGTCTGCTTCGTGTTCCGCTAGTCTTGTTGCTAAATTTCTCTTAGTTTTTTTCGAAGTACACCAGATCTTATGTTTTCATTCTTTTTTCCTTTCCATTTGATCTTATAAACTACATTATGTTGTTGTTGTTTCTGTATTTGTTTTGTTTTTATGTTCAATTTCGTATCAGTGCCGTCTACGGGAAAGATGCAATTGGAGCAAAAAATGTTTTAATTAAGTAAGAAAAGAAAGACTTGCATTGTATAAATTAATTTAAGTAATCAAAATCAATATTATATTACTAGATTGGATAAATATATACCCCCTGAGGAAGTAAGAAATAATGGATTAAAACTTGTTTTATTCGCATTTACCTAAAACAGACCAAAACAGCCAGATATACATTGGAATAGTTCTTCATTTATTTCAACAGAGATAGTAAGGAATAAATGCTGAAATCGATTTCATAAAATAATTTATTTCTTGAAGTTTGTGGTCTGCATTGGAAATTTTCATTGCATGTTCGATTTTCTGAAAGAAATAATTGTTTGTGGAGGTGCAGTGTTATAGACCGGAAAAAACGGCGCACGGATATTAAGTTCCAGGGACATAAGTCCCAAATTAGCATTTTGGGACTTATTTCTTACCGCGCAGGTGAGATAAGTCCCAGGGACTTAAGTCCCAAATTAGCATTTTGGGACTTATGTCAAATTATAAGTTATAAATTCTTGATTGGATAAAAAAATGTTACGAATCGGACGTCGTTTAGCAAAGATAAGGCCAGTTTAAGTAAAATAGAGCCAAGATCATAAAAACCGTTATAACTACAAAACGGAGCGAAAACGAGTTAATTACCTAATAAGATTTTCGACTCAGAATGACCTCAGGGAACCATGTTTAATGGCTGCGGCGGAGCACCCTGTATCATTTTTTTTTATGTTTTTAGCCGCGTCTTGTATTATCTCCCTTGATCACTCCTTTTCTTAAGTATATAAAATGCCTGAAAAGTGTGCAAAGTGCAATTTAAATATTGATGTCGATTCTGTTTTAGGTGGGGGCATTTGTGGAATGAAGTTTCACGGAAATTGTGCGGTTTCACCTGAAGTTTTATTAAAATTCTTAAAATCCAGTATACATTTTTTCTGGAAATGCAATGCTTGTGCAAGTGTGCCAGTGCTTGGATTTATATGTAAACGAACTTGTTAAAACTGTTCAATCCCTGCATAGCTATATAACACACCCGCAATTTTTGCTGATATGCAGAGTGCATTATTGACTTTAACAAATCGCTCTGCTTGAAAAACTGATTTTGGCACTCTTAATTCAAATTCCAGTTAATTTTTAAATTCAGCCAGTGTCGGGAAAAAAATAATGTGATAAATGATAGTGAGACAGAACATCCATCAATTTGTGGAAGTCCTTACTCTTTGCTACCCGATCAGAGTAACAACCTTTAATAAAGCTCTTTGGTAAATTTTATTTTGCATACATTTTTTTCCTTTTTAGTTTCGTGGTTGGTGCAATTTCATCATGGGATTTTGGAAAATATTTTCGAGTTTTTTTTTCGCATCATATAATTTCGTTCGTTATTATACATTTTTTGGTCCTTCGAGTCGGCTCCATTCGAAATACAGTCCACAATGCGCATCAAATTAATATTTTTTCATTCGCCAGCTATCCTGCTGAATCCGTGGTGTTAGAATATATCGCGTTGGCATTAAAATGGCATCATTCGCTGGATTTGGAAATCTGTAATTCTCGTTGCTCGACGACAAATTAACATCATTGCTGATTTAATTAGTGTTTATTTAAGCCAACTTCAACGCATCTTCGTAGTTCTTGAGCTAGGAGTGCATTATTTTGTGAAATCTGCAAGAGCGTGTTCGGTATTAGACATACGGCATTATTGGTTGATTATTCTGCTTTATTCGCTGTAGGAGATTGGAATCTGGACGTTTCGGGTTGTGCTTCACATCGTGTCGTGTCGAGGGTATTTAAGGAGTTTCAAAAAGCTTTCGTGTGTACTTCCTAGGTTGCTATAATTTCGGTTTAAAATGGCTCATGCAGTCTCACTTGGGGCTCTTCGTGCAACACGTGGCCATCGTAAAGGTTCTTTGATGAAGCTTTCATCTTATATAGATCTCATCGACGACAAGGTTTCAATCAGTGATTTAGAAGTGAGGTTAAATAAAGCAACTGGTGCGTGGGAGGAGTTTAACACAACTCTAAAACTTTTGTATGAGCTTGTAGGTGTGAAAGGCTATACGGACCCGCTTCCACAGTACGAGGAATTCGAAGCAAAGTTTTTAGAGGTGCATTCGGGTTTATTATCGGCTATTAAAGAACGGGAAAAGGGCGAAAGAAGCCAAGATGTCGTTGGCCTTCTTGCTGATCAGCAAAAATTAATTCTCGAATCGTTGAATAGTATTCGTTGCACAGATTCGAGGTCGCATTTCTTTTTGCCGAAAATTCATATTGAGCCATTTTCCGGAGATTACCATCAGTGGCCTTCGTTTAGGGACATGTTTGCGAGTGCTGTTCACAGCAAACAAAATCTCACGCCGATTCAGAAGTTTCTGTTTTTAAAATATGCGTTAGGTCTTCTTAGCAATTTGCCTTTAACAAACTCTACGTACGGATGCGTGGGCCAGACTGGTTAAGTTATATTAAATCATTCATGGAATTGCCTTCTTCGCACCAGTCCAACGTAGGACAGTTAAGGAAACTATCGAACGGTGTGGATGAAATTGTGAGGGGTCTGACAGCGGTGAATTCTCTCGGTAGAGATCCGTGGATCATTTACTTGTTGCTCAACAAAGTGGACTCTGAAACGTGGAAAGCATGGGTAGAGGAAAGCAACATGTTAGATAGTCCTACAACAGATGAATTTTTGGGCTTTTTGGAACGCCGTTGTGATTCATTGGAGTGTGCACGCCCTAATTTTCGCGAAAATAATAGGGCGAAGACTTCGGGAGTTAACAGCGTGCACACCACATCGGCTTCATCGTGTCCTAAATGCAATGCTTCGTGCTTGCTTTCTCAATGCCTCGACTTCCAAATCCAACAAGGCTTGTTTTAACTGCTTACGTATAGGTCATTCGTCAAGTCACTGCCAGTCTAAATTTCGGTGTTCGGTCTGCAAATGTCGTCATCATACCTTGGTGCATGATGCTTCAGTTTTCATTGATCGTAATGAAACTTCCGCAGCCAACACAATTAGTAATGCTGTAAATCGAGGACCAGTTCGAGAATTTATTCCTCAAAATACTTCGTCTCCTTCAATTTCGAACGCGTTCCTACTTAACAACCATTCGCTAAACACAGCTCATCAAATTCCTCATACTTTGCTACCAAACGGCCATAGGAAAGTTGCAAGATATTCACGGTGTTTATCAAGAACTTCGTATCCTTATCGACTCAGGCTCGCAGGTTTATTTGGTTACAGATTCATATGTTAGGGTGGCCGTGGCGCAATAGTTGTGTTCGCCTGTCAACCTCATGGTCACAGGTCTATGTCTTCTTATTTTTCCATTAAAAACCAATTCTAAAAATAATTGTCATACAATGAGTTGCTGGTTTACTCATTACATGCTGCTTAGGCATAGAACTAACAAGATGTGATGGAGTAAAACTAGTATACCGATAAAATATGACAAAGAATAAAAAAATTAATGCGAATTATAAGGGACATCGATAAATAAGACACGGAAATTTCTCCGCATTAGTTCAGCCGCCATCCATGGAGATAAAATCTGAGACAACAACCACCTACAGTCTCCGAATATCGCGCCACACATCTTTCCTATCATTCTTTCTCTTCCTTAACCTCACCCTCACGCCCGCGCTGTTGAAATATTTTAAGGGTATTTATAATCCCTTGAGCGCGTGTTCAACGTCTTGGACTTAAACGAAGAAACGCTCGCATACCCATAAGCGGTATTGGATCTACCAGTGCGGGTAAATCCAGAGGTCTCTTATCGCTTCGCTGGTAATAAGGTCACGCTGTGATAAATTTAGTATCCCTGTTGATACTTACATACTATAAAATATGACTTCGAAATTACCTACGATCTCGTTAAGCATTAAGGATTGGGAACATTTACAGCAATTGAACTTAGCTGATCCGTCATTTAATTCTCATAATGTCGATATATTGCTAGGTTCTGATAAAGCGTGGAATGTTTTGCTTGGAGGTGTTGTTCAAAGTCAGCAAGGCCACCCTATAGCACAAAATACTATCATCGGTTGGGTGTTGGCCGGTCAATTACCATCGTTTAAAAGGGCTACTATTATGTCCAATCACGCCGAGCTAGACGTTGATGCTATTTTGCAAGCGTTTTGGACAGTAGAAGTCGGCCCAAAATCAATAATCTCTAAAGAAGATCAGGAAATTGAAGACCATTTTTTACGCACTCATCGCCGCGACGCAAATGGTAAGTATATTGTTGATCTTCCATTCAAATTTCAAACCCAATTCGGGAATTCGCTTAATGGATCTATTTCACGACTCAAATCCATGGAAAGGAAGTTTTCCAATGGCAATGTCTTAATGACTCACTGATGATAGGTCCGCCTATACAAAGAAATCTTTTCGCTGTTTGTCTTCGTTTTCGCCGACATAAATTCGTTTTCACCGCGGACATCGTTAAAATTGTTCGCTAAATTTGGGTGTCGGAAAATGATTCGGAGTTTCAACGTATTGTTTGGCGAAAGTCTCCTTCGGAACCTTTAGAACATTTTCGTTTGCGTACTGTGACCTACGGAACGTCCTGTGCACCATTTCTTTGGGTTCGAGTTCTTGAGCAGCTTGCCAGAGATTATCAAAAAGACTTTTCGCTTTGGAAACACTGCTGAACGATTTTTACGTTGATGACGTGGTTTCGGGCGGTGATACCCTAGATGAAGCGTTATATAAATAATCAAATCTAATCGCACTTGTGTCAAAAGGCGGTATGCAATTAAGCAAGTGGCAAAGCAATTCGGTAAAACTAATTCAAAATCGTGATATTAACGGTGAATCCAATGTGCTAATCGATAACGACGCGGATTCGTGGATAAAAGACCTCGGACTCTATTGGAACTCAAAGTGCGATGTCTTTAGCTTTCAGTTGAATTGTGCAACTATCGAATCGGTTACCAAACGACAGCTTCTTCGCGATGTTGCGCGTATTTTTGATCCGCTTGGGTTTCTTTGTCCTTCGGTCGTTTGTTAAAAATTCTCCTCCAAGAAGTTTGGCATCGGAATTTGGAGTGGGATCACCAAGTGCCAAAAGCAATAGCTATGCAATGGAATTGGTATCGCAGTGAACTGTCAAACTTGACTAACATTCAAATACCAAGACCCATCGGTTTATCACGCGATTCGTTTCAAATACAAGGATTTTCGGATGCCTCGAGTGCTGCTTATGCCGCGGTGATCTATTCACGCTATCGACGTTCGGATGGTAGTTTCGAAACCAATATAATTGCGGCTAAATCTCGTGTTGCCCCTTTAAAACAACTGAGCATTCCTTGTTTAGAACTTTGTGGCGCTCTTCAATTGGCCAGATTACTCGTAGCAGTTCAACAGGCTTTAAATGTAATTTCTGACGTATACGCGTGGTGTGATTCGAGGGTCCTCTGTCGTGGTTGTCCGCTCCTTCTCGCAAGTGGAATATTTTTGTAGGTAATCGCACGGTTGAAATTCTAACGGCTATTCCAATAATAAGATGGTTTCATGTTCGATCTGCGGGCAACCCAGCTGATTGTGCTTTTCGCGGCATTTTACCTGCGCAGCTGTTGCAGCACCCGCTTTGGTGGACAGGTCCCCAATGGCTTCGATATGAACGTGAAAATTGGCCTATAGTTACGGAGTTTGAAGACGATCCTAAGTGCATGGCTGAAACAAAAATGGAACCTACAAATTCGTTACACACTAACACTGAGGAGCATCCAATCAAAATACTCTCCATAGAATCTCATCGTGGAATATTTTAGTGAGAACTGTCGTCCAAATAAATCTTGTAATCGCAATCTGCAGAGGTAAGAAACATACACCAATTCTGTTCAAACCTAAGGAGATGTTTGAGGCAAAAAATGGGATCTTAAGACGCAGTGGATTTTTTCCTAATAGTTACAATTTAATTGAACTTCCTCCCTTTCTAGATAACGACAATATTCTTTGAATTGGAGGCAGAATTCAGAACGCAGATATTTCGTTCAATGTAAAATACCCCTTCATTCTGCCCAAGGAACATGTTATCACGAAACTTATAATTCGCGACGCACGCGTTCGGTTCGTACACCCACGGGTGTCTATTCTTTTCGCACTTGTGAGACAAGAATATTGGATTATTGACTGCCGTAATGTGTTAAAACAGATTACTCATGAATGTGTTGACTTCTTCTTTCAACGGACTAAAACCAATAAGCAGCTCATGGGAAATCTTCCGACTCAAAGATTTCGACCTTGTAGACCGTTTACGCATTGTGGTTGTGATTATACCGGGCCAATATCCTTAAAAGTGAAATCGGGACGAAAAACTGCTTTTTCTAAAGGCTATATTTCCCTATTTGTGTGTTTTGTTACGAAAGCGATACATCTTGAATTTGTGAGTGATTTAACCACCGATGCTTTCCTTGCTGCCTTTCGTCGTTTCGTCGCTCGTCGTGGAAAACCGTCGCACATGTATTCTGACAATGGCACCAACTTCGTGGGATGTGCTCGGTTACTGTCAGAGATACATGAACTCGTTTTATCTGAACAACATAATTCACTCGTCGCAGAGATGGCATATCGTGTCACTTTAACCCTCATTCGGCACCACACTTTGGCGGTTTGTGGGAGGCAGGCGTAACGTTTGTGAAGTGGAATCTTCACTGGGTATTAGGGCAAGATGTTCTTACGTTCGAACAATTTCACACGTTGTTAACCCAAATTGAAGCTGTCCTTAATTCGCGCCCTTTATGCTCGATCTCCGATTCTGACTTAGACCCATTAACGCCTGCTCATTTCTTTTTAGGTGAGTCATATGCTGCTATCCCAGAGCCGTTACTAATGGAAATACCAATCAATCGACTATCCAGCTGGTAATTCTTGCAAGCAAAAATACAAGGGTACTGGAAGCCCTGGCAAACAGAATATTTGACGTCATTTCAGAATCGTCCCAAACATGAAGGTAAATGATCTCGTCGTCATCAAATCAGCTAATCAACCGCCTGGAAAATGGTCAATGGTCAGAGTCATTCAGACCCATCCTGGTACAGATGGCATCGTACGCGTAGTCACACTTAAAACAGCTAATGGAAATCTTGTTCAACCAATTCACAAGTTAGATATCTTACCGAGATGCTAAAACGTTGTTCAAGGCCGGGGGAAATGTTTGAGAATTTAAAAAACATTAATTTCATCACGAATTATTATTTGTAACTCTTGTACAATATTCATTATTTATATTTCATATTCAAAATTTTCTATTATTCATTTGCCAAACTTTGTTCACTCACCCTATAAAATTGTATTCTTATAATTTACTATATCGAACAACAGTTCGTATAAGTGGTATTCACGATCTGGTGTACCAAGTCTTATAAAATTGTAAAATTTTATTTTTTTACAACAGACTGTGAACACACCTTTACTAATCTGTAGCAACACTGAAGCAAATGTGAAAATCTGTTTCACATTTGTTCTGAAGAAGGCTTAGTTTGTGTTAAAAAAAATCTTACACTCTTGTATTTTTCTGTTACAATAGGGTTCGGGTATTGTAAAAGTGTAATATTTTTGACATTCGGTATATTTTGTTGTTGTAGTGCAAAAAAATGCTACACTTTTACAATGATACAAGACCAGATACATCGGATCATGAATACCCCTATTTTGTTTTCTATTTTTCTTATGTACATACAAATTTAAATTCAAGTTCAAGGGCATAGCTGTAAGTAAATCGTATGTTCATGTATAGCTGTTATCTATGCTCTCTTAAATTCTTTGCTCTTAATGCTAATCATGTAAAATTGTTTCATCATTAGGGCACTTGGATTTTGGACACGATCAGGGTAACAACTTCAATAAAGCTCTCATTGTTAAATTTTATGTTTCATACATTTCTTTTTTATGTTTTTTTTATGTGTATGTTTACTGTAGGTGCTGATGTACCTCAAAGTGGTATAAGTGTAATTTCAACCACCAAATGGTTGCATTTATCGAATTTTGAAACTAACATATCTGAATCTTCTTTAATTAATTATATTGCCGCAGAACTAAATATTTCAGAAAACGAAGTTAAATTCTTTAAACTAGTAAAGAGAGATATTGATATCAATACTTTGAGGTATGTTACTTTTAAAGTTGGAATTCCGGCTAATAAACTTGAACTTGCCATAAATTCTGAAAACTGGCCATCTAATGCTTACGTAACGAATTTTATATCACACTCAAAAAACTACAACAAAACTCGATCGAATACCATCATTGTGTAACATCCACGTCTACCTCGGATCCAGCTCTTCAACCACCATTACACACATCTTCTTCATCATTAAATAAAGAGCAACATCTTATTCAGCCATCTCTTTATTCTCTTCCTTATATTCATATTAAAAATAATTTGAGTGTTTATTATCAGAATATGAGCGGATTCTCATCAAAACTTAGAGATCTTTCCATTTCCATTGACGCTTCAGATCATGACATATTTGCATTCACAGAGACCTGGTTGCATGAACATATTATGACGGAGAAGTTTTTTTGATCTGTCGAAGTTTTCTGTTTTTCGTCTTGATCCATTTGATATTTAAAAAAACGTGGATGTGGAGTACTGATTGCAGTGCATCGGTCGGAAAATGATGAAAATAAACTTGTTCCATTGTTAATTAATACTGATAATGGAGTCATTTTGATTGATAATCTTTTTCCACTGAATTTGAATCAAATTAATAATGTATTTAATTCTTTAAATAGGTTATTGGATTTAGTTTTTGTTTCTGATGATTTGAATGCCAATCTTTCGCAATCGATTCCTTTATTTATTAATTCTGTGCATGATACAGCTCTCAATTTTTATATCTTTTTATATTTATGATAATTATAGCAAATTTAATTCTTAAGTTCACTTTCTTGTAAATTTAATTCAAATAATCTAAATCTATTGAAATCTCGGTTGAATTTTATAAATTGGGTGTGTGAATTTCAGGATAATAATTTGTATATGAATTTTATTAAATTTAAAAATGTTTTGAGTGATGCTTTGAAGAATTCTGAGCCTTTGGTCTGTCAAAAATTAAATAATAGCCCAAAGTGGTATAATCACCGTCTGAAGAAATTAAAAAATGCGAAAAATTTAGCGCATAAACGGTATAAACAAACAAATATCTTAGCTGATTATACATTTTTTGTCGTTTAAGAAGAGTTTGTATTCTTATCTAAATTATTGTATTGTAACTATGTGCAATCGATTGAGTCAACACCTAAATCAAATCCTAAACAATTTTGGAAATATATCAATTCAAAGCGCAAAAGTGTTGGTTTTCCTTCAAGACTTTTGAACAAAAGTTGTCTTCTGAACCAAATGAAATTGCTGATTTATTTGCAGATCACTTCAAATCCCTTCCATCTTGTATTGATTATATTTAACTTTAACATATTGCTGTCAAACCAATCTTGTAAGATTTTTAAATCAAAATGTATATTATCTATACACTCATTAACATTATAACCAGATATATACAATAAAGCATCATCAGCAAACAGCACTATGTTTGAAAAACGAACAGCATTCTCCATGTCATTTATATATACAAGAAACAGCAAAACACCAAGTAAAGAACCTTGAGGTACAGAACCAGGGTCTGAGGTATTTTCGTTTAATTTAGTTCTTTGAGTTCTATTGTTTAAGTATGATTTGAACCAATCAAGTTCTGTGTTTTTTACACCATACATTTTAAGTTTTTCTAACAATATGAATTTGTCGACTG
Organism: Philhelius pedissequus; assembly: GCA_910595825.1. NCBI lineage: Eukaryota > Metazoa > Arthropoda > Insecta > Diptera > Syrphidae > Philhelius > Philhelius pedissequus. The sequence goes on from OU343164.1 coordinate 3,611,874, forward strand.
TCCCAAAAGCTCGTTTTAGATCTAAAAACACTGCCACTACCACTTTTTTGTCATGAATCTCAATTTTCCACTTAGTAATGACTAGATTAAGAAGGGATTCACAGTTATGATTTTTTTCTTAAGCCAGATTGATAACACGATATAAGGTTGAAAGATTCTAAATAATTTTGTAATTGATTATACACAACCTTTTCGATAACTTTGCTCTCTAGGTTCATCATATTGACCGGTCTGAAGTCTTCCACTTTATTTGAGTTTTTTATTTTAGGGATTGGAACGATCAGGGACTCCTTAAAGTAATTTGGAAATATTCCACTCGTTAAAGATACATTCACAATTTTCAATAACATATCACCATATAAATCAAATACATACAAATACATATTAACACTTATTCCATTTGTATCTTTTTTATTATTCATCGATTTTAAAATAGTTTTTAAATCACCTTTATTTATTTCTTTAAATTTAAAATCTAAATAATAATAGTCGCGTATTGAATTTATATAAGGTTTCTTAGGGATATCACTTCGTATTTCATCTATACTATCGACAAAGAATGAGTTTAACACATTTGACATCTCTAGACCATTGTTATAACGTTTACCTCTTAATTCAACTTCACTAATGCTTTTTTTTTTTTTTTTTTTTATAATCTACCCGCGCTCAAGGGATTGTGAATACCCTTTAAATGTTTCAACACAGCGCGGGCGTGAGGGTGAGGTTAAGGAAGAGAAAGAACGATAGGAAAGATGTGAGGCGCGATATTCGGAGACTGTAGGTGGTTGTTGTCTCAGATTTTATCTCCAGGGATGGGGCTGAACTAATGCGGAGAAATTTCCGTGCCTTATTTATCTATGTCCCTTATAATTCGCATTAATTTTTTTATTCTTTGTCATATTTTATCGGTATAATAGTTTTACTAAATCACATGTTGTTAGTTCTATGCCTAAACAGCATGTAATGAGTAAACAAGCAACTTATTGTATGACATTTATTTTTAGAATTGGTGTTTAATGGAAAAATAAGAAGACAGACTACGGCAGGGATCGAACCTGTGACCATGAGGTTGACAGGCGAACACACAAATATCGCGCCACGGCCACCCCCGAATGCTTTTTTACTTTCCTTTAGAACTAGTCGCTTTAAAGTTATCCACATCGTTTTCTGATCATTACAAATTTCTATTTTCCTTTTAATATACTCGTCTTTCGCACAATTAACAGAGCTCTTATAACTGTTTCTACAAATTTTATAGTTTTTCCAATCTATCACAAGATAAGAAAATGTAGCTTTTTCATATTTGGACACTTTTTCGTTTTTAAGTAATCTTAGCCGCTCATTAAACCAAGGGTTATAATTATTATTTTTATGTAAATAATGTGTTTTTAAGCAATCAACAGATTTTAAAATGTTATCAGAAAACTTGTAAGTTAAGTCGCCCACGGATATATTGCTATCAGGTACAGAAAAATCACAGCTACGCAGTTTAGAGACAAAACGATCTAACTTATATTTAAAGACACATATATTCTTATAATGGTTTTGTCTATTGCACAATGTACTTATCTAATTATCACAGATTCATGGTCACTAATTTTTAGATTACTATCAGACTTTGCTTCAACTCTCCGGCCTATTTGTCATTACATAGTCAATTAGACTTTTGGAATTCTTCGTAATTCTCGTCGGATCTTGAATCAGATGGGTATACGAGTATGTTAGATCATCGCACATACCACTCACTAAAATCATTGAATTTTTCATAACTGCCATATACACTTCATATCTAACACTCATTTTTTTATTTCATCGCCAATTTTTTGTATACCATCTTCACTATCACAACAAATAGCAATCGAACCATTTTTCCTCTCAAACATATTGTTTACTTTTATTGAAAGGGCTGAGGGGTCTACCTTCTTCTCAATATCAGACTTGGTAACGTCAAAGTTTTGACTCTCTTTGGGTTTTTACTAATACAGGGCCAATTTCAATATTCCTTCTTAGTAGATCAACGTATGATAGTTTAACCTTTACATTCACATTAGCCTCGGATTCTTTGCTATTGATACGGAAATTTAACACTTCACTCTTTAACTCATCAATTTTATTGGACAAACACTCCCGCATATTTTCTTCGATTATTTTTAGTTGTTTGTTCTTTTCACTCGCACTCTGATGATTTTAACAATACATTTTTATTTAATTCATTAGCGGATTCTGATATGGTATGAACCTCTTTATTTTCTTTTTCACTTTTTTCTTTTAACTCTGATTTAAATGCAATGGCAATATCATTCATCTGATTAGCTAGCTTGATCATACTTTCATTTAAAATGTCCACTATTTTTTCATTTTTCGATTGTTGTGAATCCAAAAGTCTTTCATATTGTTTAAGGAGATTTTTTGGAATCATTAAACAATCATTGCACCAGTAACCAAGATTCTTATTTCCTTTTAGTAGCTTAATGTCATACTTGGACAATTTGCCTTCACAACACAATCGATGGAAATTTTTTTTGCAAAAACCGCTACAATGAATCAAGGCTAAATCACTTCGACTAAATCTTGCATCACATTTTCCACAAAATTCATCCATCGCAAAGAATATTTGTCATAAAAAAAAGCAAATACACAATAATTCTTTCCGATATTAGATATTCTGGATTTATGAACAAAAAAGATCAAGTAAAAAATAGATCCACTTTAAGCACTTGATAAAAACACGTCTAACTCTGATGAATAATCTCACAATACTGCGAAAAAGGATGAAGTATCTAACTATAGACCTATATCAAAACTTTCGATTATTCCAAAAATGTTAGATTGTCTTGTTAAAGATATATTTATTGGTTTAATAAATGGAATGGTGAGTAATTTTCAACATGGATTGTGGAAGGGTAGGTCGACTGTCTCGAATTTGGTTGAGTTTACGAATTTCTCTATTAATTCTTTAGAAAAAATCAACAAATCCATGTAATTTATACGGATTTTACAAAAGCATTCAGCAGAATAAACTTGATGAAGAAGCTTGAGGCTTATGGAATTTGTGGTCCTTTGCTGAGTTGGCTTAAATTCTATTTGTATGGTCGTAAGCAAATGGTTGTTATTGATAAAATCTGGTCTAAGGAAATACATGTTACCTCAGGTGTTCCAGAAAGGAGCCATTTGGGATCCCTATCTTCTTATTGTATCTAAATGATGTTCCTGAGATATTGAAATTTTGCAAATGCCTCATGTTTGCAGATGATATCAAGTTTTTTGCGTTATCACAAGTACTGCTGATGGCTTGCTTTTGCAAAATGATCTTGATTTGTTTTATAACTGGTGTAAACAAAATGATCTAAAAGTCAATGTTGAAAAATGTACCTCAATGTGTTAAAACCGTCCTTTATATTATATTGTTCCATCATATACCTTAGACAATGTTCTTATAAAGATTGTTCATGATGCTAAAGATCTTGGTGTTGTTTTTGATGAGAAACTTTCATTCCAACTACACATTAATTCTATTATTTCAAAATCTTATTCATTGTTAGGTTTCTTGAAAAGAAATTCATCTGAGTTTACTGATCCTTATATATTAAAATCATTGTACTGTAATATTGTTAGACCTTCGTTAGAATATGCTTTTGTTGTTTGAAATCCAACTACTCAAATTGATATTCTTGAAATTGAAAGAGTACAAAAGAACTTCTTGCGCTTTGCATTGCGAAAATTTGTTGGCAATGTCAACACTGTTAATAATAATTGTTCTTATAGTTCTTAATGTCTTTTGTTGGGAATACAATCACTTGAATCACGCAGGGGTATAGCGTAATGTTTGTTCGTGATATTTTTTATGTAGTTACATTGATTGTTTAAATTTGCTTTCCCTTCTAAATATATATGATCTGCATATATAACTGCAATAACGTTAAGTCAATGGAAAGATTCAGCAGAATTCTGGAAGTTAACAAAAAAGCTTAATGGTAATTGTGATGGGAAACAAATAACATATCTTAAAGTTGAAGAGCTGAAAAATCACTTTTCTAATCTCTTTGGTGCAGCCGAACAATTATCCTTCAGCTACGCTCAACCTTTCTGGCATGATAATTTGCTGGATGGGCATATTACGACAAGTGAAGTAGATGTTGTGCTGAGGACTTTAAAAGATGGAAAAGCGGCGGGTTCCAACGGTATACCGGCAGAGTTTTTTAAGTACAGCGCAGACATTTTTAAGCAAAAATTATCCGAAGCACTGAATATAGTGTTCAATTTTGGAACTGTACCAAAACATTTTTGTGAAGCTTGGATACTTCCAGTTTTAAAGAAAGGAGATCCTAAAGATCCAGCTAATTATCGTGGGATATCTTTTTTACATGCAACTTTAAAAGTTTATACTTCCCTGCTTTATAACAGACTCGACAGATGGGTTCAAGCTCACAAGAAATTAAGTGAATTTCAGTCTGGATTCAGGAAAGAGTACTCCACTATAGATAACTTATTTATTATTAGTTCGATTGCTCAATGGAAGCTGGACCAAAATAAAAAACTATATGCATTTTTTATTGACTTCAGAGCTGCGTTCGGCATTATTAACAGAAATGCACTATTCTACAAGCTCCATAACATAGGAATTTCAAACATCTACATACGAGCGATTCAAAAGTTGTATCAAAATACAGAAGCAAGAATTTACAATAGAAGTGATATTTCAAATAAATTTCAGATTCTACGAGGGGTAAGGCAGGGTTGTAACCTAAGCCCATTGCCTTTTGACAATCTAGCTGATTGGCTTACTTGCGGAGTAGAAGTCGGTAATATAAGGATAAAGACTACTCGTATAATGTATGCGGATGATATAGTCATTTTAGCAGAATCTCCACCGTCCCTTCAACTGATGATTAACAAACTTTTTGAATACTGCAATCTTTGGGGATTTGAAGTTAACGCCGATAAATCGAAAGTTCTGATTTTCAAAAATGGATCAGGAAGAGTGGCTTCAAATGAAAAATGGAAGTATAATGGGAAAGATCTGGAAGTGGTTAAGAAGTGCAACTACCTGGGAATGGAGATAACTTTCAATCTAAACGTAGATGGACATCTTAAGACAAAACTGAACAAAGCGAAATCTGCTATTTGCGCAAATTGGTGAAGAATCTTTAGTAACAAACTTATATCTATCGACACGAAGTATAGAGTTTTCAATGCAACAGGAAAATCAGTCTTATTTTACGGTGCACAGGTTTGGGTGGTGCATAAATTTGAACCAGTGGAATATCTACTACGATCTTTTCTCAGAAAAATTTTCTACCTTCCTATAAGTAAGCCAAAGTATATGTACTACCTGGAAACAGGCGTGCCAACGCTGTTCATTACAACACTGAAACTAAATACAGATTATTTGCTAAGTCTTAAAAATGGACGACATTAGGCTGCCTAAACGCATTCTTCAGTATGAAGTTCACAATAAAAAGATGTTGTGTAAAGACTGGATTAATCTCGCTGCCAACTGCGGTATTACGATGAATTTGGTTAATATGAATGCCGACAACTGCAAAACGTCTTTGTATGAAGTGATATCGATAACAGATGAAAATGAGAGATACTCTTTCATCGAAAAGGCGCGAAGTTCGACTGAAAGAATATTGTATGCAAAAAGTATATATAATCTGAATGAGCGCAACTACTTCAACAATACCTACTCATGTTTAATAATAAGCACACTATTTAAAATAAGAGGAGCTCATAAAATTAAATTACTTACCACATCGATCTGAAAGCTCTGAAACATGCTGTCTTTGCAATCTACGAGAGATGGAAGATATATCACACTTTGTGGCGACTTGCTCTGTAGTGAAAGAAGTTAGACGTTTTCACTTTGGGAAACATAATCTTACACAAGAGGAATTTCACAACTACTTGAATGGTGCGAATTGGATGCGGCTTTATAAATTTATCATAGAAGCGATGAGCTACAGAGAAAAAATACACAGAGAAAGCTTTTAAAATTTGTAAAGATCCCTTTGGCCTTTTTCCTTGCTAGTTCTTTTTTTCTTTTTTGCACTAAACTAAAAGTTCCAAGACTATTTGCTATTGTTGTTTTTAAATAAACTAAAAGTTACACTTAAATGCTATTTTGTTTTAACTAAACTAAAAGTTCTAAACATGCCTACTATGATGTTCCAACAAAATCAAAAATTTCACAATACAATGCACACCAAAAGGCAAACAATATGAATTTAAGATAACAAAATGTAAAATGAAATTATCAATTTATTTAAAATTTGAAAAATAATAGTATTTGCCAGCCAGGCAGACGACATTAATGTCATGCCTTTTTCGTATTCAATATCAGTTAAATTATGTATTTAAATATTGTTAGAGATAACCGATGAATAAACTATCTAATCTAAAAAAAAAAAAAAAGAATATGCTCCGTCTAGATCATTGAGACCAAGGCAATTATTATTTGAAGCTCCGCATCGAACTAATTATGGGTTACGAGAACCTTTAGCACACTGTATTAATGTATTTAATGAATCTTATTATTGCTTAGATATAAGCTTCAGAAGAGATGTTTTTAAGAACTTATTGCTCTCATTTTTAACTCATACATTTAATTGTAGGAATTAAGAACCTTTATATAAATATTGTACAACATGTATCTCCAAATCTGTTGATTAGAATATTAGATGAATAATAAATAAATAATATAATTTATGTATTATTGGGAATCTTTTGTGTTAATAAAATAGTTTTTCGTTTCAAATTCTTGTATTTGTCCCTCAATATGAATGCGTTTTAGTGCATACAAGTAAATCTCTCATTAATTCGGAAAATTCGTTTTTTCGAAATGACCTTTCCCCCAACCATTCCGAATTAACGAGCTTTTACTGTATAACCTAATATTTTTACCAGGAAAGAAGGGATCTATAATTTGTCTACGAACAGGTTAAAAAAAAAACCCTAATCTCCGCGGCGAATTGTAGCGAAATATTTGTCGTCTATTACGTGAAATATAATTTTAAGTTAACGTGCACCAAAAACACCTACAATATAAATGTTACATTAAATTACGGCTGCATACAAGTTTCTGAAAACTCAATTTGTTGAAAATATTTACGATGCGACATAGAAATTTTTTATTTGTAATACATACATAGAATTTGTCAAAATAATAGTTGATCAAACTAAATAAACATACATACACATTTATACAAGTAATATAACTTTCAGACCTTAGGTTTTTCCCAGGCCCCACAACCGCACAGTGAATACTTAATGTGTTTTTAATAGTGTTATAAATTGGTATTTCCTAGTCTTGTCCAGAATAAAAATTGTATAGAGCAATACTGGGCTTTTTTGCGCACTGTTAGCTAAAAAATAAAGGTAGAAAACGCCATTACCGATATTTCATAAATAACTAAACCGTTGTAAAAGTAAAAATTCTGGTATATCAACTTAGTTTATAAGCCTAGATTTTTACCGCCTTTGCGGCTAGAAAATAAGGGTAAGAAACGCTATTATCGTTATTAAACAAGTAACTAATGTGGTTTTTATTTGGCAATCCGGAAGCCTTCCGGACTCTTCTGAAAGCGTTCACTTGAGAAAAATGTCAGTTCTAATTCTGAAAAGAAGAGAATTTTGCTTCTGGATTTGAAATCAGTATCAGAACCAGAAGCACTCACACATTCATATACTTGAACGTCAAACTCGACTGTTGTAATTTTTTGTATCATAATTTTACAACAAACATATTTTTTGAATTTGAATATTTAATTTAAATTATTTTACACAAACGCTATAAGCCGTTATAAGCTATATGTAATTCTGTTATAATATCTTCTTAGTTTATAAGCCAAGATTTTGGGGCGAGTTTCCTTTAGGGGAGCACGCGTAGAACTTTGATTTTTTTTACAGTGAGCTGGGGGTCTCTATAGAAAAGCTTTAAAATATTACGGTGAGGAAACACTGTTAAATATGAATACAAAATGTGTTAATTTTCAATTTTGGCCTTTTAAGTACAACAATCTGTTCAATTTGTCTTTAAATTAGAACGTATTTCAACACACGGATACTTATATTCGGTAGATTTATTACTAAAGATAATAATTGAAACGGTTTTAATATAAAAAATATTTAAAATATTTTTAAAGTTTACAATATTAATACACAATAAAAAAAATTCGCGGCAACGAACAACTGTTTTGACAGTTCTTGTTAATAGTTCCCTCTGGTATTGTTTTGATATGTACTTTTTTTTGGGCAAATTTTAATTGAAACAGTTTTTGGATTAAAAGTACAAGTGTAGTTTTTTTCAATAATAAAACTGACATGAAAACATTTAACTAAATGAAATATCATATTTTTGAAAAGAAGTTATGCATCACTTTTAAAATACATAATCTACCTACCTATTTACTTTCAGTAAAAACCAATTGCGAATTAAAAAAAAAACATTAAACAAACGTATGTATAGAAAAAAACCTACTTGTGTGAAGTTTTTCTGTAATTAGGTTCACGGCGTACAAAAAGCTCGGCGGGTTGTTGTGCAACTCGCCTGACTGGGCCTATTATAGGATTTGGGGTGGGGTCAAGGTTGGGTGTATGCAAAGTTTTTTTGGGATTTGACATGAAATAAAACAACAATAGTACATAGTTTGAAATCAATTTATATTATCCCAAGAAAATGCACATACCACACACTTACCATACCGAAGTTACATACAGTCATCTGTGGATTGGTAAACAACTGCCAAAACAAACAAAAAGTTGTCGGTAGTTATCATTTGCATACATTTTGTATGAAAAATGAAAACTTTAAAAATAAATTAAAAATAGAAATAAAAAAAGTTTCCTCACTTTAAAATTGTTATAAAAAATGAAAACTTTAAAAATAAATTAAAAATAAAAATAAAAAAAGTTTCCTCACTTTAAAATTGTTATATTTATTGTGTTTAAGCATAAATCTACCGAATAAAAGTATCCGCGTGTTAAAATTCGTGCTACCCTAAAGGAAAGTTCAGCCGAGATTTTTACCGCCACAATCTAAACAATTTTTTTTTTTATCGAAATTACGTTCAAGCTAAAGGGAACAAAAAGGTTTTTTAAATGAATGTATTTCTCCATTAGGCGTTTTTCTTTTATAGTTCAGAGCAGAGTCTGAGTTGTGAAAAAATTTGTTTGTGTTTCTTTTTAACTCAGAGCATGCAGATCTCCAAATGTGTTTCTTTTTTTCGTTCTGAACATGTGTAGATCGCACTCAACGTGCCCGAACATAATTGACTGAGCATGCGGTAAATTGCTGAACGCACCAAATGCCATGTGTGCCAAAAAGGAAAATGTAAAGAAAACAATAATTAAATACATAAGTTGCCGAAAGAAGTTGATGACTTGTTGATTTATTTTCTGTATCTGGTGTATCAGTGTACAAAAAGGGTAGGTATTGCTTTTTATGGTTAAAAATGAAAATGTATTCTGATTTGTGTGGTTCAAGTGTGTTTAAAAAAACAATCAGTGTTCAGAGCTCGCTCTGTTTGGAACAAGTTCAGTGCATACTCTTATGTGTTCGAATTCTGTTCAGTGATCTGTTCTGAACGAAAAAAGAAAAACGCCTATTGTGGCATCGCTGGTCATTCATTGTAGGCAGAAATTCTTTGAATGGGATGAAATGAAACTATTGTTCTTTTTTATTTCCTTAGCCTTATATATTGCTTTAAAAATATAATAAATGACAAATAAAAACAAATTATTATATTAAATTAATTATAAATATCCAGAATATGCAATGTCCGTAAATTAAAATTAAACTTAGCCTATTTCTTTTTTTTTTTTCAGATTAGAGCAATGGGCTGCCAACTCTACACAAACAAAACAAAAGGAATCCGAGACAGAGCTAGCACCTTCCTCATGATAGATAGAGGGAGACCAACAAAAATAGAATAAGTAAGATTCCACGTTTTCCCCATAAAAGGAAAAAGAAAACAACTGAAATTAAAGGAAAGGTTAAATCCTTGATACTTTTTCTTATTCTAAGTTTAAGTGCAACAAATATAAAATACCTAGATTGTTCAGATTAAAAATAAAAACAAAAAGACATTATAGATCACATACTATGTATCACATAGCATTTTTGTTCCGTTCATATCGATGGGTACGTTTCTTTTTTTCTGCATCACAGAATTATTTCCTTACGTGAACGGGAGTTCGCTATGATAAAGAAACATAACCATGTTTTCAATTGAAGTCAAATTTAGTTACGAAGAATGAGGAATAAGGAACATAATCTTGTGGGTTGTAAGACTATTTTAATAAAGTTATTGAAAACTTGGAACTAGAACAACTCCTTGTATAAGTAAAATGAATAATACCGTAATGGTGCGCTGCACTATTTTATTCCTTTTTGTTTTGCATATTTTTTGTCATACTAAAAATAATTTCTCAAATTGATAAATTAGGTTAAAGCCTTGATTTCTCTCTTTCCAACTCAAACGAAATTGTATTTGGTTTTGAAAAAACGATTTTCTGATTCGACCTGAGGTGAGAATACAAGCTAGTACTAGTACAAGCTAGTTGTGAAACTGATATTTTTGCATCCGGGTAGGATAACATAACTGATATTTTTGCAGCGGGATGGTTTTATTACACCATGTTTCCCCCCATTTATTCATAGATAGAAAATCCAATTTTCAAATAAAACTACAAATGTAAACAAAATGGTTTTGGAGGGGTGGGGGCGTTAAAGCGTATGAAAGTTTACCATCTTGGTATTAATCATTTGTGCTTACGACTCACCAAGTTCCCGCATCTAAAACGTGTTGTACTAAATATGAATGAACGGATATTTTTTGGTTATGACCATTTAGCCATAAAAGATGTTGGCAACATGAAAAGTAACACCCTAAACAATAATAAAAAATATAAGGAAGTGACTATCTTTACTTTAATTTACAACCGGGACCGATTTTGCACGTTTTTTCATCACCGATTCCTGAACAAAATGTTCTTCAGAAAACAGATGGAGGATAAGAACAAAAAAATGATATAAAAATACGTAATACACCACTTACCTTGATTTACAGTAGAGTAGAATTGAAAAAATGATTCAGTCTTTTATTTGACGACTTTTCTTTAGGGCGAAAGTTCTACTATTATAATTTATAGTCAATTTTGGGTCGACAAGCTTTTAATTTGGAATGGCGATGAAAAACAAAAGGTAAAATCTCGGGAACACGACAAAGTCTGTTGTACAAATTCTTTTTTTGACACTGCCACTCGCATTTATTAACACCAAAGTAGAATACGAAAGAGGAAAACTATATTCAGTCCATACACAGAAACAATTACGTTATTTCCTTCACCGTCATTTGATTCAAAATGAATAAAAAACGAAACAAAACTATTGGCAAAATGTTTAAGAAATATTTTCCTTTTGAAACGAATTGCAGGAAGGCAATTTTTTCTTGAATTTTTTTGTATTTTAATAACACATATAATATATGTACTTAATATGGGAGAATAGTTTGTATAATTCACAAAATAATTTCCAGGAGAATGGTGATTTTAAGTGTTTGCACTTTTTTGTTAAATATTGTAATTTTTGTATATTTTCAAATTTTATTGAACGATGAAATCTTTTAGTTTAAGCTTTTAATACAAAAACGAAACAATACAATCCTCGTTGGCACAGAAACCGAAGTGAAAAAAAAAACGGAATGAAGAATGATTGTGTACCAAGAAGCATATAACATAAGGACCCGAAACCTCTGCTGTCTTTTGACATATGCCTTTAAGCTGAAACACGCAACCAAGTACTTTTTCCGTTCCTCTTCCAATAGCTACATTGGGGGCGTTCATTCAATTATTGGGGACGTTCATTCAGTTATTTTCAGCAAACTAATTAACTTTCTGTTGTTGTAATGCGTGCAAAAGCACATCTGATGAAAACAAAGCTGTTCTCATGAAAGCTATCTTGATTTTTCAAAAATTTGGAATAACCAGCTACCCGAGAACAAATGTATAGCACAGATGACTAAAATTCATTTAGTATGCGTTTTGTTCTCATTTTTTGACAGCTTTCAGCTAACCTATCTGATTCGTTCACAGATTTACTCCGATAGCTTGGTATCCGAGATAACAGACCTTATAAGTGAGTGAACGCCCGCATTCTCAGCAATTTGGAATAATTAGCTATCCGAGAAAAAATGTATAGAACAGGTGACTGCAAAATTCATTTGGTATGGTTTTTGTTCTGATTTTTTGACAGCTTTTAGCTAACCTATCTGATTCGTCCACAGATATACTGCGATAGCTTGGTGTCTGAGATAACATATCAATAATTGAGTGAACGCCCGCATGCTTTTCCTATTGAAACATAGATAACCATAAACTAATAATGTAAAGACCGGAAACCTCTGCTTTCATTTGACATTTTCCTACAAGCTGAAACACGCACACAAGTAACTTTTCTGTTCCTCTTCCTATAGACACATTGATAAAAACGCACACAAGAATCTTTTCTGTTCCTCTTCCTATAGCCCATAGACAACACAGCCCAAGTAATTTGTTTTTGTTTTGCTTTTGGATTTCCCATCTATTCATGGATAGAGTGTCAAAGCTACAAATACAACAATGTAAACAAATGGGTTTTGGGGGGCGAAACGTACGAAGGTTTCCAATCTTTACTATGGCTTATTTGTGTAGATAACACACATGAATCAATTGTTTTGTTCATAAAGTATAGTACGCAGCTCGCGCTAAAATTTCGCTCCATACAAACTATTCTCCAAAGTTTAGCCAAGCTAGATTTAAGCATAGTACACAGATCGCGCTAAAATTTCTCTTCCATACAAAATTTTCTCCAAAATTTAGCCAAGCTAAAATTTAGCAAAGCATTTTAGCGGAGAGGTACGCAGCTCCAGCTAAAAAATCAATATTTGGTTCCCAATGTACTTCCACTATCTGTCACAATTTAGCTCGGAAAATAAACGTCCGGCACATTATTCTCAAGCTAAATTTTGGCAGATATTTTTTTTTTTGGAAACTAACAATTTTGTTATACCTAACAATTTAATTTTATAATTTGTTTTGAGTATATTTTATATATGCATAAATAACTTAAGAAGGAATTGAATCGAATAATTTGAAATCGAAATATCTTTACTAAGGTATCGGCTTCGGTGGCGAAGAGACATTTTGTATTTCTATTTGAGTTTCCCTATGAATGTTCATTTTGAAATAAAAATATACAAATTCAATAAAAGTTTCATAAAAAAATGAGTCGGCATTAATTCTTCTTAAATGTGAAGAAAAATTGGAAACTCACCCTCACTGCCCCCATGAATCAAGGTTTTACATAGTTTGTTTGCGTGTTCGGCTTTGCGTAACAAGCATATTAGCTGAGAGGTACGCAGCTCCAGCTAAGAAATCATATGTTTGGTAACCACTATCTGTCAGAATTTAGCGCAGGAAATAAACGTCCAGCACATTAATTTGAAAGCTAAATTTTGACAGATTGTTTTTGTTCACGATCAGATAATAAGGTATGCTCATTGTGTCTTGACAGCTGTGGTGTGACCTCATCGTCAACTGGTTCGGATATAGGATGAAAGAAATGAATACCATTTCATTGCATTGGTTTTATTGGTTTTCTATTCTTATGCATAGAAACTCATTTGAGTGAATACAATGGAGCCGCGGCCGCGTGTGGCGACGCTAGACAAGGCTTACCTTTTTCCGTTTTTCGGCGCGTCGCTTGACAGATAACAAAAAAAAACACAATAGGGTACTGGCGGAATACGTCAATGGCAAAATGGCAGATAAATCACTTTAAGGGAAAACATTGTTGGATTCTCTATATCAAATTGTTTGTTATCCTTCAAAGTGTCAATAGATAATAGAGAAAGGGATGGGACACTTTGGGCAGATATAGTTTGGTAAAAAGCCCTATTGTTGCTCTTCGTCTGGGCCTTAGATTAACCAGAATAAGATCGGAAATTTCATCAGTTTTTTTTTTGCCTACAAGCTACGGCCGTTGTGAAACTCATATTTTTTCCATTTTTGTGTGGATACAAAATGGTTTCAACCAGATTTCACGCACCCAAGTGCAAAAATATGAGTTTCGCCACGGATTTGGCGGTTATTTTAAGGCCGTGTGTGAATTGCGTTAAAATGTTGGTTACATTTTTTAACTTGGTTAAAATTTGACACTAGCGTGGTGAATAAAATGGGTTAAAATGTAGGCAGCTGTAGAGCAGGCTAAATTTGCGTTAAAGTTTAACGTTTCTCAAAATAGAGTAATTTGAAACTGTAAACGATAACCGAAAAGAAAGATGAATTCCAAAAATTCCAGATATACTGGGAAACCATATAATAAATTTAAGTTTTAATTTATTCAATTGAAAAATAAAATTACATTAATATTTTTGTTTGTGTAGGGTCTCAAAAGGAAAAAGCAAATAATATAATCCGTTGATATTTTAATAAATATAAAATAATTAATTAAAATACTCGTTGTATTTCATTTTGCAAATTGAATACAAATAGATTGATTTGTCAGCTTGTGAAATTCTTCAGCTGTGAAAACTAGTGTTTACATACTAAATCAACAAACTAACCATAATGGGAATTGTTTTGAAAAGATTTGGAATTGTTTCTTTTAAAATATTAAATTAACGATGAAAAACCGAAACATATTAGTAAAACTGAGAATTCGTTACTTTTTTCCGAACGTTAATCTAGATTTATATTTACTAATCTCAAATAGTGTTTCCACCGCTCCAAAAGTAGATTAATTTTGACAACACTATTCAAAATGCAAATATTGTTTCATTTTCTCTTATGATGTAGAAGTGAGACAGGCACCTTCATCTGTGTCAAACGAAGCGAAAAATTCACTATTCACTAGATTAATTTTGACAACACTATTCAAAATGCAAATATTGTTTCATTTTCTCTTATGATGTAGAAGTGAGACAGGCAGCTTCATCTGTGTCAAACGAAGCGAAAAATTCACTTTCCCGATGAATGTGTTCATTTCGATATGGGAATAGGTTAGTTCAATTTGTACATCTATTGGCCCAATGAAAATATAAGTGAGATTTATTTTAAATCTTTATCTGAGGAGATTAATACTACGTTTTCACCTACCACTTAATCCAGATTTAAGTGGATTAACCATAAATCCTCTTTGAAACGTTCTGAATCTTGAAGATTTCCCATAAAACTTTTAATCTCCTTAAAAGAAGAAATAAATCTCATTGAAATCTTCTTCAAAGTAGAAGATTGTCAAAAGAAACAAACCTTATTTCATAGAACGCGCCTATTCTAATGTCATTTCCTCCACTGACATTCAACGGCAAAAAAAACCTGTCCAACATTATTTAATTTGTTTTGTCTGGTGAAATTAGTCGTTGCCTTCGAATTATGTTTTGTTTATAAAAATAAAAGATGCAATAAAGCTACAAAGACCAAAGCGATGCCTCGAATTCGTAATGGAAATTGTTTGAGCGACGAGTGTCATGCAATCTCATAAGCGAGGTGGATAGTGTGGCTTGTCTTCGAGTGTTTGTTTTTTTTTCAGGTTGACAGGGAATCAATTAGATGGAAGTGTTGGTCAGATAAACCTGCAAATATTGTTCATTAAGCAAGTTGGTTTCGCATTTTCCTTCTAGATTATCGACCTCGTGTCCTGGCCGGATTTCATGCACCAGGAAGATATTACTGCTTGAATTTTGAAGGATAAAATGTTGGGATAACAATATTTTTGAGTTATTACTTATTTTTATTTCTTGAAATTATATATGTTCACTGCACCGAAATTATTATTCTTCTTTCTAATTATTATTTTGTTTTATCTTGATATATTGACTCTTGAATGTCAATTCAAAGTGAAAACGTCAAACTAATTTTTTTTTTCTCTGGAGAAAACACTTAGAGATTAATTTTTAATCTACTCAATTTAAACCGGATTATCCTTAGGTGAAAACGTAGTATAAAATTTGTATGGTAAATCTTCGAGATTTGTAGGAGATTTAGGCAAATTTACTTAAATCTCGGTTTAGTGGTCGGTGGAAACGTAGTATTAGATTTGCATGGAAGATGGAAGATTGAAAGCATATTTTAACTCAAACTAATGTTGTTAAACGAAAATGCATATCAAATATGATTAGCATTTGCTTAAAATGAAACAATACAAATTATATTTGTGAAAAAAGAGAAAAAAATAAGTTCTTATCTAACATTTAAAAATTAATTTTAAAAGCTCATCTTTATTGCATTAAGCTTTGATTTTTTTAAAAGCTTTTAAATGAATACTAAAGGCTGATTTCAAGCAAATGAGTTGCACTTTAAATACGACCCAGTTTCAGAAAAGGTTATTTGAATAATCATGCGTGTTATTTTTTATAGAACTCCATTTAATTATCCGTTTTTCTGTACAATATGAACTTTTTCTGAACAAAATCGTTTTTAATCCGTCAAAATAAATTGTGTGTTTTATTATCGCATCTTATTTGAATTAATTTTTAACAAGTAAAGCCTTAACTATATTTAACAGACGTATGTACAAAAGCAAAAAAAAATTGTCTTTTTCCAACATACTGCTGAATCCTATCTCATATTTCAAATTTTATAAAAGTATTCTACTTTTGCACCAAAATAAAAGTCTAATTTTTACTTTTGTAAAACTTGAAATATGAAATAGTATGCAGCAGTATGTTGGTAAAATTTAGAAATGATTTCAAGGTAAGTTCAATTAAAAAAAAGATCATCTCATTGACAACATGTTTGTATTAACAACTCGATTTGTTTTGATTTTCAAATTGGCCGAAAATGCCACAAAGCCTTCAAAAGGAGGAAGAATCCACGTAAGGTGCGCTTGACGAAAGCATTCCACAAAGCAGCCGACAAGGAATGGGCCGTCGCTCCCAGTTTCAACGAAAATGGGTGATGTCGAACTTGGTGTAATCCGCCAATGCAGTCGGAAGTTCAGCACAGGTAAACAAATTGGAACTAAATTGTTGGGCAAAAAAGTAAACTGTCATTTTATTAGCAACACGGTTCCATTAATCCATCCATCTATTAATCAAAAAAAGAAAAATATAATAAATATATAATAAAAACATGTAATACCAAAAATATCTCACCACATCATTTCTATAAAAAAAACTGTCGACAAAAAAACAAGCACACCCGGTCATTTTGTTGTTGGATTTCACATGTTTTCTTGGATAGAAAGTCAATTTTACAAATACAACAATGTAAACAAGTGGGTTTTTGGGGGTTAAGCGTACGAAAGTTTCCCATCTTATTCTGGTTAATCTAAGGTCGAGGCCCTCTAATGCGAAAATACAAATTAAGAATAAATTTTCAATTTAAAGGTTTGCAAAATAACTACAAAATCAATTAAAAACGCGATAGTTTGTTCTTTAGGCCTCTACTCTTTGCTATGTGGGCAAACATAAATCGTGAAATGTCATTCTTCTCCAAAAAGCGGAAGAAAGAAATATTTGCGTAAGAAGTTTTAGAAAAAGATATAAGTTGACACATTCAGTCGTTTTAATTTGAAAAACAAGCGTGTTTCCAAGTATAAATGAAATGTATATTGTTCTGTCACTGGCATGGCATTGCCAGAGCGCTGGGTGATATTTCTTAGTTCTAACACGCCTTTCTCAATCAGCGCATTTTAACAAGTTGATATACCGATGTCTACTATACATCTGTATTGGGCTGGTCCAGGAAGTGGCTTGGTGAACACATCCGCTGGCATCATTTTAGTTGGGATGTAGACGATTGTTTTTTATTATCTTGTAGAAGCTGTCGGACAATCACACCATCTGTTTAGAAATGAATTTCAATTTATATATTTTTATATATTGGGGGTGACCGTGGCGCGGTAGTTGTGTGTTCGCCTGTCAACCTCATGGTCACAGGTTCGATCCATGCCGTAGTCTATGTCTTCTTATTTTTCCATTAAAAACCAATTCTTAAAATAAACGTCATACAATGAGTTGGTTCACTCATTACATGCTGTTTAGGCATAGAACTATCAACATGTGATTGAGTAAAACTAGTATACCGATAAAATATGACAAAGAATAAAAAAAATAATGCGAATTATAAGGGACATAGATAAATAAGACACGGAAATTTCTCCGCATTAGTTCAGCCACCATCCCCATAAAATCTGAGACAACAACCACCTTGAGCGCGTGTAGATTATAAAAAAAAAAAATAAAAAATATATACATTAATAGTAAAGTAACGTAAATAATAATTAATTTGATTTTGTTTTGATTTGAAACCAAACTTGGTAGAATATGCCCTATGCAGCTTTTTTGTATTGTTTTTAGTTTGATCACAGATGATGTTATTCGAGTTCTCGTTTTGTTGATTGCCCATGTACTTACTATCACATAATATCAATTTCTTTATTATCTCCCACAGCACAGGTAACTTGCATTTTACATTGTACAATATGTACAATGCAGACTAGCGGGAGAACAATAATTAGCTGTTATCATGAATGTAACTGTGTGATCATTCGAGTTCTTCGCTAATGTACCATTTATGTATAGGTCTTTTTTGATAGCAACCACCACCGGAATAACATCGTCTCGTGCTCGGCCTACCAACTTCTTGTTTGCTTTAACGTTGCCTAAATAAAATTAATTGTATGCTTTTATTGAATTTTGAATTTTATTTGTTTTGGATATTCTGCATTTGCAACGTATGCTGAAGATATCTTGGAGCTTCCATGAAGATCTCTTGTTCCAACTGGCCGTTTGGATACGCTGCCACGACATCTATTTGATAAATTTTCACGGACTGCTAGAGCCATCAGGAGCCTGATGGATCCCAGGCGGGATACAGGAGCGAAGGTGACCTCAAGATCGATTCCTTTGCGGTGTGTGAAACCTCGAGCAATGACACGAACTTTCGTTCTTTCGTTCCAAAGAACCACCTGCGTTCATTTTGTTGCGTAAGACAATTTTGCTTGTTACAACATTTCTGTTCTCTGGACGCTCGACTAGGTCCCATGTATTGTTTTTGATAAGCGCTCAAATCTCTTTGATTGTTTCCAGCCATTCTTGTGCTTCTGCTCCAGACATCGCATTCTTTAGTGATAACTCTCCAATGTTCGCTCTCTCAATTTCATTTTCGGTTACGGCATCGTCGTAATCTTCATTGTCGGTTTGACCTTCGGCATCAGCATCGTCTTCTGATGGTTGTTCGACTTCTGTCTGCTTGGCCGACTTCGAAACAGACCGCGTTTGATAAACTCAAACTCATCATGTGTCTCTAAATCCATCGAAGCTGACTCAAGTTCAATTTTAGTTTCATCACTTGGAATTGTTACATGTTTTTCTTGACTTTTGATAGTAGCTGAATCATCTTCTATAACCTTGATGGCTATCGTAATGACTACCTTCTGTTTTTCAGGGATCCATACACGAGCCCTTGGATACGTCAGAGCACCCAACCAGTATGCCCTCCATTGAACGCGCTTCGAATTTGTCCTTACCAGGAGATTTATCATGACCAAAAGTCGTTGCGAAGAAAACCTCTAGATGTCTCAGGTCTGGCAATTTTTTGTTCCAGAACTGAAACGGTGTGCGTCCATCCAAACTGACTGTAGGGCATCGGTTCCGTAGGTAATTGGATGCTGCAATTGCTTCTGCCCAAAATTCATTTTCAACATCATATTGGAATAGGAGGCCATATCAGCAAGCGTTTGATTTTTCCGTTCCGCCAAACCATTTTGCTGCGGCGTATGCGGAATTGTAAGTCGTCTTCTTATTCCGTTCAGTAATAAGAATTCATCAAATTCATGGTTGTTGCAGAACTCTCCTCCGTTGTCTGATATCAAGCATTTTATTTTCGACCTGTTTGTGTCTCAACTTGGGCTGTGTAATCCTTAAAAGCGCGAAAAACGTCATTTTTGTTTGTATCAAAAACCTTACTTCGCAGCAACGGCTGTAATCGTCAATGAAAGTGACGAAGTATCTCGACTTTGCTAACGCATCAACTCTGGAAGGTCCCCACACATCAGTGTCCACATGATCCAAAACGTTTGACTTCTTGGGTAAACAGTAACCTCATCATTTTCGGGCTGAGACATACGCTACAAGTACCAAGCTTTTCGTTTTTGTTCAGAGAAAGTCCTGTGACCACATTTCTTCGATGCATATCCAGAAGGCCTCGTTCGTTCAGGTGACCGAGCCTGCTATGCCATAAGTCAATCTTGGTTTCACTCGCATCCACCATACAAGCTTGTGTTGTACTTTTTGGACAAAGTACAGTAGTCCAACTCGCCTCTCAACTACCTTGACTTCACCGTCATCTCCTCGGACGATTGTTTTCTCTTTATCGAACGTGATGATGTTGCTGTGGTCAGTTAACCTCGCAACAGATAATAGGTTCGAAGATTCTTTATCAATAATGTTCGAGTTTAACTGACCTTTCAGACATCCCGTCTGTAGTGACAATCCTTATAGCTCCCCTCGCATCGATATTCGTACTGGAATCGTTTGCCAGCAGCAGCTTTCCTTGCATCGCAGAGGGCTTGCATGTAAACAGACTCTAATCGTTGCATATGTGGGACGTGCAACTCCTGTCCAAACACCTTCGTCTTTCAAATTCACTCTTCTGCATCCCCAAAGCTTCGTCTTCCGTCATGTGGAATGTACTTTCTGCTTTTTTTTCTACACATAGACGCTTTGTGACTAAGTTCATGACATTTGTAACATCTGAATTTAAAAGATGTGTCGCGGTGAATCGTCTTGCCATTACCATTCTTTCGTTCCAGCACTCCTTGTTCGAACTTCGATTTGCTCTGACTAGAAGCACGTCGGACATACATTGCTTCGGATCTGTCGTCCTCCTTACGTTGATTTGTTGCATCGTACTTTTCGAGAATTTTCTCTCTCAGAATACTGGGCTTCGGAAGGTTGTCGTGAGACTCAATTGAACACTTGAACAGCTCGAAACTCGGTGGCAATCCATTCAATAAAAGAATCGACAACAAGTCTTCGTGTATATCAAGGTTCATACACTTTAGTTGTGACACTGCATCGAAGAATTCCATTAAATTCTTTCGCAGATCGTCGCCTTACTGGATTCTATATGTCGCCACACGTTTTAGCAATGTTGCCTTCTTCGTTGGTCCCGTGGAAGTAAATTCAGACTTTAATCGCTTCCAGATACTCTCTGCCGTGTCCAATCCTTTAACGAAACGCAGTAGACTCGGATCGATGGCAATAATCAAGTCTGACTTTGCTTCGCATCGTCATCCAACCACTTCTGAAGATCCTTTTCGGACTTCTCGTTGTTTTCAATGAGCTCGGGTTTTAGTGATGCTCCATTTACATGCTTCCAGCTTTCACCATCACGGCCTCAATCTGCATAACTCACGTATCGTAGTTGTGGCTGACGCGCGGCCTGATGGAATTCATGCTGTTAGACATTGTTTCTTTAGTTTTTACGAATTCTTAACGATGTTTATATACTCTGCATTGGGTCTGGGCCCATAACCTGATGAATTGAAAACGTATAAGGATATATTAGCAAAGATTTATTTTAATAAAATGGAAGAAATAAATGTTTGCGTAAGAAGTTTTAGAAAAAGATATAAGTTGACATATTCAGTCCTCTTAATTTTAAAAACAAGAGTGTTACCAAGTATAAACGAAAAGTAAATTGTTCTGTCACTGGCATAGAATTGCCAGAGCGCTGGTTGATATTTCTTAGTTCTAACAAAAAACAGTAGGTAGTGGCGCGAACCGAGCGAAGGGAAACCCCAAAAAAGTTTTCATTTTAGCATAATTTATTTTTTTTTAGCAGGTCAAAAATGTTTTAGGAGGAAATCATGCTAA
Source organism: Philhelius pedissequus (assembly GCA_910595825.1). Lineage (NCBI taxonomy): Eukaryota > Metazoa > Arthropoda > Insecta > Diptera > Syrphidae > Philhelius > Philhelius pedissequus. The sequence goes on from OU343164.1 coordinate 3,633,734, forward strand.
TTACAAAGGATTGTGTATTTATTAAAGTTTTTTTTTTGTTCTTGTCTATTCTCTACCTTTTTACTTGAGCTAAGCACAATATGCTACTTAAATGTCAAACTGGTGACCGACTGCATTACGTTTCATGAGTGAAATCAATGATAATCTCTCCTATATGACCGCTGTCTCATATAGGATTTCATCAAGGCATGTTTTCATTGAGGAGTGAATTTCCTTCTGGGTTAGTGTGTTTGGAGCCGAAAGTTTCGTTATAAATAGTATGGGGGAGCTTAATTGATTTCTTTTATACACAACTGACAACTCCGCTTTGACAGAAATGCAAAAAAATCATGTTCTAATAAATTGAAGACAATTTTTATTTTCAAAACGCACATTTGATTGATTTTCTTTTTTCGATGCTGGGGATTCTTGAGTACCTGTGATTTGTCAAACAAGTATTAGCATTTTTTGAATACGATCTTCCATTGGACTGGCCTTAAGCAGAACTTTCGATTCTTCTTTCACTTCTTTTATTCAGATTAAACTGAAATCAGGTTATATTTAATCTAACGACATATATTCACCGGGGTAGAGCTTTCGATTTAGTATTGTTCCGAAATCAATAGATTGCTGTACAATATCCAGATAGAAATGCACTTTATTTAGCATAATAAAACACGGCTATAACCAACACAGCCCTAGTAATCTGTTTTTGTTTTGTTTTTCGATTTGCCCATCTATTCATGGATAGAGTTTCAAAGGTACAAATACGATATTGTAACCAAATGGGTTTTGGGGGGTGAATTGTTCGAAGGCGTCCAATCTTATTATGGCTTATTTGTGGTTTTGTTTTTCAATTGAATTGTTTTGTTTTTCGATTTCAAATCTATTTATGGATAGAGTGCCAAATGTACAAATAATACAATGTAAGCATGTGGGTTTTGGGGGGTGAAACGTACGAAGGTTTCCGATCTTAAGCTTATGTCGATTTCGTTTCAACAAAAACATCGACTTGCCGTCGATCCGCCGTCAATTTTTTTCTGAAAATCAAATTCGTTTCAAATTAAAACCAATATTTTTCTGGAAAAACAGATCCGTATTGAATATCTTTTTGGAGACGGATTCAAAACGGATTTGTGCACAGATTCGTACACACACTACAATATTTGTTTTGACGTTTCTCAATTGTTATGTTGTGAATTAATTTTTATTTTGTGGCAGTGTACAGAAAAAGTAAATTAATATATTAAAAAATAAAAAAAATTGTTAAAAACTTCTTGGAAACAGATATTAAAAAAGTGCAAGTGGCTTTAGGAACTCCCCCGCGTCGGAATCGGGAAATTAAAACGAAATAATGATGTTTTAACGAATTGAAGATTTGTTTTTTTTTTAGAGCTGCCAAGCAACACACAGAGTCCCAAAAAGAGATTCGGTCCGTAATCGTTCTTTTCAAAGCCAAAAAGTATTGGTTTTAGTAGCGAATCCTAATTATTGAAACGAAATCGACATTAGTGTAATCGATTGGTAGATCTTACAATACTTACTACGTTTATATGGAGAATTGAATCGGTATTGAATCAGGATTTAGGTCTTTGTATACTTGAATCGGATTAAAATAGGATTACTCGATCCGATCCCACTAGAAGAGCTGAATCGAATTGAAAATGTACTTATATACCTGAATCGAGGAATTGAAGAATCGAATTCACATCTGATTATTGGTGTGTGTGTGCACCAATAGTGTTTTTTTTGTGTTCAGTGGGTTTCCGGTTTATTTGTATTTTTTTCTGTTGCATGTTTTTGTTGTTTATTCTGTAAACTCAAATTGTCACTTCGATTCCATTTTAATTCAATCTTCCGATCCCACGATGCCATATACCTGAATCGAAATCTCAATTCGATTCAATTCGATTCCTCAATTCACTCATATAAACCACAAATAGGCCATAATAAGGATTGGAAACCTTCGTACGTTTCACCCCCCAAAACCCATTTGTTTACATTGTTGTATTTGTAGCTTTGAAACTCTATCCATGAATAGATGGGAAATCGAAAAGCAAAACAAAAACAAATTACTAGGGCTGTGTTGTCTATGTGCTATAGGAAGAGGAACAGAAAAGATTCTTGTGTGCGTTTTTATCAATGTGTCTATTGGAAGAGGAACAGAAATGTTACTTGTGTGCGTGTTTCAGCTTGTAGGCAAATGTCAAATGAAAGCAGAGGTTTCTGGTCCTTAAGTTATTAGTTTATGATATAAACGGGGTAACTGTCAGACCTCATGATACAACTAAACAAGATAGCGCTTTGCGCATGTTGGTCTTGTAGCTGTCAAATGTCATGACGTCATCGAGGCACAAACAAGTTATTTTTTGGCGCAATTTTATTTACTTTTACTTTGATTTGGATTCTCTGATTGTAAGAAAGAAAATAATTAGGCTAAATTTTTTTTCAATATTTTTTAAATAGATCTTTGTTTGTTATAAGTATATACATATATAAAATGGGTATTTGTTCCGTTTATGAGTGTAATAACACATCACGAAAAAAAACTGCTGAAACAAGTTTTCATAAATTTCCAAAACAAAATTTAAATCTTGCAAAACAGTGGATTTTGTTTTGCAAAAGAAAAGATGCCATCAACATTGAGACTCCGAAAATTTATAGCTTACATTTTATGAAAGATGATTTCATTAATAATGTTAAATTTGAAATGGGTATATTAAATCTAATATTACCTTGATATATTTGAAGGAAAAAAACTATTTTGTTTGTCATGTAGGTTTCACTCCATTACGTCGTTTGAAACCGGATGCAGTTCCTACAGTCCACATTAAGGGAACCTCTGTACAAATTCCATCAACATCAACAGAGCGATCAAAACGAATGGAGATGAAAAACACAAAAGAATTGGTTAACAACTTGCTCCAAGAAGCAGTTCTGGAAATCGAGCCAAAAATTCACATGGAAAATGAAAGTTTAAGGTCGAACGCTTCAGAGCCGATGTTACTATCAACATCTTTAAATGAAGTAAAAGACTTAAATGAAGATGTGTATGTAATATTACAAATTTTAGTTGCATTTCTTTATTATTTATTTTTTTTATATTTTTTAGAAAAAAGTTACGTTCCGAAAATCAGAACTTGAGCACAAAGTTGTCGAGTGCAGAAGAAAAAAAAAAGCAGTTAGAAAAGCGAATGAGGAAAGCTAAGTTTCATCAAAAGAACTTGGAAAGCAAGTTGCTCGAGATATTTACACCAGGACAAATAAAAAAATTAAAAATTGGTTGTCTAAAAAGATATCAATGGTCGGAGGAGGAAGAGCATACAAATTGCTAAAAAGAAAAAAATTCCCGCTTCCCGCTATTCGAACGCTTCAAACATGGGCCCAGAAGCTAGATATAACACCAGGAATCATGATGCCCATAATAAAAATCATGAAAGCGTCGAAGGAGTTGACTCGGGATCAGAAACTATGCGTTCTTAGTTTCGATGAAATGAAAGTCAAAGAAGCATACTGTTACGACAGAACTACCGACACGACAGTCAAACCAGCCTCTTACGTACAAGTAGGGATGCTAAGAGGTAAACGTAAAATAACATTATTTATGCATGCATCCTTTTAATTAAATGGAAAATGGAAACAGCCAATTTTTTACGATTTTGACTGCAAAATGACAAGAAATATTTTACTAGAAACAATACAAACTGTAGGCAACTGTGGCTTCACTGTAGTTGCAATAACAAGTGACTTAGGTGGTGCAAACCGAGGGTTGTATGCTGAACTTGAAGTCAACATGGATAAGCCATGGTATGAAATCGTTAACTTTTAGAAACTTTACTTCCTTATTTACTTAATATTATTACTGCAGGTTCTTGCACGGAGAAACAAAAATTTATGTTTTCGCTGACGTTCCGCATCTCATAAAGCTTATAAGGAATTACTTTGTCGACCACGGATTTATGCTCAACGAAAGAATTGTGAAAAGGGACATTATTTTAAAACTCCTTTCGTTCACATCTGGAGAGTTGAGCATTACTCACAAAATTTCTCCAAGGAGAATTAATGTTATGCAAGCGGATCGCCAAAAGGTGAAACTGGCAACAAAACTGTTTTCGCATACAGTAGCTAAAGTACTATCGCGGGCAGTTAGTCTAGGTCTCCTACAAGACGAAAGCTGGGAGGAATTCTACAATTTATTAAAATATGTACGTATAGATCAACAACTAAAACTAAACTAAAATACTATTATTTTTTTTCACAGACGAACGATTGGTTCGACGTAATGAACGTCAGGTCCCATACAGTGATTCGAGGGAGAGAGTCCATGCTTATGGACTTCATTTGGAATCACAAAACGTGATTCTGAAAAACATGACTGAAATGATATGCAATATGCGAGTTGTTGGCAAGAATACTATGCTTCCATTTCAAAAAGGTAAATGGACAAATAAATATTGAAAACAAATTCTATATAACTTACTTCCTATTTTCTAGGAATTGTGCAATCTAATAATGCCTTACAGATGCTGTACAAAGACATGCAAGACCGCTTTGATGTCAAGTTCATAATGACTTACCGTTTGAACCAGGATGTCTTGGAAAACTTTTTCGGTGTCATTAGAGCAAAAGGAGGACTTCACGACAATCCCGATCGCCAGGAATTCAAATATAGGCTACGGTCATATATTCTGGGTCATAACGAAGGTGCACTAACGGACAATGGGAACGTTGGTGTAGATGATACACCTGATCTGAGGTTGGAAGAAGAATCCTTCTCAGGTAATGTGAAATAAATGAATTTTAATCTTCAAATGATGTAATTCGTTTCTTGATTTAATTTTTTTTAGGAAAAATTTTTAATATTGTGAAAGTTAACACATATTTTGAAAGTGAAAAAGAGAATGATTTGCCAATGGCATACGATGGCCTGGAAAACTTGGCTGGGTATATTTGCCACCGTTTAAAGGGCACTTTTTCCGACCTGGAAGATGGACACAGAAACGACGACTCTTGGGTACACCATGTAGATGAAAGAGGCCTTTCTAAACCATCGGAGGAAGTAATGGCCCACATGCTATCACTTGAAAATGTTTTCAACGCGATGAATGGAGAAGGCCAGGGTATTTATATTTGTGGTCAGTACATCAAGCACATGATGGATATTTCCAAAAAGGCAAATATTGTTTGCGATGATAAAATAAAAACACTTTTTTTCCGCTCGTGAATGTATTTCCGTATACGCAAATTAAATAGGGAAATTGTAGAAAATAAAAATTCAAAGAAAAGAAAATAAAAAAAAATTATAAACTAAAACTTTGTATTTATTTCAATTAGAATAAACTTGTTTTCCATTAGCTGAGTTTCTCTCATACTGAAAGTAAAACGTCAAACACATGATGACGTAGATGCGCACAACGAGATAAAAATAAAAACGCGAAGGCGCTATCTTTTTAGTTGTATCATGGTCAGACCTAAAAAATCTGACAAATATTTACCAATGAGCTGACAATTAATTACATATGTGTGTACACGGTTGGTAGAAAATCTGCCAATCTCTTACAATTTATTGTCAGAAGTTGGCTGAGAATTTATTGTCAGATAGTTGGCTGAGAATGTATTGTCAGATAGTTGGCTGAATACATACCAATAAATTTTAAGAGAGTGGTAGATTTTCTACCAACCGTGTACACATAATTGTATATATATTTGTATAGTACTCTCATGAAGTGCTTAGACTATGGCGGCATCTGGTTTAATAAGGATGGTATTGCTCTTTAATAAAATTGGAGAGTTGGGAGACAAGAGAATATGGATATAATCCAAAGAAATGTAAAAATGGCAGAACAGCAATACTGTTCTGCTGTACTGCTAACTCATGAGAGTTCGAGCGAGAGAAAAAAACAGCTAATTTTGTAAATAAAATGTAAAAAATAGGAGAAAGAAGAACGAGAAAATTAACGGATTGCAAGATTTTATTTGTGCATGCATAAATGTAGGTAGATATAGAAACGTAAAAGATTGAGGAAGGGAAAGATTTTTGTGAATGAAGTTATTCTTGCCTTGTAGACGATTTGTTACGATAAAAAAAAGAAACCTACGTACATACATTGCAGGTAGTTATGGAAAAATATATTTAGAATTATTCATGCTTTCCACTCACAAAAAATATTTTCTTGTAGGTAATAAGGAATGTTTTATTTTGTAGGATATGTAGGTATCATGTAGGTATATTCTATAAAATTGAAGTAAGTAGGTAGTATGTGTGTGTACATTCATCCATATGTAGGTATGCAAAATAAACAGCTAGTTTTTTGATGTGTAGACATCTGTACTCGGGGTAGAGTGAATGAAAATAAATGGTAAAGTAAGCAGTGTAGCCGTGTAACTTTTCACATAAAAAGTGTACCAATTTTATTAAATTTACAGTTTTTAGGGATCAATGTCAATATTCTTAAACATCAAACTAAAATCTCCACATGAAATAAAGAAGGTTGATGCTAACATGGAAGCTACCGACAAAAATAGTAAAAGTATATGGGTCGTTAACAAGAGCCGTGTTTTATTATCGCCAATAACCCATATGGTTCACTCAGTGAAAATAAAACGATCTGAGTAATGTACCCTCTGTTCGCCGAATTTGATACTAATATTTGCAAACCCAGATAGAAACCACGATAGAAACCTGGATCTCGTGTTTGTTCTTTTTTATAATCTACACGCGCTCAAGGGATTATCTACCCTTTAAATGTTACAACACAGGGTGGGCGTAAGGTTGAGGAAGAGAAAGAATGATAGGAAAGAAGTGTGGCTCGATGTTCTGAGACTGGATGTGGTTGTTGTCTCAGATTTTAGTCTCCAAAGATGGCGGCCGAACTAATGCGGAAAAGTTTCCTTGTCTTATTTATCTTTGTACCTTATAATTCGCATTATTTTTGTAATCTTTTGTCATATTTTATCGGTATACTAGTTTTACTCAATCACATGTGGTTAGTTCTATGCCCAAACAGCATATAATGAGTAAACCAGTAACTCATTGTATGACATTTTATTTTAGAATTTGTTTTTAATGGAAAAATAATGGGACTTAGACTACGGCAGGGATCGAATCTGTGACCATGAGGGTGGCAGGCGAACATTCAACTATCGCGCCACGCCACCCCGTAATACGTGTTAAAAAAATAACTCCGACCCAGACCCGTAGATAGTAGAACGCAGCTAAGAATGCTGGAAATGTAAGTTTGGATGGTGATTCTTCCACTGATGTATTTGGCAATTGATCCATATTACAAAAATTAGACACGAAAAAACTAGAAGAAACAGAGGCTAAACTAGTGCAAGAACTGGATTCGATTGCTACTGCGTTGCAGGTCATTAGCCGTTCTTTTAGCGATACGTAAGCACTAACACCAAAAACCCCTTATGGGAATACAATTCTATGATCTTTTTGATTAAGGTTGTCCCTCAGAATGCTGACAAGGGCTTGGGCTTCACAATCGAAATGTGAAGTAATACCACAACGTCTTTCTCCGGTGGCTGACGAATGAGGCTGGCCTGAGCACTGTTTTCTCGGTCAGATCTCTTGTTACTCAATGAACATACTAACATGTTGGATAATTGTAATAATTTCTGATAATGTAGATAAAAAAACTAATTATTATTATAGAATTCTTTATTTGTCTGCACAATATTAAAAATAGATGTCTTTACAATCCAAGCTGCTTCTTAAGTCTACCAACTATATTCATTTCTTATTTTTATATACATATATACAATTGCCTAGACTGATGAGATGCGTTTGGAAAGACTCACTAGCCAATTATTATTACATGCTATTTTTTTTTTAATACTAATAATATTTAATAATAACTTTAATAATAATGATAATATTTTCATCCTAATCCCAACCATATTTTTGCGGTGGTCTAACTACTCGCCCACTTAAGGTTTTCATAGGTTCGGGATTATCTTGCATCTCTTCCGTTTCAGAACCAGAGCTACCAGCAGTTTCGTATTCATCAGATGAATTCTGGTAGAATAGGTTCCTTCACTTCACAGTTGTTATTAAGATTCTTGTCATTATTCTGTATTCTATATATCTGTGGTTGTTCCACTCGAATTTCTTTAAATTCTTCAGGATGGTTTACATTTTGTTTAATATTCTCTTCAAATAACATTTCACCAGGATTAATTTCATCATTTTTTGTTTTTGCTATAAGCCTTCTATTACGTCTAAAGAGATTTTCATAGTTATCTTTAATTATATATGACCTGTTGTTTACGTTTCCTATAATTGTACCGTAATTCCATTGTTTACAATTTTTTTTTTTAAATGACAAGGTCTCCAATATTTAAATTAGTTAATGCTTTCGCATTCTTGTCGTAATATTATTTTTGCTTTTCTCGTTTTGAGCAGTCTCCTCACATAGGTTATTACGACATAACAAGGAATTCGAAATGGGCATTCTAGTTTTTATCATTCGACCGAAAAACAATTGTACTGGAGTTAATCCCATGCTTGCTACAGGAGTTGAATTATACTCTAAAATTCGATATGGATATTGAAGAACATCATTTGATTCATAACACCTTTTTAAAATATTTTTCGCAATAGCAACGCCCTTTTCGGCCAATCCATTACTCTGAGGGTATCTTGGACTCGAAAACCGAATTAATATATTGTAATTTTTCGCAAATTTTTCAAACTCTCTCGAGCCGAAAGGAACATTATCAGACTTAATAATTGTTGGATATCCTAGTTTATCAAAATTAATTTTGAGCTTCGTTATAATATGACCTGAGATTGATTGACAGTTGACAGTTGAACAAGTCGGTTGTATTAAAAGTTAGCTCCTGTATTTTTATCAAATTTAATTAAAAGCAGTGTACCAATTCTCTAAATTTTGGCATAAAATAAGTAGTATACCTCCCTTAAGCCACTATCTTTGAAGTAAGTCTTTAGAATTTAAGTTATTATTAACTTCTTCGAAATATTACTGGCACTACTGGCAAAAGACATTTCAACCAGCACTAGTTAGCTTCATGAACAAACGAACTATTTGTCAAATATCGCCTGAAGCATCTCCAGGAACAAAGAGACTTCAAAGCACTGAAATGTCCGTAACCAATATGTCCATTATCGATCTTGGTCGACTTCTTGATGAAAAACTAGGAGAACACCTGCAGCATTTGGCAACAAAGTCAGACTTGGACGAACTTTCTCGCAAAATGGCGGTATATAATGAAAAACAAGTGGCACTTGAAAAGAAAGTTGCTTTTGCAGAAGAGCGTTGTGAAAAGCTTGAGTCGCAAATTGAACACCTTATGCAGAAATTCACTGAAAAAAACATCATTGTGCACCTGCCACGTAAGGTTAATGTGAATCCATTAAACCAAGCGAAGGAGCTCTGCCAGAATCTGTCAGAAGGTGGCGAAAACACTGTGGAATCAGTACGACTGACTCACAACAACAATAATAATAATAACAGTGAGATTAATCACTTGGTTGTGACACTAAAAAACAATTCTGATGTGTACACCATTTTAAAAGCCTCATCAAAACTAAAAAACACTGGAATAAGTATTCACAGGGATTATCCTACATCGGTTAGAAATAAGTGACAAAAGTTAATCAAGTTAAAAAAATTTCTATCCACCGAACGGCCTGGAACAAAATCGCAACTTCGAGATGATCGATTATATATTGAGGGTAAAGCATTTACTTGGAACTCCGAACATGGTTTGATATGCGGCAAAGAAAATGGTTTTGTTGTTTTGAAAACAATTTTTCCTGATCTGAGGTGTGACATCGTAGAAGGTGCCGTCAACTCAGACAATAGAGATAAACGTCATCCACAGCTGGTTCAAAATATCTCTCATGATACTCGTATTGCAGCGCCATCTACACATTCAACACAACAACATAAAATACCGGGTGTATCTGAATCTTTACGAGTTAATATTTCTGAAAATTAAGAATTAGCCGTCTGTCAGTCGCTTAGTAATCTTAATAATAGTCTTAAATATTTAAATATTTTAAGTTATAATGTTAATGGTTTAAAAAGTAAACTATTGTTCTCTAACTTTTTTAATTTGGTTAAAACTTTTGATATATTTTTATTATTTGAAACCTTTATATTAAAAGAAAATTATGAATTATTTAACTGTAATTTTAACGAATACGAGTTGGAATGGGTTGAAGCGGTAAAAACAAATAAATTTGGAAGAGCAAGTGGTGGATGTATATATGGCTTTAAGAAAATATATAAACACTTTTTGAAATTTGAAAGCATCGAAGGTTATAGCACTATTAGCTTAAAGTTTCGTAACACCTGTAAGCACCGTATACTTCGGGCATACATAAATTGCAACCACTGGGAAGATGATTTCAATATTTTGAATGACATCGTTTGTTCTAAGCAGGAGGAAAAATTGATAGTGATAGGAGATCTGAACGCAAGGATAGGAACCGAACAAGGATTCTTCAATGAAAATGGCCATCAGTCCCAATTAAACCAACGAAGAGCTTCGAAAGATACTAAAACTGATCGAAAAGGTAGATCACTACTTGATTTTGCTGATTCATACAATCTAACGATACTAAATGGAAGGTCTAAGTGTGATATCAAAGGAGAGTACACCTTTATAAGAGGTAAGGCATGCTCTGTAATAGACTATTGCCTTGTTGCTGATGATTGGTTTTACGAAATATCTGACTTTAAAATTTATGCATGGATTTTCTCCGATCATATGCCAATCTCTGTAACTTTGAATATGTCCAAAGTGAATCATTCGCTAGATACCAACGAACTCTTATGCCCCAGACTTATATGGCGAAACAATTGCAAAAGTTCATACCAAACAGCATTGAATTTGCAAATTAATGCATTGCAATCGAAAGGAGAAGTAGTATCGATAGAAAATATGCAAGATGTTATTCGCAAAGCAGCGCCGAAAGTTATCAAAAGAACTCATTAACTTCAAGCTAAGCAGCAATGGTTTGATAATGATTGTAGCCGAGCGAGAGATAAGGTATTTGCTTTTCTTAACCTATTTAGAAAGTATGATACCTGCTATTTTAAACAAGAGTATGTCAAAGAAAAAGCGACGTTCAAAGAAATTTGTTCGCTTAAGAAAGCTCAATATTACGAAGAAAAAGCACAGATCATAATTGGGAGTAGAAATACTAAAGAGTTTTGGAAAGCAGTTCGTATTTTAAATGGATCAAAGCTTAGGATTGGTTTAAACATACCTACATCGGATTTAAAAATACATTTTCAATCCCTTTTAAATGTAGAGAGGTCAGCTCTACCTTTTCAGTATTGCGTCAATTACATCAATGATCAAAAAATGGACCGGCCTTTCACAATTACAGAACTAAGAGCAGTACTAGTTGAAATGAAGGAAGCCAAAACGCCTGGAGAAGATCAAATCCCTCACGAATTTTATAAGTATTGTTCTGACGATTTTGCCATCTGTCTTTTACATCAGCTCAATGAATTGTATGACAATGATTATATCTCTCCATGCTTTGAATCATCTGTCATTCTTCCAGTTTTCAAAAAAGGAAACCAAAATGTGGTTGAAAACTATAGAGGGATTTCACTACTTAACACAATACGCAAGATATTTGGAAGTATTTTGTATAAGCGCTTAAACAACTGGGTTGAGGACCATCAGATACTAAGTGAATTTCAAGCTGGCTTTTGTCAAGGATATTCCACAGTGGATCAAATTTTTACACTTAGTACTATTGTCGATATCAAACGCACGCAGAGTAAAAAAGTTTATGCTTATTTTATAGACTTTAAATCCGCATTTGACAGTGTTGATATAGATTTAATGTTTTATAAACTATCGGTATTAGGTCTACCATTTAAAATGTGGAAAACACTAAAAAAAATGTATACAAATTCCTCAGCAAAAGTTTGGGATGGGACCTCGTTGTCGGAAAGTTTTTTGACTCCAATGGGATTGAGACAAGGATGTATCTTGAGCACACTACTGTTCTCCCTCTTCCTTGATGATATAGTTTGTGATTTAAATGGCGGGATTGATATAAGAGGCAGTCTAATCAAAGTCTTGATGTATGCTGATGACATTGTGATGTTAGCCGACACTCCCATAAAACTTCAGATGATGATTACCAAATTGGAAGAATACTGCAAAAGATGGAACCTAACCGTAAATCGTGTAAAATCTCAGATAATGGTGTTTGGTAGAGGTAAGGGACTTCGGAGTGGTAATTTTAATTGGAAATTTGATGGGGTACCTGTAGAAATAGTAGACAACTACAAATATCTTGGCTTGATAATGACGCCGCAAAATAGTATGAAGTCTCATTTAGGAGAGAAACTAAAAAGTTCAAAAAATGCTATCAACTCTACTTGGTTCAGCTGCATGAAAAATAAAAATATTGGTCTACGTGCAAAATACCAGATATTTGAGGCTACTGCTCGATCAATTATGTTGTATGCAGCCCAGGTTTGGGGATACCTTCAATATGAGTCTGTCGAACAACTGCTTAGATTTTTTCTCAAACGAGTACTACACCTGCCCATGTCAACGCCCACATATATGTTACATATTGAAACTGGACTGCCAACAATATAAATCACAACACTGAAACTACATTTCGACTACATCATTAAAGTGCTTAACATGAATGTATCTCGCCTTCCTAAAATAGTAGCAACCTGTGCCTTGGAAAAAAAATCGTCATGTTTCGAAAAGTGGAAGGAATTGGCTGAGAAGACTGGATGTCCGCTCAATCTAGAAGCGTTTAACTTTCATCAAATGAAATCAGAGTTATACAATATTCTTCGGGTTCTGGATGAAAGTATGCACAAATCATTTATCGAAGAAGCACAATCTTCAATATACAGAGTATATTATCCCAAGCTCGAGCACGATCTCAGCAAGATAAGTTATTTCGGAAATAACGAGAGTGTTAATAAAATATCTACCATTTTTAAGACACGAGGAGAGTTACTGCCGTTAAATTTTATACCCCACCGCCCAGATCTCCCAATCCAATGTAGTATGTGTAATCTGAATACGCGTGAAGATATAATGCATTTTGTAGGAATATGTCCATTACTTAATGAAATATGAAAACTATACCTAGGAAAACCAATTTTCACAACGGAAGAAGTTATTTATCTTTTGAATGGAAATGATTGGTCGGCTCTTTTCAAATTTGTAAAATCCGCATTACGATATCCTAACCAAATTTTAAGAGAAGCATTTTAATTATAATAATTATAGGTAACTTGAGTAACTATTTTGTTAAATTACAATTATATTGTCAATCTGACAGACGGCTTTTGCCATGTCATAAAAGATTTGTCAACCTTATGTAAATTCTTATAAATTATTGTATCTAATAAAATCTTATTCTAATCTAAAAAAATCTAATCTAATATGACCTGATGTTTTGCTATTCAACTGTTCTACTATAATATATCCCGAGTATGCATCAATTACAGATAAGAAATCACGACCCGCATATTCAAATAAGTCCATGGCTTGAGAATTACATACAAACAAAAAAGATCGTAATTTAGATGTTGTTCCAACGGATATAATTCCGGATATTTACAAGTTAGCTGCATTTTTATAAAGTTAAATATTCCAAAACTTTTAAAACAAAACTTATATGCAGGAGCAACTATTAGCACTTTGAGAAAACGAAAAATGAAAAAAAGAGAAGAGACTACGAAGCTCAAATTGTTGCATGTCCAATTCACTGAAATATTTCGTTATAACGCTAACAGAGTAGCTTCTTCGGTACTATCCAAAATAAAAATTCTTGATAGGCTGTAAGTTTTAAAACTTATTTTTAAAGCCGGACTAGGTATTTATTTACTATTATTACTTGGTCTATATCTGAGTTGAAACCTGTAGAAAAATAAATAGAAGTCAAACTGAAATCTCCGCTTGCTTTGATCCGCTTTCCACTTGAGTTGATCCGCTTAAGCCGCCGGTTTTGGATATGTGTGATATTCAATGTCGTTACAATGAAATTGATGCTCTGCCAGTTTTTTCCAATGTCAATCTATCAGCGGAATCCGGTTCTCGAATTTGTATTATTGTAGGTTTTTAACAAATTTTAGTTCAAAGACAAAAAAATAATATGTATATACACATTATATATAGTTTGGAGAAAACGGTGCCGGAAAATCGACGCATTTAAAAATAATTTTGATCAATTGAGTACGATCCATGGAAATATTGTTGTGCGTGGTTTTTTTTTTCAAAAATCTAAAAATAAAAAAACAGGATTTCACGAAAATCCTTAATACAATTTTTGAGATACTTTTTTATAAAATTTTCATTGATCCGTGGCATCTAATGGTGTTCTTGGTTTTTTTCAAAAAACCGATTAAAGTTTGTTTTGGCATCACTATTTATACTTGATATATTCATATTTGTCCAAGAATTCAAATGTCATCTTTTTTTCCCTCTAAATATAACTATGTATAATATTTTTGCATACGTCACTGAATTCCTACATATCGTCGGCAGAAATAAAAATTGTTCTAAATCCATGTAATTTGAGGGTGCCTTTTAGAATTCCAAAACCGTTTTTTTCTAAAAATTTCCAATAAGCAGATAATTGGTAGCCATTTTAGCCTAAACGCCAAATTTTTTTGACAGACTGACAGACTGACAGACTTCAATATTTTGATCTAAGTCCGCGTTTCGTTTTAGGAGAGTGTGCACTTGTATAGGAATTGTTCTATGTCTAATTTTTAATTTTTTGTCATAAACATTTTTTAAAAATGTTCATTATTCACTAATGAAAAAAAAATTGTATGGTTAATTCCAAAGTTAATATATTTATATATAGTCCGAAGATGGATTATTAGATCCGATAAATATATGTATGTATTTAAATAAGCGTCGCTTATTTAAGCAAATACATATATGCTGCTAAATAAATCAAAGTAATATATATTAAATTCTCCAAATATGGATATAATTCACAGGCCTCCATAGTAGAAATCCAATTCTGCACCGCCAATGAATATGATACTACGGTTTCAATCTTTTCTACGTTTATTTTCGTTTCAGCTTGGATTTTTTGTAGGAGTGTCTTTATAATTATCTTTGGACTGCGGTACATAATTCGTAATGTGTGCATGATATTTGAAACGTTTGGTGGCAGCATCAACCTGCTACGCATTGCCTCGAGGACTCGTCCCTTTAAACATTTTTATAGACGCATGAGGTTCTCTTCATCGCTGAAACCAAACAGCTTTGTACTACGCTCGAAAGCACTTATAAATAGTGGCCATTCCTCGGGGCTACCATAAAAGTTCGGCAGATCTCTGGACATTGAATGCCGATTTGCCATTTGAACCCTGTAAGGCTGTGAAATTTCGTGAATCGGAATTTTTTGGTTGAATCGAGACGACTCTGGTTCGTTTGGATTGCGTAGTGATGATGCACTTGGAAGGGGTTGTTTGGAATGCGAGAAGTGTGCTCTGGCTCCCAGATGATTATTAAATGTTGTTTGTAATGCATCTTCCAATGCATTTGTTGCATACACATTACGATGTCGTTCGATTTGCACATCTTGACCCAGCTGCACCCATTTCTCAACTACTCGTTCAGCACTTTTCACTGAGTTCGTGCCACGTTGACTACATTCCACGAGCAGGAGTCTTTTTTTTCTCTAAATATTCTTCATCCCTCTTCTTGGCAAGTGCCCTTGCCTGTTCATCCCTCTCCTTCTCAAGTGATCTTGTCTCTTCATCCCCCTTCTTCTCAAGTGATCTTGCCTCTTCAAGGATCCTCATTTCTATCTCAAGACAATTTCTTGACGACGTCTTTTTTGAGTGAATAGATCCTGCATCTACGTTTTGGCTTTTTTCGCAATTGGAGCAACTCTAGTCCTCCTCTTCGATAACCGCTGTGGCTATTACACATACGCAATGGTTCCACTCATTGCAATCTTACAAAATGTATATGATATATTGTTTATATATATTTGTCGACCTTTAAGTCGTTGGTTTCTCCTCATTTTTAGAGTGTTCGCTTCTTTGTCAGACATTTCATTTTCCATTACTTATTATTGTTAAAGGAATTTGTAGAAATTTTTTTTTTAACAACAAAGTTTATTCCGAAAATTAACAATACCTTTGTCAGTGACTTTTTGAAACTTTATTTTATAAAAAGTGTAATTCAAAGCGCAATGGAAAAGTGCCTTAAAGTACATTAAATGCATTCGAAGTTCACTACAGATTTCCTGCAAATATATACATAATTTCTAAATAAATTAATAAATATTTACTTTTAGTATTTCTTGCTAATTTTCAGGCAATGCTTTACAAAGATAAAATGGAGTAAATAATCTTGAATTCAATGACTTTGTAATATACTGCGTTTTAGTGATCTCATTCAATTCTTCCTCGTACTGTATCTGCCCGCCAACTTAACGATTTACATACATTTTCGTTCAATCCATCTGAACTAAAGAACGAATAGTTATGCCAAATATTTCTTCGAGATGTCGGTGATGCCACTCTAACCAACAACCCCAAATCCATTAATTAATTAGTTCATTCAATCCGCATTGAAACCGAGAACGAGGTTTTCCAGGACACAGACAATTTCAACCAGGACGCCGACCATAACTAACCCAGACCATCCACAGTACCAAAATGTAGTAGACATTAATTTTTGTAACGCTCTAAAATCATAATTTTCTATTCTTAAATTTAAAAACAAATATCAGATATATTTTTCGCCTTTACCTTTGCTTACGAAAAGTAAAATAGTGTTTAATGATAATATTTAAGTGTCTTTTAGATTCTTTCTCATAATTTTGTAAAAATAAAATGATAATAATAAGAATAATAAAATAAAACTCAACGGAAATGAAGTTTCCGCATTTTTTTCCAAATAGTGCAAATTCATGAAGCTGTAACTTCTAACATATGTGCGCTACAAAAAAATGTTTTTACAAAAAATGTAGGAAATTTTATCCTCTGTAACTTTGTAGAAACATCTTTTGTCGTGAATCTTTTATCAAAAAAACAAATTTGTACTACCCCACCTTTTGCATTCAAAAAACCCCCACGTACTGGACTACGAATCATAAAAGGAAATAGGATATTTACGTACGGCAGATTTATTAATAGCTTCTCCCACCGCATCAATGGTTTCAATATCTGAGTGATTTGTAGGTTAATCAAGAACCAGGAAGTTTGGTTGAGCTACAATCAATTCAATCAAAATAAAATGTACGACTGTATCGTACGAACTTGCTGCTGTAGCTACCAACTTAAGGCCCTCATTACGAATAGCGAATCCAACATTAGCTAACTTCGATTATCACAGTGTTGTTAATAGCGAACTTCAATGTTCGCTTCAAAATAGATGATGTCAAAAATAAAATCCAAGAAGAAGGCATATGTTAAACATCTGTTTGTGTTGCGTTAAATTTTGTGAAATTTTTGTTGTGGGCTTAGTTCTCTATTTTTCAACGATTTAAAAACAAAAGTTTTCTTAAGCAACATTAATGTAATTTGAGACAAAAACATTCGCAAAATTTCTAATCCCTTAGAACTGCCGAACAATTTGTAAACGTTCAAACTTTAATTAGTTTTCCAAAAAAAAATCAACATTTTGTTTTCCATTTGATTTATTTTGTAATTCCGATTGAACAAAGCTCTTCATCAACGAAGTAAAGAATGTATTAAAGCCAACAACTTCCTACGCAGTTACATCTCTTATAAAATTGGCTTGCACATTTAGATTTCTTGGAAGTGGTTGCTACAAAAATTGGCTTTAATGATTTTGGATTGGAACTGATAAAATTTGATAAAAGGTTCATGACAAAACATGTTTCCACAAAGTTACAGAGGATAAAATTTCCTACATTTTCTGTAAAAACATTTTTTTGTAGAGCACATATGTTAGAAGTTACAGCTCCGTGAATTTGCACTATTTGGAAAAAAATGCGGAAACTTTATTTTCGTAGAGTTTTATTTTATTATTCTTATTATATATCATTTTATTTTTAAATAATTATGAGAAAAAAACTGAAAAGCACTTGAATATTATCATTAAACAGTATTTTACTTTTCGTAAGCAAAGGTAAAGGCGAAAAATATATCTCATATTTGTTTTTAAATTTAAGAATAGAAAATTGTGATTTTAGAGCGTTACAAAAATTATTGTCTACTACATTTTGGTACTGTCGATGGTCCGGGTTAGTTATTGTCGGCGTCCTGGGGGTCAATTCCCGATCTGTGAAGATGTGAAGTGATAAATTTTATCACGCTTTCACGTCTAATTCAATTCTCGATTCGTGAAAAAGTGAAGTTAAACGCCAAACATTTTTCATATGATAATTTTGTTATCACAGTCCTGTGAAGAAAATGTTTCTAATCGAATATTAAGAAGAAAAACAGGATTTGGGACATGACAACTAAGCAACAATTATATTTATACACAAATTTATTTTGGTAGTAAGTTATATTTGTGTTAATTCGAGTAAATAAAGAAATTGTTAAATCATTTTGTCAAATTGTTAAACAGATTCACAACAGCCGATGCGACGGTGCTCATTCCCGCGACAGATCGTTGGAAACTACCTATTGCAAAAAAATGCAGAGCACTTTACCACATTTAAATGGCTTTGGAGCGCACTTATAAGTTGAGTGTTTTTCAATAATGCTCTCAATGCACGTATTAAATCTATGCATAAATGTTTTGGGAATCTATAAAGTTCAATAAAGTGCTGCTAGTTGTAACTTCGAATAGATTCTGCCCATCTCGAAGGGAAGCCTCAATATCCTCAAATGCAAAAATAATAAATCTTACTCAAAACAGAGATACTATTGAATATAATATAAAACCCACAATTATTCAGTACGATGTCTTTTATTAATTTATTAAACGAATTATTATTCCGGACATTATTCTTAAGCAAATTTAGAAACTGAAATGAAATATTTACCTTTCCCAACAAAAAATCTAATCAGAAATGACAGAATTTATCATTTAGTACTTTTTAGTACAAACTTTACCACAATGAGTTCTAGAATCGCATTAGGCGTGTGCGTGAAGTTGGAAAATGATAAACCTCTGTGAAAACTGAAATGATATTTTTTTTATCACTTCATAATTTCACAGATCGGGAATTGACCCCCTGGTCATAATTGTCTGTGTCCTGGAAAACCTCGTCCTCGGTTTCAATGCGGATTGAATGAACTAATTAATTAATCGACGCCACAGCGGTTATCGAAGAAGAGGACTGGAGTTGCTCCAATTGCGAAAAAAGCCATAACGTAGATGCAGGATCTATTCACTCAAAAAAGACGTCGTCAAAAAATTGTCTTGAGATAGAAATGAGGATCCTTGAAGAGGCAAGATCACTTGAGAAGAAGGGGGATCAAGAGGCAAGATCACTTGAGAAGGAGAGGAATTAAGAGGCAAGGGCACTTGCCAAGAAGAGGGATGAAGAATATTTAGAGAAAAAAAGACTCCTGCTCGTGGAATGTAGTCAACGTGGCACGAACTCAGTGAGAAGTGCTGAACGAGTAGTTGAGAAATGGGTGCAGCTGAGTCAAGATGTGCAAATCGAACAAAATCGTAATGTATATGCAACAAATGCATTGGAAGATGCATTACAAACAACATTTAATAATCATCTGGGAGCCAGAGCACACTTCTCGCATTCCAAACAATCCCTTCCAAGTGCATCATCACTACGCAATCCAAACGAACCAGAGTCGTCTCGATTCAACCAAAAAATTCCGATTCAGGAAATTTCACAGCCTTACAGGGTTCAAATGGCAAATCGGCACTCAATGTCCAGAGATCTGCCGAACTTATATGGTAGCCCGGAGGAATGGCCACTATTTATAAGTACTTGTTTGGTTTCAGTGATGAAGAGAACCTCATGCGTCTATAAAAATGTTTAAAGGGCGAGTCCTCGAGGCAATGCGTGGCAGGTTGATGCTGCCACCAAATGTTCCAAATATCATGCACACATTACGAATTATGTACGGCAGTCCAAAGATAATTATAAAGACACTCCTACAAAAAATCCAAGCTGAAATGAAAATAAACGTAGAAAAGATTGAAACCGTAGTATCATATTCACTGGCGGTGCAGAATTTAATTTCTACTATGGAGGCCTGTGAATTATATCGATGTTTGGAGAATGCTGAGCTTTTAGATGATCTCGTAAGCAAACTGCACCCACAGTTGATGTGGGCCGCGTATATTGCAGATATGCCGTCATTCAATCTATTGGATTTCAATGCCAGGTTGTACAGGCTAATCGGCAACATATGTATAATCGGCCGGGTACATCTTTCGATCCTGAGAAACCACAAACCCGCATGAAAGAGAAGGCCAATGTCAACGCGCACACAGAAGACGATGATGAGCGAATAACATCAACGAAGCGGCAGTGTGCAGTGTGCACACAAGTATGTAGTGTGTTGGAGTTATGTGTACGGTTCCAAAACATGAACCCAAATGAGAAATGGGAAGCCATAAAGAAAAATCGACTCTGCCGCACATGCCTGATATCACATAATAACTTGAGTTGCCGAGTAAGTATCTCTTGTGGTGTATATGGTTGTGTTTACAGACATCATTGACTGCTGCACAAAAACACAACCGAATCTGTAACAACACAGACGTCAACAGCAGTGCAGCATAATAATTCAAATCTTAAAGAACGACCTGCCTTGAGGGAAGATAATTCAACTGCAATACACATGGATCTGGCCACGACATAAAATACCGAATTGTTAAAGTTACTCTACACAATAACAAAAAGAGTATTGAAACTTTTGCCGTCTTGGATGAAGGGTCTTTGCTAACAATGATGGAGGATTCTTTGGCGGCAGAATTGAATCTGCAAGGTAAACATAAACCACTTAAATGGACTGGGAACACACATCCTAACGAAAATGAATCCCGAGTAGTGTCAGTCGAAATTTCGGGAAGTAATAACCCAGAAAAGAGATTCTCGATTCCAGTTATTAGGACAGTGAAATCGTTAAGCTTACCCCAACAGTCTCTAGATGTTAAACAGCTGGCAACCAAGTATCCCTACATGCGGGGGTGTCCCATTGAATCATATGAGAAGGCAGTTCCTCGAATGCTGATTGGTCTTGATAATCTGAAGCTCGCGATTTCTCTTAAGATGATTGAAGGAAATGAAGGAGATCCTGTAATAACAAAAACACGACTGGGATGGATTGCATATGGACCATCAACCCAGATCAAAGAAAAGGGTGAGTTCAATTTTAATTTCACTGGTTTTCATGAATGCGAGTGTGTGAAACGTGAAAGGCGGCACCGGCGGTAACGGTGACATTATCCAACATATGTTGAAAGAGTATTTTTCTCTGGACAGCCTGTGAGTAATGGAACCAAAGAAATGGCTGAAAACGAAAGAAGAGGAACGGGCTTGTGAAATGATAGAAAACTTGACAACGAGAAAGGGTGATCGGTTTGAAACTGTTCTGTTGTGGAAATATGAGAACGGTAAGCTGCCGAACAATTTTCAAATGGGTCTAAAGAGACACATCTGCTTTGTAAAAAAATTATCTCGAAACGCAGACCTGTTTGAGAATCTCAAACGCCAACTAAAAGAGTATGAAGAAAAAAGTACGTCCGCAATCTAAAGAAAGCGAAATTCAACAACAATATCTTCGAAAGTGGTATCTTCTGATATTTACTGTCGCGAACGAGAATAAACCCGGCAAAATAAGGATAGTTTGGGATGCTGCTGCCGAGGTCAACGGCGTTTCTTTAAACTCTGTATTGATGAAGGGACCTGACCAACTAGCTTCTTTGTTATCCGTTCTATATCGCTTCCAAGAAAGAGCAATAGCCACATGTGCTGACATTCGTGAAATGTTTCACCAGATAGGTGTGCAAGGTGAAGACCAGCACGCATAACGATTCCTCTGGAGCGATGATTTAAAAAGTACACCAGATATTTATGTTATGCAGTTGTTGACGTTTGGGGCCACTTGTTCTCCCAGCAGCGCGCAGCTTGTGAAGAACAAGAATGCAGTGAATTTTCCGACAAATACCCGACGGCAATGGACTCGATCTTGCATAGTCATTACGTGGATGACCTACTGGACAGTGTTGACACTGAAGAGGAAGCTGTAAAACTGGCCAAAGAAATAAAGCTTATCCAACAAAAGGGTGGTTTTGAGATACGAAATCGGATCTCCAATTCTTCAATCTTTATCGATGCTCTCGATTAAAAGAGACTAGAAGTAAAACGAAATCTTAATATAAATCCAGAAGATTATAATAACCACAGATACTTTCACCTACTCAATCTCATTAAAAGCGTCTAGAAGTGAGTTGCTTACAACTGAAATAAGGCCCATCAAACGTCACGTGCTTCGAGTTCTGATCCTCTAGGCTTAATTGCGAATTCATTAATCTACATCAAAATTGTAACGCAAGAAATCTGGAGATCTAAGCTTGACGACAGTTTATATGAAAAGTGGAAAATGTGGGTGAATCATTTGAAGAACATCAACAAAGTAAGAATTCCTAGATTCTATTTGAGAAACATAAAGTTTGGTGCAAACGATTCTTGTCAACTGCATGTCTTCGTAGATGCGAGTATCAATGCCTTTGCTGCCGTGGTTTACGTTCATGTAACTAAAGGGATCCTGTTGGAATGCAGAATAATAACTGCAAAAACAAGAGTCGTTCCACTTAGCATCACATCGATACCACGCTTAGAACTCGAGTCCGCAAGATTAGGAATAAGTATGGCGAACAGCATAAAGCAATTTCATACCTTAATGTTTTCAGAGCAGATCTTTTGGACAGATTCCAAAGTAGTTCTTTCTTGGATTCAGTCTGATCACTGAAAATATAAGCAGTATGTTGGATTCAGGGTAAGTGAAATACTCGAGACAACTGAAAGCCACCAGTGGGGATATATACCCTCAAAGGCTAATGTAGTAGAGTGCCGGATTTGGATATGTCTAGTCGTTGGTTTGTTGGACCATTATTTCTAACCAGAAGAACTCAAATCATCTGTTTTATTTCACCATGCGGTTTCTGATTGTGCCTCAGTTGAACCCAATCGACGTTCTAAGTGAATAAGACTGGTACGTATACAAGCATATGTTTCTCGTTTCTCGGCAAGGAAAAAATGGTCTTACCAAGGAATGATGAGTTCATAACAAGTGAAGAATATGTCGAAGCCGAAGACAACTTATATAAACAAGCTCAGTTGGATTCATACCGTGATGAGATAGCAACCTTTAAAAACAATCTTAATTTGCATGTAGAGCTACGTAAATCATGATATTATAAAAATGCCCTTAGGCACTTATACGCTATAAGAAAACCGGTATATTATTAAACTGAGCTATTGAATAAAAAAATTAATAAAAACAAATATACATTAATTAAGGATTTTTCTTTATTTCCAGTTAATTATATTTCTACTTTTAAAAACCAATATTTAAATTCTTTTTAGTTTATTATGCTTTGGTTATTTAAATAAAACCAAATCCAATTCGTGCACCAGCATTGCCAGTTGACTTGATAGATTCATGTCCACCTTCTCCCAAATCATCGGGATCAGCGTGAACAACAACAGTTTATCCGATAATACTGTTCGACCCAAATAAAGTATCAGCTAGTCAGTGATTTCAATCCGCAAGCAATTATACAGTCTGTGAGTGTAAAATTAATTTTATTTGTGCATAACTAGTAATATTAACATGCTCCTTTCCGTGGAGGTTGGACAGCAGGCCGGCTGATGTGCAACCATTTGTATTATCTCCAAACTCATGCACGTGGAAACCATGCTCGCCCTTAGAGAGACCTAGTAACCTCTCAAGTAACGCTTACGGATGCGTTTTCATTCTTGATAAAAAAAATTATACAAATTTAAAAAAGTACCTAACAGAATTAAACAGAAGTATTTATTTTTATGTGCAGAAAACATTACAATTTGCTGAGTAAATATATATAAAAAAGAGTAAGGTTTAGGACCGGTGATGTGGTAGAGGAGGATTCCTTGTGGCGTCTTTGGTTGCCAGATGCTCTGACTCACGAATGTATCAAATCAGCCCATGAATCTAAACTCAGTTGCCATAGCGGTATTACGAAAACTTATTGTCGTTTGAAAGATAAGTACTACTGGCCAAAAATGGCGAAAGATATCAAAGCATTTGTGAGGGATTGCGACACTTGCAAAACGGTATAGGCGCCGAATAGGATTCTTCGTCCTCCGATCACCAAGCAGATTGTGACGGAAATACCCATTATTCAGAGGTTATACATAGATTTTTTGGGAACCTATCCGCGTACGAGGCGAGGAAATGTGTATATTTTTGGCGTAGTTGACGCCTTCACTAAGTTCGTGTTCCTCAAACCAATGACGAAAGCTACTTCTTCGAAAGTTATTGCTTTCCCAGAAGGCGATATTTTTCATACTTTCGGGACCCCTGAATATATTCACTTCGATAATGGAAGTCAATTCCTTTCCAGCGAGTTTAAACAATTTTTGTCTATTTATGGTATTCAGCATATTCGCACAGCACTTTACTCTCTGCACGCTAACATTTCCGAGCGCGTAAATAGGGGCGTTTTAAGTAAGCTGTGGGTGATGATATCCAAGGAGCAAAATGATTGGGACGTACATTTGTCAAACATAGCTTGCGCTCTCCGATCCGACGTACATGAATCGTTGAATTGCCAACCATACTTTGCTTTATTTGGACAAAACATGATATCGCACGGATCTTCATACCAACTTTTGCGAAAACTGGATGCCTTGAACAATTCGGAAATGTTAGTCTTGCCAAATGCTGTAAAAAACACCCTTGCTAGACAAAAATTATCGGGGAATATATTCAGGGCATACGTTAAGTCAAAAAACATCTATGATACAAGTGCGAAGCACGTTAATTTTCGTGAAGGACAAGAAGTTTTTCACCGAAACTTTGCTCACAGTAATTTTACTCAAGGCATTTACGCTAAACTTTCGCCTAAATTTATCAAATGTCGCGTTAAAAAAGCCATAGGTAGTGCTATGTATGAATTAGAAAATTTAAATGGTAAATCTTTAGACATATTCCATGCCAAGGATATGAGGCAATAAACAAGTTTTTTTTAGTTTCTAGAAACCATTTTATTTGCCCGGCTAGATAACGCTTAAGTGGGTTCGCGTCCCACGATTTTCTTTTAATCAAAATGAAATCTGTGAAACATTTTTTTTTTATAATTAGTTTCACTACGAAACATTTTAAAAACATTTTAAAATTCGTTCTTCCGACGGCAAAACAATAATTTCTAATTGCGATTAAAATTACCGTTAGGCAAATCATAAGAAGATATCACATCTTTTAATTACAAAAAAATTTATTTGTTACATAGCTAAAATTATAAAAACGTTGAATATTTTCTTCTTCTGTTTTCAACAAATGGAAAATCCCGTCGGCAAAACATTTTTTCTTTACCTTCAATTCCCGAGGGCAAAACAACTTACTGTAATAAACAAAAATATAACCGTTCGGTTATAACACAATCGAACTTTAATGTCTCATGTGTGGGTATGTACACAGTCGATCAAAAATAATTGTTTTTTTTGTTTATTTTTTTTTTATATTCTTGACCTTAAGCTAAAGCCTAATCCGAAGGATTAAGCTTGTCTGATTTCTTTCTTGCTAATACATGCTATAATTTCGTTGATGTTTACTTTTTTTTTTTTTTATGTTGCGTTAATTTGTTTCAGTAAAGACTCTGTTTTTCAAATAATTTGTTTAATTTTGACTCGATCTCTGTTTTCACGAATAGATGTGTGTCGTGGGTTCCTTTGCATATTCCCTGTGTGTGATATACCTGGAAAACGCAAAGCCCTGTTACCGATATCAGATTAAACAATTTTAATTTTAAATGGATTCAAATTCAATTCGTATAGTATAAAAAGAAAATAATGAAAAGATAGAAATTTGAAAATCCTCCTCGAAGTAGGCAACGAAAGCTGAAAATTAAAATACTTTTTTAGATACAGTGGCGGTAGTGTGGGAAATTTTTGTTAAAAACCTTAACATAGGTTTCACAGAGTTTCTGAGTTGCAACATTTCTACCATATGAGAAAGGATTTATCCGTGCTGGATTTGGGAGTCATGAGATGTGTATTGGGATTCATGTGTTGGTGAGTAAGAGAACCATTAACGGAAGAGGAGCTTAGCTGAATGCAGGTTGACTAGTAATTTTAAAGTTTTTTTTTGTTAATCCAACCTCCATGGAAGACAGCCGCAAGAAAAAAATATTCTTCCATCTTAGACCATAGTGGTTCTTTTGAGAAGTGAAAATACCTACTTGTTGAAGAAAATCTTTGTTTTGAAACGATATATAACGATTAGTTAAATTTTGCATCAAGTGAAAATAGATACTTAAAGTACACAAAAGGAACAAGCATCTAAGGTATACATATTTTTTTTTATTTTTTTGATATAGATATATGTATGTAGATATACCCACATAATATCTACATATATACAGTTATATATATATATACATATAGGTATATATATATGTAAGAATACGTATTTAAATCCAGCTAATTATGCATTTTATTTTTACCGATATCAGGGTCCGTTAAACATCCGGAAAAATAAACGGATAATTCGCTAGGAACAGGAGATCCTAATAATCAGAAAGGTTTTCCTCGTAACACCACATAAGGACTAAAAGGATCCTGTGACCAATTTCTTATTAAATATCAGCATCACCAAACGTAAAATGCCAGGTAGCCTAGTGTGTCTAGGCGCCAACCAATACATCCGAGGCTCAAAACTGCTTGGGTTTAATCCCCACCAAGATCAATATTTTATTTTTTTTTATTTTAATTAATTTTTTTTTACTTTTCCTTTGATTGAAATCGTTTGAGTAATTTTTTTTTATATCCAATCCTATAAAGTAAAAAAAAAATTGTTAAATTCTTTAAAAAGAAAAATCTTTTTGAGGGAATAAGTCACGAAACGTGAAGTGAATTAGATATATTTATGGTCGCAAAGTTATAGCGTGGGTAAATAATTAAATCAAACGCAGTGAAGGCTTAAGCACCGACAAAACACATTGACCTCCAGCAGCAGTGGCCACTACAGCAGAAGGAATTGGTGAGTAGTTTTTTTTTATAAGAATTTAAATACATAATAAGTTTTCGATTAAAGAGGGATTTTGTTTAATTATTGACTAAATAACTTCGCGGTTAAAAGAGAGGTGTAAAAAGGGGGAAATTACAATTAAATCAAAACGTAAAGTGAAATAAAAATAAAAAGAAAGTGAAAGTAAAAGTAAAAGAGACAAAAGAGATTTTAACTATCCAAAGTTGTTATAAATCGAAGACGATTTTTATAAAATCATTTAGAATTTTCCTGGGGTTGGCGCATGATTGTCACCCGTTATCTAATCGCAATAAAAAAAATTCTAATTATATTTTCAATTAATTATTTTTAAATTTAAACTCAAACAAATTATATCACATGAATAAAAATTAAACCTATAATTTGAAAACACATTTTATTATTTAATACAAAAATGCAAATTTTATGAAGGTATTTATAAGACCATGATGAACATGGAGTAAGTTTTTCTTTACATAAGGGGCTGAGAGGACAGAGAGAAAAATGGGAGTTTGAATAAGGCGAAGAAGCCAAATTTAGGGGTTCTTTTAGCGAGGAAGACAACCAGGTAGGGAGGGTATTGATGAAGATCTCGCCCATCATGACACCTGGATGGAAAGTCTGGCATTTAAATTTTTAAACTTTTGTAACAGCAATGAGTCCAAGAACCACCCCATAAGAGCTCGTCTTGGGAATATTGTGCCAGCGAAGGACCAACCGGCAAAAAAGGCTTGTTACAGATCTCTACGATACATTAAAATAATTTTTACTTCCCAGACCGTAGTTAAGTTCTGAATATATTGGTCTATTAATAGAGGATGTTGCCTGTACTATATTGTCATTGCGACTGTGAATGTCAGACAGTTCCAAAAGATTATAAAACTGCTGCTTTAAAATGAAAAGATCATCATACTGAATATTAATGGTTGTATCGCATTTTTCTGAAAAAAAATTCAATCATTAACCAATTCCAATTTATTTTCAAATGTTTATTTGATAAGAATGTGTGGAAGTCTATGTGCCGGATAATTAAGCACTTTGATTATAAATATAATCGAAATGTAATTTTAGTGTAAACGTAAATAGGTTTGGGAGACCTGTCTCCAGGGCGAGGACGTAGTTAGGAGTGTTCATAGGGTGGAGGAAATGTTTTTTAAGAAAAAAGGGAAGTAGTTTTTCAACTTCAAACATGCTCAACGGTTCATTGGAATGGTAAATTATTACCATCGTCTATTACGATCACTTGACAAAATTTTCTAAAAAAGATAACAATACAAAAGAGTTCATATGACCGTCGGAGTGCAAAGAAGCATTTGCAAATGCAAGCCGAAAACCTGCTGATGCAACACTCCTCATGAATCCAAAAGAGAATACTAATCTGAGTATAACAACAGACGCATCATCCAACAGCATGTGGTTATTCAGCAGATTAATATAGACACATGGGAGCCAATTGCATTTTACAGTAAACAACTATCGCCAACACATGCCAAGTATTCTGCAATTGACAGAGAACTACTAACAATCTACATGGCTGTACAACATATCAGGAATTTCGTTGAAAGTCAGGACTTTTCGGTCCCCTTACAACATCATTAATAACAAAGACAAAGCGTAGTCCCAGATAGGAGTGTCAGCTGGATTACATTATTACATTACATATCTCAGCTCACAAACGATATAATATACATCAAGTTTTCGCTGAACGTCGTTGCCGATACCCTCTCACGTCCATATGTTGCAGCACTTGAGTTAGTTTTTCCAGGTATAGAAAAATTGGCTGAAGCCCAAACGGCCCATGAAAAACTTGCCCAACCCATCCGCAACCCACCCAACAATTCCAATCTGAAACTGGAACTCCTTAAAATACCCGCTTCCAAAATGTCCTTCTAGTGTGAAACATCCACAAGGAACAACAGACCACACGTCCCTCAAAACGAACTAAAAACGATATTTCATTGAATACATTCACTTGTACACCCTGGAATCCGAGACGAAAAAAAAAATCAGCAATTTGTATTTCTGGCCAAAAAGAAAAAGTGAACAGACATGTTAAATCATTGACTGACCAAATAAAAATTCCAAAACGTAGATTCCAATACATTCACATAGATATAGTAGGGCCACTTCACCAGTCAAACGAAAATAAGTACTTTTTTACAATAGTAGACAGATTCTCGAGATGGCCAGAGGCCTATCCAATGCGAGACATCTGTGCAGAAACAATTGCCAGGACTTAGGTCTATGAACATGTTTCTAGATTCGGGATACCGAACATAATCACCCTTATTGCGATAGTCGTTCAACGCCATACCACAACACGACACAAGAATTTGTCATTGCGTATGGCGTTGAACGCCAACTGGCGTTTATGTTCATGTGGAATGTATTCATTTAGTGACGTTTGTCGTAATTTCGTATTGCGTTAGCCGTTTTTAAGTCAAAAACGCCAGTTAAACGTCAAATTTAGTCGTTCATAAAATTGCAAACGACAGAGCCAAAAATAGTGGCACAACGTAATTTTTTTTCGTTTGTTTTATTAATTATAGGTAACAAAAAAGTTTCTTACTGTACAAATACGAGTAACAAATAAAAAACATGTTGAGCTTTTGGAAGCAAATAAAAACCATATTTTAGAAGTTTTGACCAGGTTGCTTTTTATGTGGACTTTGGAGAATTTTTAAAAAATGATTCTCATCGGCTTTATTGGTCGTTATGATGATTAAATGAAAGCAATTTTCATTTTATTTTCCCAACGTTTTGACGGTGGTTACCGTCATTTTCAGGGGTATCCTTATTTAGAAAATACAAAATTAAAAATAGATATAATGTTTGAACATATATATACAAGTAAACGAACAAAATATGACTTACATAACGTCAAATTTTAAGATTGTACTAAACTAAACAATAATTTGTTTAAAATATTTAATAAACAGATTAAAAGACAGATTTTAAACACTTCCCATTTGAAGACTAGTCTATGTTTAATGATATTTACTGTCAGTAACTAAGGAACAGTAAACGGCTGATATGTTTTGTGTGTCTTGTTTGCGGTTCATATTATTTTTGTTGTTAATTATATGCTGTGCCTCTAGTGTGTAACGTTAAGATGTATGTATTTCCGTTGCAAGCATCTCCACTCACTCGAAGTTTGGTGTGTGACCGGTATCAATGCTGGGAGAAGCCAGTGCCATCTTCTCAGAACTTCTTAGGCGAATATCTGACTTGTGGTTCGCCATTCTTTGCCGAAGGAGTTGTTTGGTGGTGCCGATGTAGCAAAGATTGCAAGACTCATCCGTTTTCCTTTGGCACTTTATTTTGTAAACTACGTCCGAAAGGTGATCTTTGTCAGTTTTCGTCTTCAGGATTGGTGAATAGACCTGCAACGGTCTGGTCTTTTTCGCGACCATTTCTTTGAAATTTTCGGAAACTTTGGGCACATAAACGACACTTTTATAAACACATCACCTCTCTTCCAACTTATTTTCTGAACGAACATGGTGTTTTTGGCGAAGTATCAAGTTCCTTATAACTTCTTTCGGAAAGCTGTTGTCTAGGAGTATTTCCGTAACATTTTCTTCGTTAGCGGAGTGGAATTGTCAGTCGCTCAATGCAAAGACTTTGTTTATTAAGTTCGACGCAGTGGTCATACGAATGTGCTTGGCTTGATTAGATCGGAAATAGAAAAGTCTTCTAGAAGCCATATCTTTCTGGTACCAGTCGAAAAAAAGTCGGGCATTTTCGCTATATAATAAACCTTAACGTCCAAGAAAGTTATCGATCTGTTTTTTCCCTACCTACGGTGAATTGTATTCTTTTCATTAAATTGTTTAAGGCATCGTAAGACATTACCAATTTCTTCTCTATCCACAATCGCAAAGATATCATCAACGTATTTTGCTATAAACTTAGGTTTGTAGCTTAGCTTAAAACAATCTGTTGAGTCCAAATAGAAAATTAAGAAAATTTAAGCTCAAAATCCGAATTAGTTTGAAAGTTTTTCTTTTATTTGAACTACGAGGGTTCAGATCAGTGGGTCGTTATGTTTACACCATAAAAGATCTCGATACATACTGAATCTAACATATAAAAAATATATATATAAGAAATGTACTAGTTTATAAGAAGTTCTAAAATACATTAACATTAAAATAGTATTAGTTTAGACTGGACATTATAATATTAATTTAGATTGAACATTTTAGACTCGCCATTCCGCCCCTCTGAAAGGATTACAATCCTTTAAGTATTGTTCTCGAACGGAAGTTGCGCCACCTTGTGAATTGCTCTGGTTATGACTCCAGTTTTGGTTTTGATAGTAACTACCCGAACTCGGCCATCCTTTCCCAGAATGGGTTCCACGATGCGTCCCAATAACCATTTTAGCGAAGGCAAGTTGTCATCGGAGACCAGAACCATTATACCTGATTTCAGATTGCTGATGCAGAATTTCATTTGTAACGATGTTTAAGATGTTTAAAATGTTGACGAATAGCCCTTAATTATTGCCATCTATTGATCCGAGACGCTGGTAACGTCTGGCTCTTCAAAAAAAGTGAGTGGACTACCAACAAGAAAATGTCCAGGTGTCAGAACTTGCTCGTCACTTGGATCCGATGTCATTGGTGTTAATGGCCGCGAATTTAATACAGCTTCAATCTCCGCTGCGACAGTGGTCAATTCTTCGAATGTTAGTGTTGCCAGATCTTACCAAAAGGCCTTTTGCTGACTTGACAGCCGATTCCTATAGTCCGCCAAAATGGGGTGAACGAGGTGGTGTAGGATGGAATTCGATGTTATCCTCTGCACAATCTTTGATTATCGACGATTGAGTACCTTGATTGTAGAACTGTGTTTTTAAATTTGCTGAGTCGTTGCCCGAGTTAAGATTACTGAATTAATATTCGTAAAAAAAAACAAATTATTTCTTACTTGCGGAACCAAGCCAGGTTTATTCACAACTCAACTGAAAAAATGTTACATTTATAATTTTATATGATTAATTTGTCGATTCGACAATACTGTGAGGCAGCATAATAATGTGAGGAAGAATTATTAAATTATTATGAGAAAATAATTACAAAATAATATTCAAGTTGATATATGATCGGCATATCGCCAGTGGAAATGATGATGAGTCAAATATGTTGTCGTGAGCTAAGGTAAGGTGTTGTTCTCATGGCAATGACCAGAATGGAGGTCAAGCATGTAGCTCCTCCTCCCCTGGAGTGAGCTACGGCCAAGGAGGCTGTAAGCGTCTTTTGCTGGAGCTAACATTATGTTTACTGCTGGGTTCTGTTTGTTGTTCATGTTGGATGCTGGTGCTGACTGATTGTTGGAAATGCGGTTTCTCGCAAGGTACATTATGATGAAGAATCCGATGATTGTGGAAATAATAGTATAGTCGATAATTCGTCCTTGATAGGCGCTATTTTTCAGATGGCGTATTGGTTCCTTGTTCTCAAATTGAACCTTTTGTAGTGTTTGTAGGTTGATTGTGTGGGATGATGAGGTATTCATTTTGTTGAATGATTTGGGGTAGATGTGCACTTCATCCAGGAATAACTTATTTCTGCTCTCATATATTATATTGTTGATTTCGATACTGGAGTTCCTGAAGTGGATCATGAATGTGCCTTCTAGGCTTTGTGTTTTCGGGCCACATGTTGATCTGACTTCCGTTTCTGAGATGTTTATAAAGAGGATGTTGTTGGGGTCGGGTTGGTAAATCTGATGTGATTGGTCTAGGTCTATTGTTTTGCAATGTGCGGGTTTGTTGGTGATTAGGTTGGCGATACAACTTTTTTCGACATTGACGTCTTCATTTCGTTCTTCCTTACAGTAGAATACTTTTTCTATTTCTTGGCATTTTTGGTCAAAATATTGAATTTCTTTATTGGTTATGGTGCAAAATGGTTGGGTAGCAAGTAGTTTACTTTTAATTGGGATGGGATTAAATGGAAAAAGGAAGATATTTTATTTGTTAAGGAAGGTATTTGTATGTTAAAGATTATATTTGAGTGGTTATAGTAGGCTTGCAGCCCCAATAGTTTATAAATGTGTTCATCTTATTTAATTTCTTCTGACTGGTTTTGAAAAAAATCGTAGATAAAGGTTATTTCGTCCGTGTTTAAGATGGGTTTGGAAATAATATTAAATTTTGCGAGGATTATGCTTCGGAAATGCTAGTTAGATGATAATTTAGTAGTTCAATATTGATATTAATCTGATTTAAGTATTGAATATATCTGATCGAGATTTCTGCTGACCTAATTCTGTTGCCTAAAGCTTTTTCGATATTAGTTAAGTATTTTTCAATGAATTTCTGTTGTGTATTTATGTGGTTTGTGATATTGTCAAATCAGCCTATCATTTGTTTATTGAGTTTGTCTTGGCTATATCCTTGTTCGTCAGTATCATTTTGTCTTTGTGAGAATTCTTCAATTTTCTTATTTAAGTAAAGAGAGAATTCAGCGTCCATGTTTCCTGTTATACTTTTTTACTACTGTTCCTAAACCATTTATAAGTCCTCTCTTTGGTCTTAAATTAGGTGTTGATGTTTTAAATTTAGCTTGTTGTTGTTCGTATTTAATCTTAATCATGTTGAGTGAGTCATTGAAGCCGTCGATTCTTTCGAAAATTTTCAGAGAGTTACCTATTGTCATAATGTTTCCTTCGTAATTTTCTAAGCGTATTATGTGGATTAAATTCTTGTACGTCTTTATTGTTCTGGCGGTTCCTAGTTTCATTGTCAGAAGTCCGTGATTATTTCTCAGGTCCTGTATTTCCATTTTTGAGTTGTGGTCGTCGTTATTAGCAGAATGATGATTGTTGACCTGAAATTTACGTTTTCTTTTTATTTTTGATTTATGCAATTTTTTATTATTATTAGTTAGGATTGTTATTTTCCTATCATTTTTTACTCTATGTCTACTGAATCTGAGGGTAAGTTTATTCCTTCTATTTTCTTTTCGGTAAATGAATGATCCTGCTCTTATGGTATAGGGTTTTTCTCTTTTTAGGTTCAATTTATTGATATTTTTTACTATCTGATTGTCTGCCTCTTTTTTTGATAGAGGGAAATAGTTCCGCCTGAATCTTATTTAATTTAGTAAGGTATTCGTGAGAGTTATTATATTTTATGTTCTTGAATTTGTATGTCCTTCCGTAAAAGAGTTCGTATGGTGTCAGTTTTGTTGCAGAGTGAATGGAGTTATTGTAAGTTATCAAGGTTTCGTTCAGTATGTTGGTCTTTCTCCCTGTGAGGGTAGAGTGGAGTCTTTCGCCTGGAGAGTTGCTGCTTGATTGTTGTAAAGACGTAACATGTTGGGTTATATTGTACTGATTGATAAAGTCTTTGAAAACAGTTGAAGTGAATTCAGCTCCTTGATCTGAAATAAGTTTTGTTGGAATGCCGTGGATGCTCATAAAGTGTAGTAGAGATTTGATTATTGTTAAACGATTTCTAGCCGGGACTGTATATGCAGCTGCAAATTCAGAAAATTTGTGTATTATGGTTAGGATCTTTTGGTTATTAATACTGTAAATTATTTTTTTTTTTTATAACTTTGCACGCGCTCAAGGGATTATGAATACCCTTTATATGTTTTCCTTAACACAGCGCGGTCATCCGGTGGAAGAAAAGAAAGAAGGATAGGAAAGATGTGCGGCGCGATGTTCTGAGGCTAGAGCTGGTTGTTGT
This sequence comes from Philhelius pedissequus, assembly GCA_910595825.1. Lineage (NCBI taxonomy): Eukaryota > Metazoa > Arthropoda > Insecta > Diptera > Syrphidae > Philhelius > Philhelius pedissequus. The sequence goes on from OU343164.1 coordinate 3,668,570, forward strand.
CTCAGATGTATCTCCAAGGATGGCGGTTAAACTAATGCGGAGAGAATTACCGTGTCTTATGTATGTATGTCCCTTATAATTCGCATTATTTTATTTATTTCGTTGTCATATTTTATGGGTATGCTAGTTTGCTCAATCACATGTTGTTAGTGTTATGCCTAAACAGCATGTAATGAGCAAAGCAGTAACTTATTTTATGACAATTTTTAGAATTGGTTCTTAATGGAATATAAGAAGACATAGACAACGGCAGGAATCGAACCCGCAACTACGAGGTTGACAGGCGAGCACACAACTATCGCGCCACGGCCACCCCAAATGTCGATATGCACGATATCTATGGGTTTTCCGGGATTTTCTGGTACTTGGTACTCTATTTTATGGGGTTTCCTGACGTATTTAAGATTTTGGCAAGAATCGCAGTTGTTTATGATTTTAAGTATCTTCTTTTTCATAAATCTGAAGAAAAATCACGTTTGAGGTGTGAATATGATTCTGTAACATTGACCTAATATTATTAGGTATAATATTCTGAATACGGGCACACTTCAATGGGTTGTTCTAGAAGAATGTTTTGTTCGTCGTTTGAGGCATTAGTAACTTCAATCACCACTTTGAACATTTACAGGGAAACGACAAATCATTTTCGTATATGGAGGTATGACGTATTGGGACGATGTTCGGTTTAAGAAAAAGGCGAATATTGGCATCTCTTGTAATCAGAATTTGTTTTTCTAGCTCTATTTTAGCTTTGAGTTGGGTAAGGATATCTAAGCCGATTAGACCGTCAAAGTAGCCATGAAATTTAAATACTAGGAATCTGAATGTACCATGCGTTCGGAATTCGGAAAAACAGAGAAACAATATTTCTGTATTGATCGTGTATTCCTTGAAAATAGTTTTTATGATGGTTTGATTAATTGGATTTTAAAGTTTTGGGTCGGCAAATTCAAGGTTAATAAAAAATGAAAATGCACCAGTATCGATTAGGAATCTTAGTGATCTTCGGAAGGTGAGGAAATATTTATGTATGGTAATATATTTCCGTGTTTATTGACGTCTATAAATTCGATTTGTTCCCAGGCTGGTTGGTGAAAATTTTCGGTATTTTCCGAATGGTTTGATTCGTGGAATGCTTCGAAACTTTGTTGAAACTGTTCGTTGCGGTAATTATCAAGATTTTGATACGGGTTTTCTATTTCGAGGTTTGGATAGTTAACGGGCTCACCCTGGTATTCATATTCTGGGTATTCTACGTTTTCTGGGTATTCTGCGTTGATGTTGTGCAGTTCTCTATTGGTAGTGTTAGAAGGACCTGCTTGTCCAATAAAGTTACTTTGGGTGTTGGTATTTCGGGATTGAGTTGTAGGCCTGAGTTTTGAATATATAGTACTAGCTTCCATTGGTTCGATTACGAGTAGTTTCTGTCTATTTGAAATTTGGCCAGAGCTTGGGTTCGTTTTAAAGGGTTTGTTAAGATAGGGGTTACCTTGCAGATTTTGCCTTACTATAGGATTTGTGTAACTGTTTTTGAAAGGTGTTTGTTGGTTTTGTCTTGTTTGAGGGTGGAAGAAGTGAGTAGAGTTATGTAGTTGTTGCATTGGTATATTGCGTAAATTGACACAAAATTCTTGGTTAAATGTTTGGAGGTTTGATCTTCGTCGATGGTTGGAGTTAAAAGGGGTGTATGTCTGATCTTGAATTTGTTGCGAAATTCTACGGAAGGCTTGAAAGGTGCTATACATTTGATTTTGGGTTTGTTGAGGGGTTCTGGAGGAAGCTTGAAATTAGAAAGTGGGAAATGAAAGTTTCTTTATGGGTTCGTATTTCATGTAAGAAATGTTCTGCTCTTTTGTACAGTGCCCGAAAGCTTCGGATAGGATTGAGGGTCTCATTGCCATTACCGTAGACCCAAATGGTTCTCTAAGTCCTGAAAGAAAAGTGTTTAAACACATTTCTTTATACAAGTTGTTTTTGGCTGTTATGACATTAGCCTCGGCTTCATGTATCTGCACATGATTTGTCATAGCTGCCTGAATCTCAATTACCTCACTATAAAAGTGTTCTAGGGTCTTGTTATTCTGCCTTAGATTATGAAAATCGCGTATGAGGGAAGTCTCATTCCGTTTGTCTGAATAATGGTTTATGAGGTTGTCTTTGATCGAGGACCAGTACAATGTAGTCCCAAAACGCTAAGGACCTCATTAGCAGACCCGACAACTTTATTTCTAATGGCTCTTAGTATGTCTCGGCCTAAATTTGTTCCACCGATTGCCCCAAGAAGGGAAAATATCTGCTCTAAGTTCCTTATGAATTCAAAAAGTAGTCTAGGATTTCCGTCGAAAGTTGGGATATCCTTAGCTATGTCGGGAAATTTAAGCGAGTTTATAAGAGTAACCGTAGCTGCCGCTGCAGATTCGTTATTTGCCATTATGTTAGTTTTTGTTTTATTATTTAAATCTAAATTATTGTTAAATAAATTTTTTCTTTCAGAATCTTCGATATTTAAATCAGACTTTTCAAATTTAAAATTATAGTTTTCGAAAAAAAATTTTATATCGTAATACTCGATATTACTCTCAAAGGAACTTATTACTTCGGAAATTCGGATATCTAGGCTAGTTATATTATTAGAATTTATTTCTTCAGTTAATTCTATATTATAACTATTGGAGTTGTCTAAGCACCTTTTTTGGATTCGATAGGGATTGTTTTTTAGTTTTTGGGACTTTGAACATAAGGAAAAGTAAATCCTTTATTCTGACATACGTGGCACAGAAATGGATTCTCTATTAATGAAGGTGTTTTCTCCTGCACTGGTATAATATTCGATATTCCTTCGAAAATTTTTGTAGAAGTTCAATGTTCCTTTGAGAATGTCTATATAAGTTTCGATACACTGATGTGTTTGCACTGGTAGTTTCTTGATACTATATTTCGATGTTCTTTCGAAAAGTTCAATAAAATTTGTTGCACTGATGTATTTAATTTTTCAACTGATGTGTATGCACTGGTAATTTCTTGATACTATATTTCGATGTTTTTTCGAAAAGTTGAATAAAATTTTGTTGCACTGATGTATTTAATTTTTCACTGGTGTATTAAAAAATGAAAGTTGAATGTATTATGAGTCAAATATGTTGTCGTGTGAGTTAAGGTAAGGTGTTGTTCTCATGGCAATGACCGGAATGGAGGTCAGGCATGTAACTCATTTCCTTTCCGAACGTTTCGACGGTGGTTGCCGTCTTCTTCAGGGGATCTTTTATTTACAAAAATAAATTTAACATATTATACACATAAGAACATTTGGTGTAAAATTTTGGCAAACTTACATTTAGTAGGTATTACAGATAAACATAAATAATACAATGAAATACAAATATAATGCAATGTTTAAAAAAAAATGTTTATGGTATAAAAAACACTTCGATTGAAGTTTAGTTGGCTTTAAATTGTCAAGGATTCTGCCTAGTCACCAAAGGGCCTTGACAATTTAAAGCCTATGCCCTGAAGAAGACGGCAACCACCGTCGAAACGTCGGGAAAGGAAATGAAATTGTTTCACTGAAAAAACATTACGACCAAAACAGCGGAAAGAGATATATTTTAAGTCTCGAACACCTATAATAATTCAACCAATTGGTCAATAACTTAACAATAAGAAAGTTCATGAAGCATTCGGCAAATGGATGTGATTTCGGAATAAGTTGGGGTGCTTTGCGTCGTACGGCAGCTCCGAACGTTCCAGTTGTTCACCAACACGTCAAAGAAGCAGTGAAGAGTTAAATTGCATATACGGATTTAGCTTCCTGATCCGACTCTTTGGTCCGACGTACATGCTCTTTGATTGCAAACTTGCTATATCATCCTTAAAAGTACACTGCTGAACGACGAATATTATTTTAAACAAAGCAGCATCATATTCTTCAGCACGAAATTCATCCAACACGCGTTCGTCCCCTTTCAGATGTCTTTTGATGTTCTGGATAAACCGATGACCATAAGCAAGGATTCTTACTAATTTTTTGTGATTATTTATGTATATGTGATTTTCAACGGTATCCTCGAATCTTCCGTCCAAAACCGGATTATTTAACGCTCCCAACAAAATTGAGCTCCGTTGTCTCCTTTCCAACACATTTTGTACTGCGCGTTTTTTATTTACAGGCCATTCGCTAGTATTGTGATGCAGAAAGTCAGGACGGATAAATCAAAACGATTCGACCAAGTCTGCGAAAAGCGCACCACGAGAAACGATATCGGCTGGATTGGACTTCGTGTTGACGTGTATCCAAACCTCCTTCACTGTCCAATCCAAAACGATTTCCGAATCTGTCCATAATACAATGTGATCAAACTTCATATCAAACGCATTAACTGTACGCCGGAGAGGCTTGCACAAAAGCAGAGCAGCACATAATTAGTTCCAATCGTGGCAGACTCTGTGTGGAAACCGGAGCCACTTTAGATTTTGCACTTAGTAAATATATTGATATATTTCCCAGAGATATATTTCACCGACACGAACATATATACAACATCCAAAGGCATTGAGAGATGCGTCCGAAAATCCATGCAACTCACACTGGACGTGATCTTGAGCAAAGACGTGCCTTGGATTTCTTATCCTTGGAAGTTCACACAACTGTGATCGATATTTGACCCATGCTTCCTTTAGATCCTCACCGATCTCTTCATCCCAATTAACTTTTGCGATCAAGAGCCGTTGAAGAAACAGCTTCAATCGATCTTTTTGTGATGCGGTTGCAGTATTGAATTCTTTCCAATAGATCGAAAAATTGCAGTTCATCCGATGAAGGCTCCCATACTATACCAAGTGCCTTGATAACATCGCTTTCATTTATACAAATGGTATTTCATGATTATTGGCAGGAATTTTGTCCATGAACCTTTCATCGTTCGAATACCATTTTTTCAACTGAAGGCCAGCACTATTTAAAATTGATTCGGCCTCCAAACGAATTCCTTCAGCTTCCTCAGAATTGTCTGCTCTGGAAATTAGGTCGTCGATGTAAAAATCGTTCTTGACTACTAATGCACCAAGTGGAAATTCCGTCTGATGTTTTTCGGCTATATATGATAAGAAACGAGTTACATGGTAAGGTGCGACAAAGTTCCGTACGTTACGGTAGGCAGTCAAAAAGTACAGATTTCTTGGGACGAATTTTCCCGCCACAAAATACCTAGATAGCTGGAATCCGAAGTTCGAACGAAAATCTGCCTATACATTTTGGGAATGTCTGCAGTCAAGGCTATTCTATGCCACCGAAAACGAGCGATATGGAGAATAAACCCTTTTGAATCTTCGGACCTACCATCAACATTTCGTTCAACGACACGTTGGATGATGGTCGGCAAGATTCGTCATATACAACTCGTAATCTAGTTATCGAACTGCCTCGGCGCAAAACGAAATGATAGGCATATAGTAGCGAACATCTCAGACTTCATTTGGTGGAACAACTTCCATATGTCTCATTGATTTATATTCTTGCATGAACGATACGTATTGCTTCTTAATCTCTGGCGATTTTTCAAGTTGCTTTTCGAGATTTAAAAATCGTTTCTCAGCAATTCTTCTCGAATCACCTAGGACGATATCATCCTTGAATGGCAATTGGACTACCAATTTACCATCAGGCCTCTGCTGAATGCTCGATATAAATGCATTTCCACATGCAATTTGCTCCTCATTCCAATTTGGGGCATTCGATATGACGTCCTCGAGAGCTAGAAACCTTTCCAACATTTCATTGATAGAAGCATTTGTATCTGCTTGAAAGTTGGTCGTACTCAAATGTGCATACGGGTTCGAGTCTTGACTAGGAAAACCCTTTGAATTATACTTTCCGACAACAATCCAACCTAGCAGAGTGTTTCTCAAAAGGGGTAGATCTTCTCCGAGTTTAAATTGCCCATCTGCCAACAAATCGAAAAAGATATCAGCTCCGATGAGCATATCAATACGTTGAGACCTTTTAAAATAAGGATCCGCGAGTTAAATGTCTGATGGTATACGCCAACCCCTTACCTCAATGCCTACTTCTGGTTCGTTCGATGTGATGGACGACAAAATCCAAAAGTCTAGGTTCAATTCAAAATAACCAACCTTTTAGCATACTGAAGCAGAAGTCTTTTGGTGAGCTGGTAAATTAAGGTTGCCAATTGCACTTAAAATTGTGCACTTTAAACGCAGCCTTTGAGCTAAATTAAGCTGCGAGCCAGAATCCAAGAGGACACGAGTTAAGATGAATTCCCCATCAGCTCCCATAACATTCACTACAGCAGTTACCAAAAATATATGACTGTTTGTGGAATCTTGTGCGCAAACAGAATATAGGGTACATGATTTCATTGTTACGTATGAACTAGGGTTGCATCTTGTATCAGATGTTGTAGACCTTAAGGGGGATGGTGCATTCTGAAAACAGCGAAGTAATGAAGGGTGTGGTTCTTTACATACCTTGCATTTTGACGATAAGCAATCCTTAACTGAATGTCCATGCTGAAGGGAGTTAATGCATAGTCCAATACGCTTTACATTGCGAAAACGATGATACACTGGAAGTTCAGCGAACTTAGTACAATTTACTATTTTGTGCGTGGTGACATTACAAAAAACATAGCGTGGTTCAAAATCGGCCAAGGCTGCGGCAGGTCGATGTTTATATTTTACGCCGTTGAACTTTACTGACGATGTGGATGTCCTACTCTGTGGTTCTCTTATATCGAGATGTTGACTGCGTTTGTTGAGAAACGTTGAGCAGTCCAAGATGGCAATGTTTGCAAATCGAACGATTCTTCCCATTCAGCAAAGGTTTCACTACCTATGAATGAACAAGGCGTTAACATTATCGGTGTCGGAACCTAGCGATCGTAAACTCCCAGATGGCCACCGACATTGCACGCCAGAATTCCTTGGTACAGCTGGAATGTTGTATAGTTCTCTGATGAATTTGCAATAAAAGAATTTGCATCGGTTATGTCCAACGACTGTAGGGAGAGCTTAGCATGTCCCTTTAAGTACTCGTCTACCAGTAGCTGGAACTTCCTTATTATAGGAATGGGTTTTGCATCAATTGTCGCCTTGAATTGTTGTATAAATGTATTATATTGAGTGTACTCACCAGAGAAGGTTGGCGGTTTTGCTTTCGGAAGATCATCATAATAGTACACCGTTGCAGTGGGTGGAGCGATTGGATCTGATTTCAACGATGGTTTGGCCATATTTATTCTGTGAGGCTAATTATCTTCGATTTTGTGTTGCAATACAAATCCTCGATGGTTTCTCGATATTGTTCTTGTTCCTGATCTCCTGGGGCAAAATTATCAATGGCGTCCTGAATAATCAAATACTCACTAAAATTCTGCTCCAGCATTCTTAAGTGACAATTAAGATCTGTGGCGGTTTGTCGTTCATTTATTTATTTTTGTGCCAATTCGTGTTAAGCTTCCCTTTTTATTGGCACGCGAATGTTTAAGTTGGTATATTTCGTCCGTCATTTTTCTTTACGGTTTTTTCTGCTAATGTTTACAAAAAATGACAGTTCTTAGAGATATACATACGACGACAAAAAGCACGAATTAAAAGACAGAAGAGTAAGGGACAACGATATTTTGTTCGATCATAATAACAGCAAGATGGATAGAGATTACATCAGTCTTTTCGATAAAGAACACGATAGTCTTTAAAAGGGAACACAATAGTCTTCAGACGAAGGATTTTATACGTAGAGGGAGAGAGGCAGTCTCATGAGTAAACACGATAGATTTCGAACTTTTATTTTATGAGAAAGAGAATACAATTGTCTAGTTCTTTAAGCGAATTATGTTGTTGACGAAGTTGTAGATAAGGGAAAGAGAAAACACGATAGTCTCTTGATTAAACACAATGTGTTTTTAACGAAAACTTTTAAACGACGAAGAGGAACACACACTTTTGCAATTTTGGTTTGTATTCCTTACAGACCGATGTGTCTGTCTTTTCCCACGTCGGCGTCGATGCCGTGGATTGAGGAAAAATATGTTTTTTGCGAAAATATTCAAACAACGAAGGAGAACACGAGAGTCTCTTGAGCCGAAACGATATTTTCCGCGAACGGACTTAAAAATGATGAGGGAGAAAAGAGGAAATATGCACTTTGCAATTGTGGATCAATACACTTGCACACCGCGATTGACCGATTTGCATTTTGTATTTTCTCACGTGCGTCGCGTAGGCGGCAATGCGATGCCGTGAAGTTAGAAATTCTAATTTTTACGAAATTATTCTGCCTTACGGACCAAATGTTGAGTCCAAATAGAATATTGAAACTCAAAATCCGAATTAGTTTGAAAGTTGTTCCTGTATTTGAACTACGAGGGTTCAGATCAGTGGGTCGTTATGTCTACACGATAAAAGATCTCAATACATACTGAATGTAACATATAAAAAATATAGAGTGGACTGTATTATATAAGAAAAGTACTAGTTTACAAAAAGTATTAAAATACATTTACATTAAAATAGTATTAGCTTAGACTGGACATTATAATATTAATTTAGGTTGAACATTTTAGATTGGACACATTCCTCGAGTAAAAAATCTTAAACCAAGTCCGCAATCGTCGGTGAAAGCGGATTTCCCAGTGGCATTCCGTGTACTTGTTTGTAGAAATTGTTCTTAAATTGCAGGTAGTAGTTATCTTTTAGACAAAAATGTAAGAACTCGATAAATTTGTTTTGGCTCAGCTTGGTATTTTCAGCTATAATTTCAAATTTCTTTCTTATTGCAAGCTGAACAGGAACATTAGTAAAAAGAGAAAGAGTGTCATAAGAAACCAAAATATCGTTTGTGTCACGTACAAAATCTTTTGCCTCGGATTTAAATTCCAACGAATTTTTTACAGAGTGAGAAGATTGTTTCGTGACACACTGTAAAATTTTACCCAGGTACTTTGAAAGTTCGTAGCAAGGAAATTTCATTGATGACGTTATCGGCCGGAGAGGCATGTTTGGCTTGTGAATCTTTGGTAAACCATATATTGCAGGTATTTGTGCTGTGTAGGTATTCATTATTGCTTTTTACCTGTCATCGATTATCTTGTTGGTGTGCAACCATTTCACAACTACATTATTATTGTTTTTTAGAGGGGTGAGGGGGTAGCTCTTGCGACCCTGTATGTGTCAGATAGTATTCCGACATCTTCTTTTCATATTCCGTCATATTCATCGCAACAGTCACATTGCCTTTATCAGCTGCTACAATTATAATGTTTTTGTATTTTTTAAGAAAATGTACCGCATCTTTGTGTACCTTCATGATGTATTTGTCAAATACGTCGTTTGTTAACAACAGACATAATATGAACCGCAAACAAGACACACAAAATATATCAGCCGTTTACTGGTATTTAGTTTCTGACAGTAAATATCATTAAACATAGACTAATCTGTTTTTTTTAAATATTTTAAGCAAATTATTGTTTTTAATTAGTACAATCTTAAAATTTAACGTTATGCAAGTCATATTTTGTTCGTTTACTTGTATATATATGTTCAAACATTATACCTCCTTTTAATTTTGTATTTTGTAAATAAAGACATAAAAAACAACTTGGTCAAAACTTCTAAAATATTATTTAATTCGGACGGCTAGCCGACATTTCTTTATTTACAAAAGATGAGAAATTATTATCAACATCTGCTTTACAAGTATGGTGAATAGGTATATATGCATCTTAAAGAATACATCAATTTTAAACATAAATCAGCAAACCAAAAAACAAACTCTTAATTTTTGCTGAACTGTAGACAATATGGATTTATTCTCAAACATTTACAAAGATCCACAGTTAACACTTAAGCGCTCTTCTTTAGCAAGGAATCACAAAACTCGTATGACAAAATAGAACATAAATTCCATCATAAATTTCTTAACCTGAAAATAACCGAAACCTTTCACAAAATAAAACAATTCAATAACACACTCAGAATTCTTAGCAAACGAATACAAGAAAATATAACATCACAAATACACAAACAATTTATAACTCAATAGCAACAACATTTTCTAAGCATTTGTACGAAAAAACAAGAAATCCACACACAAAAAATTAATCAACTCAATTCTGCTCTATGGAAAAAATTAAACATTAAAATGCATGGCGATTGGTTTGTAAACAAAAGTGACGTAGAGTTTCCCATCGAAATCAAATGACTTCTGTCGTTGGGAAAGAAATTTTCTGTGCCAATTGGCAAAAATACGTTCCCTCTTTTCTCACTCATCGCAGATGGCGAAGAAATCATAAGAACAGAAAAAGATGAAATAAGACAAGAAGAAACTAGAGCTACGTATAGCAATATGCTTCACTCTTTTCAATGTTACCACCACAGCGACGTATTCGACAAATACATCACGAAGGTACACAAAGATGCGGTAAATTTTCTTAAGAAACATTATAATTGTAGCAGCTGATAAAGGCAAAGTGACTGTTGCGATGAATATGACGGCATGTGAAGAGAAGATGACGGAACTGAATATGACGGCATGTGAAGAGAAGATGACGGAACTACTATCTGACCGCTCTACATACAGGGTCGCAAGAGCAACATCCCTCGCTGCTCTACAAAACAAAAATAATGAATTTGTGAAATGGTTGCATACCAACAAGATAATCGATGACAGGGAAAAAGCAATAACGACTACCTACACAACACAAATACCTGCAAAATATGGTTTACCAAAGATTCACAAGCCAAACATGCATCTCCGGCCGATAACGTCATCGATGAAAGTTCTTTGTTACGAACTTTCAAAGTACCTGGGTAAAATATTACATTGTGTCACGAAAGAATCTTCTTACTATGTTAGAAATTCGTTGGAATTTAAATCCAAGGCAAAAGATTTTGTACTTGACACAATCGATATTTTGGTTTCCTATAACGCTTTTTCTCTTTTTACTAATGTTCCTGTTCAGCTTGCAATCAACATCGTTAAGAAGAAATGGAAAATTAGCTGTGTCTTATTATCACCAATAACCCATATGGTTCACCCCGTGAAAATAAAACGATCTGGGTTATATACTTACATATACACTCTGTTTGCCGCATTTAATAGTAATATTTGGAAGCCCAGCGATATCAACCTGGTCAAAAATACAGCGACTGAGATGGCTAGGTCACGTGGAGCGCATGCACATCGACGTACCAGCCCGACGAGTCTTCGTATCCAACCCCGGTGGACAACGCGACAGAGGAAGGTCTTATCTTAGGTGGCGCGATCAAGTGGTAAACGACCTCAACCAACTTGGTGTGCGTAACTGGTGGCAGCTAGCTAGGGACCGGGCTAGCTGGAGAGGTTTGCTGGTTGAGGCCGTGATCCATTCTGGATTGTAAGCGCCATCTAAAGTAAAGTAAGTATTTGCAAGCCCAGATAGAAACCCCGATAGAAACCTGGATCTCGCGTTGTTTTTGTAATACTTGTTAAAACATAACCCAGACCCGTAGATAATAAAACGCGACTATTTTAGCTGAAAATACCAAACTGATCCAAAACAAATTTATCGAGTTATTAAATTTTTGCCTAAAAGATAACAACTACCTGCAATTTAAGAACAATTTGTACAAACAAGTACACGGAATGCCAATGGGAAATCCACTTTCACCGAAGATTGAGGACTTGGTTTTAGATTTTTTACTCGAGGAATGCTTTAAGCTAAGCTACAAACCTAAGTTTATAGCAAAAGACGTTGATGATATCTTTGCGATTTTGGATAGAGAAGAAATTGATAATGTCTTACGATGTCTTAACCAATTAAATGAAAATAAAATGCACGACTGGATCGCACGTACTTGCTCTTATGTTCAATCACATTATATGCTAAAGATTCTTAATAAAACGGCTAAATATATTTTTAAAGTTTTTCACTTAATTTTGTATGTATAAAAATTCTTAAACTTTTCTAAAAAAAATGGTATGAACATTATAAACATTTAATAATATAAATTTAAAAACAAAATTTCAGAAAAAATTGTCCACCCGTTTTCGAAATATTGAATTTTCAAAAAAAAACAATTTTTTTTTCAAAAATCCAAAAAAATATTTTTCGAACATTTTGAAATGCAATACTATTTGGAATTTGAAGGTGCTCATGTATACATTTTTTTTATCGAAATCCGTTAAAGCGTTTATGAGAAAGTCGAAAATAAATAAAATGGTTGTATGACAGGTACCATTAATAACAAAATATTTTAAAAACTTTTTCGTCCGAAATGTAAACCATAGCCAAAGTAGAACACACACCAATTTGTATCAAAATCGTTCGAGCCGGTTTTAAGATAATTAAGATAGTAGAAAAATTTGTTTGGCAAGTACCGTTATTTTTGGGCCTAAAAAAACGATTCAAAAATCTATTTTGGACAATCACCTAAAACGCCTAAGTACCAAGTTTGAAGCAAATCGATTCAGCCACTTAGGTTGTAGATCGATCTACAGACAGACAGACAGACAGGCGGAATTGCGGGACCTACTTTTTTGGTGTTCTCTATGATAGTAATGTCATGTTTGATTGTTAGAAAAAAAAATTTTTACGAATACATAACTTGCCTTATAGTACCTATTATCGCAATTGAAATACAATTCACCGTAGAGAGGGAAAAAGCAGACCAATAACGTTCTTGGACGTTAAGGTTTATCGCGTAAATGGCCGACTTTCTTTCGACTGGTACCAGAAAGATATGGCATCTGGGAGACTTGTCAATTTCCGATCCAATCAAGCCAAGCACGTATGAACACTGCATCGAACTTAATAAACAAAGTCCTTGCGTTGAGTGACCGAATATACCACTCTGCTAACGAAGAAAAATTTACGCAAATACACCTAAACAACAGCTTCCCGACAGAAGTTATTAGGAACTTGATACTTCGTCAAAAACACCATGTTTGTTCAGAAAATAAGTTGGAAGAGGAGAGATGTGTTTATAAAAATGTCGTTTATGTGCCCAAACTTTACGAACATTTCAAAGAAATGGTCACGAAAAACGACCAGGAATTCAACTTGGCATATAGGTCAAACCAGACCGTTGCATCTCTATTCACCAACCTGAAGACGAAAACCGACAAAGATTGCCCCGTTCAGATACTGGCGTATTAACCACTAGGCTCATGAGGCTCGAGCCTAGGGCGGCAACTTGTAGGGGCGGCAAATTTTGTATCATATTGTATTTTAATCTAAAAAAATATTACGCAAGAAAACATAGAAACAGATTAATGTCATTCAAATGGGGTACTCATAATTTTTGGTATCTGAAAATACGAAATTTAAATCTCTGGCCTGATTTTCCGTCTCTGCATATTTCGATAAGAAACCGGTTTTGAACAATACGCGGTCGCCGTAGATATATTTTAAATATGATCGGACACGATTTTTGAACTTACCACACAGATCTCTATGTGGCTACAGACAGTATGATTGTTAATCAGTTTCTTCTGGGTTGGTTGGTATGGTATACATGTTGCTCAAGCAACTAAGAGCAAAGTGCATACCTGCGAGTTCAGCACGTCAGATCAAAGTACCTGCGAGTTCAGAGCCATCGTTAACGTTGATCAATCTATTTTGTGTAGTGTGCGGTGTGTTTGAGTTCTAGGTAGGTTGGTACACATTTACATACGTCGATAATATATCTTACACTTGTATTGTGTCTTTGACTTCTAAGAGCAAAGTATCTGGCTTTTAAGCGATTTACACATGCACACATATGTGTAGGTATATAAAATTCACAGTGTATAAAACGCATCGTGCGTAAGGGGGGCAAGCTGCATGGGGTGTGGTCAAGTTTGTCATTATATATGTACATATATGTATCTATCCGAAGTTTTCCAGTCATGAATTTAACCTATCAACCTGCTTACAATTATATCAACATATCTATAAAAGAAACAACTTCGTATTTCAATGACCGATCGATGCTAGGATGAGTTATATGGAAAAAGTATTATAGGTATGTGTTGCTGAAATGTCTGTTAGAATAGTCATATCATGTTCATTCAACCAACTTTAAGGTAAAAATGTTTACATATTTTCATTCCATTAACTCGTAGCTGGTGTTCATATTTTTATAGGTACATATATGTATGTATGTCCATATCATGTCCCAATTGTTTCCCTCAATCCTTCGACTACAATTCAGAAAACAGAGATGTATCTATAAATACACATGCGGCTGCATTGTGTCACCACTGTGTAAACTCTATATTGGGATCTTATCAAGGATATTCTGAGTGAGCAGTTCTCCACATTCATCGTCAACTCTTTTGTCGTCCTTAATAGTTAGTGCCCTGATGTATGATATGCATACCTAAGCAAATAACTTTTATCATCCCACACAATATAATCCCACAGTCAAAACAACGCAAAGCTTCCATCGCCAATTCCACCATTACCACATCCGGCTGGCGCCGTTGCTACTCTCCCCTCAGGCCTCAGCGATGCTCTTGATATAATATATACCTTAAGCGCATAACCTCCTATCCCTATATGACAATACGGTTGGGTAAAACAAACCCGCATATCGCATATACAACCAAACTTGAACTTACATCATTCTACGTCCAAAATACACATAGGAATAAATAACAATATAAAATAAACCAAAACCCACTTCGAAACCGAGGGAAATATAACATTTTATTACTCGCATCAATATTGTTACATCGTCAAAGCTTTTAAAAAGTATATACGCATAAACGTTTTTATAAATATACGTTTCCCTTTACTTGTTCTAGCGAATCCCTGTGTCTCCCTTCCAAATTTAATCCTCAAGCGAGAATTTACGTGTTTACGGTTTTGAAAGGTTCTCATATTTATTTTAAACTCATATCCTTAAGAACAAGTATCGCATTAAAAAAAGAGTACTTTTATACTTTTTAGGAAAAGCGAATTTATCTATTATCTGAAAAATGTACAATTTTTCATATGATTTGAAATCTTATGCTATTAATGCTAAAGAAATCATGTTCACCTCCAGTAGCAAATCCGGTGAGGGAACCCCGACTCAATTTAGCTTTACTATATGTATACATATACGAATTCTGAGACCATTCGTTAGTACACCTGTACATGTAACTAAACTGTTGCTGTTATAAAGGTGATTTTTTAAGAGCTTGGTTTTTGAAAATTCGAAAAAACACAGAAACTTGTAAAAAGTGAATGAAATTTTTATTTGGATCGATAAATAAATTTCTGCCATTTACTTTTTAAAAATAATTTCACTTAAATGTTGCCCGCGACTACGCTTCAGGTGGTCTATTCTGAAGGTCCAATTTTGGCAAACTTTTTCACACATTTCGGCCGGAATCTCACCAATGACGCGTTCAATGTTGGCTTCCAAGGCAGCAATCGTGTTTGGCTTGTCCCCATAGACAATAGACTTAACATAGCCCCACAAAAAATAGTCTAACGGGGTCAAATCACATGATCTTGGTGGCCAATTGACTACGCCAAAACGTGAGATCAACTGCTCACCAAATTCGCCTCTCAATTGATGCATGGCTTCGCGTGCAGTGTGGCATGTTGCACCGTCCTTTTGGAACCACATGTCGACCGAGTTCAATTCTTGCATTTTCGGCAAAAAAAAATCTGTTATCATCGAACGGTACCTTTCTCCATTGACCGTAACCCTGCGGCCTTCATCGTCCTTGAAGAAGTACGGCCCAATGGCCCAATGATGCCGCCTGCCCATAAACCGCACCAAACAGTGCATTTTTCGGGATGCATTGGTAGCTGCTGAATTGCCTCTGGCTGCTCTTCACTCCAAATACGGCAATTCTGCTTATTCACGTATCCATTTAGCCAAAAATTATGACGACCATAAAACGGACGTAGCTTGCGAAACACATTTTTCACAGAGTACGAATTTTGATAATAAATTTCAATAATTTGCAAACGTTGTTTGTTTGTTTGTAAGTCTATTCATGATGAAATGGCAAACAATACTGAATCGAAATGTCAAATGTTCGTGGAATTTGTCATGTGTGATCTGTCAAAAATATAAACGTCAAAAACCAAGTAGCAAAAAAATCACCCTTATATTATATTAGCAAAAAAATTTACAATAAACTGTACCTTGCCTTAAATGCAAGTATCTATGATACTGAAGAATTAACAATATTACATACCTTGAAATTTGTTTTTGATTGGTGAATGATTTTCTTAAAATTCCATGTTTTGGCGCATTTATTTTTCTATTTAAAATTCAACAAACCTACTCATAACCGCTCGAGAGAGCGCTGATTAAAGAAAAAACTGCCATACCTCAATAATTTCTTACCGTTTCAAAGATATTTCCGATATTCAAATATAAGAGCGAATACCAAACAAAATTGGCAGTTCATTTACACGACACAGCCAGCCATCAAAATAGCATTGTGGTCTTTTTTAAAATCCTTTTTGTATCATGTTAATTCCACAGCAATTCCATACGACATATGTATATTGACGCAATTGTGACTAGTAGAAGGCAGTTTTTCTTTTTAATACCGACCCGCGCAAATAATTTGATTTGTTCTTTAAACCCCTTTTTATACAATTCCCTATAGGTTGATGGGGTTGCATATTGTGTCTATTGCACAGTGGCATATTTTATTTGAAATGCTTAAAGAAAAAGGATGCTTTTACTTTTCAGAGACTAACCATTTAAAAAGAGTACCCTCCTTAATTTCTTATTGTTCCATAAAGGCTAAATTTAGGTGTTTATGTGCAAAATCATGCGATGGATTATTAAAAAAAAATACTCAAGGGGTGATGAAAAGATTAAATACCTCAATGCCATATTACTCTAAAAAAATGTTAAATGGATAATAATAATATTCTGATACTAAGCTATAATTATGTTGTTTTTTTGCAAATTTTAATCAATTTAGCTTAATACTATTCTAACATTTTATTAAAGTTCTTATTTGCCAAATATCTAATTTTATATATTTAATATTTAACCGACTTCGTATGCCGAAAACTAGTGCGTTTACTGTTTATATCAAATTATTTTTGCACGAACTGGTGCGCCAGTGTTTTTCATCACAAACAAATGCTTTCGTTCTAACTTTTTAAATCTTAATATTTACGAGTAACCTCTTAAAATGTTTATATTTTAAAAGAATTGGTAATATTTTACGTCCCTATTCCCACTGTTTGACGTCATTATCTTGACATAATGGGAGTGATAGTAATGGAGATGGAGATTTATGTACTTCGAATGAAAATAAGCATGAAATTACATTTTGTATATTTTGTAAATCTATTTTGTCAGTTCCGCTTTTGTTGGTATTACTTGTTAACAGATTTGCCATACTTATCTTGAAAAAAATTTAAACAATAAATTAATATTATTTTTGTTTTTGTGGACTGTATGGATTAAAGCCAAATTGAATACCTTTATGACCTGTAGTCCAAAATGCGTTTCGCCCAGGCTCTACAGTTGGGCTCATCAGTTAGATGCTGTTGCCAAACATGTATTTCAAAAAAAAAATCCAACGGCTCAAAATAAAAGGTTAAGTACGGAGACAGAGTTGATGTGATTAATTTGGTAATGTTTCGTTAACATTATTATAGACACCAAAGTTAAGATCTGTATTTTTTTTCTTTTTGAATAAAGATTTGCAAAAGTTCTTAATTTGTTGAACCGGATTTTGACTATCCAAATGTCTGTGGCCACAAACAATAACCGCTTAACTCGAGTTATGACGAAATTCAGTTCTTTTCGTATTCGTGGTCTGCATATCGAGATCCATAACCACTAAATTTTGTACGTCTATATCTTTTTCTACACAGAAGTTATAAGCAAAAAACCTACCAACCTAACTCATTTTCTTTGAATTGTCATTTGCGATAACAACTTAACTCAAACAAAATATATTTTTTTATAACAACAGTTCTTTAAGTTATCTTAAATTTGGTCATACACACCTATCTTTAGATAGTCTTAAATTATTCTCCATTTGACATTTTTCATATTTCTTAATTCAACTTAGGCTGTTATTTACCAAAGTAGAACAAATATTTTACATTCATAAATTTAGTTAGGCTGATATTGCAAATCACATTTCTAATTATTGATGAACTTAATTTGACTTAAGTTGTTTTTGCATACTAGAGTAGGTTTTTTTGTTTTAGGTTGTTACCGAATATCACATTTCTAATAGATGATAAACTTAACTTCAAAAGAGTTCTTTTAGGAAAGTAGATTATATTCTTGGAAAATCTTAATTCGAGTTAGGCCTAAATTCAATTATATTATTCTGCTTCAAGGAATTAAAAATAAAAATCGAGAAAATATAAGCCATAAGTTGAGATAGGTTGTTGCGATCAGTCACATCTGAAGTGAAAGTGTAATCTAAAAGTAAAAAGTTTAACTGGTAAACTGCGTAAACAATGTCTAATAAAGAATTAAGAACGGTACAATTAGCCAAGATGCTTTCACAACTTGCTAAGGCCAAAGATAAGTTTACAATTATTTTTTTATTTTTTACTATAGTCTGAGTACCTATACCTATACTATTAAGTAATATGCAGGAGAAAAAATTGGTTTAATTTTTTAACTTTGGAAGCTGATTTTTAAATAATCATTGACAATATTTTTCCCTTTAGTTTTGATTCAATTCAGAGAATTTTCACATAGAGTGCGGTTAGCTAAGTTGAGCCAGATTTTGCCTATTGAATACCTATTATTATAATACATAAAGTTATTTTTAAGTTTAGTTCCATAAACTAAAATTAAAATACATAAACATTTTTTTAAGTAGGTACCTTTAATACTCACAATAGGTAACACAAATTATTTATGTAGCTTAAAAACGAATTCATTAATCACTTGACATTCTTTGACTTTTATTTGTAATTCCATTTAATTAAAGAACAAACAAAGACAGCGTGCTGTTTCTTGTAGCAGCCAGAGCAGAACGGCAGAAGAATTTCTTGCATCTTCAAAAAAAAACCAAACACTTTGCAGCGTTTTTGACAACATCAAGTATGTGTTCTTTCCACAAGAGGTGGTCTGTTATGTACATGCCAAGGACTGGAATCTGATCAGTTTCTTCAATGCAAGTGCCGCTCATGGATAGCGGCATGAGTGGTGGGTTCTGCTTTAACTACAGAAGACAGCACTGAGTTTTTGAAGCATTAAATTCTACGCGGTTTTTTATTCCCCATTGGACAATGCTGTCGAGATCAGAATTTAATGAGCTAATCTACGCTGCCGTTGCAGTTCCACATCCAAAGAACAAGGAATTGAATCTGCAAACGAATATGAAAAGCTGAGGGTACTATCGTCAGGTAAACAATTTAGTGGATTAGAAGTTCCAGATAAGATATCATTAATGAAAATGAGAAACTAGTCGGAAACAGAACGGAGCCCTGGGGCACACCAGCATGTATTTTATACAACTTATATTGAGGGGTCCGACGGGTAGTTTCTAATACAACGATTAAGAGATTCATCGATACCAAAATGCACGCATTTTCGATAAGAGACCTTGATGCCAAGCTCTATCAAATGCTTTTGAAATATCAAGCGCAATAATCTTACTTTCTCCAGAACGATGTAAAGATTTGTGCCACTGCTCGGTAGATATACCATCAGATCACCAGTGGACCTATTGCTACGAAAGCCATACTGCCGGTCATTAAGGAGCTTTCCTTCTTCAACATATTTCTTAAGCTGATAATTAATCAGCGTTTCCATGACCTTGAAAAGAAGGAACGTAAGTGCAATTCGACGGTAATTAGCGGGTGAGGAAAATTCGCCTTTTTTAGGGACAGGCTGAACAAATGCTGTTTTCCATCCACTCGGAAAGAGACCAGTTGAGTAGGATAGATGGAAAAGCTTACGCAGTGGTTTTGCCAGCGTTGAAGAATACCTATTCAGAACGATGGGAGGGATACTATCCGGGCCAGTGGATTTGTGTATATCAAGGTCTTTGAGGAATTTAGCAACTGCACGATTGCGAAAGAAGAATCGTCCCATAAAATCGTTTACACTTTTTGTACGCTATAACTTAAGAACGAATTGACATACAGAAGTCATTGATATTTCAGTTTGTAGATAATTTTACTCTCTATAGGCTGTTCTTAGAAAGTTTTGAGAAAAATAAAGGTTTTGGCATTTATTGAACAAAATATAACAAATTATTGTTTTTAACGTTTAATGACGAACAATTAAACTTTGACACGCTATAACTTAAGAACGAATTGACATACAGAATTGTCAGTTTGTAGATAGGTTTGTCTTACATCCGCTCTTAGAGACTTTTCAGAAAAAATAAAGACTTTGGTGTTATTAAGCAAAATAAAAAAAACATTATTTTTAAGATGGAAGCATTACCCTTCCGGTTGCACACTTAAAATTTATTTTTTTTTTCATAGAATATGTTTTTGCAAACATAAATAAAAACAAAAAAAATCCCCACTCAAAAACATAAATTTATTATATGTTTTTAATTAATGTACTACACCCCAATAATTTCGACCATTTTTCTCCAAATCTATCTATTGTACGATAAAACGTGTCTTGATCTTTTTTCTGTAGAATAACATTAGCTACAATGCGTATGTATTTTTGAATATTCAAGCCTTTTTGAATATTAATAATTTCTTTGAATATATTAAGTAAAAAATCGACTGTATATTTAAGTTTCAAAAGATTTCTGCTGTGAGAGAGACTTTATTGAAAAAAGTATGTCTTTATTCTATGGCGTACAAAGAATGATAAAAAAGTTGAAAGCTAACCTATAAAAGCAACATGCAAAGTTAAGAGTAGTTTTGACATTAATTTGTGTGGATTGTACTGAATGACTCCATTATTTGAGTTACTGGTATAATATCAGTTAATTTAAAATGGTGAAAAAAAGATACAATTCAAAATTAAATAAATGAAATAATGATTAAAATTTAAAAATACAAAATTTTATTTGTAAAATCGAGGAAACATACTCCCCCTCTTGGAGAGCTTACGGATGCTCGTTTGGTGATTCCATTGGCCGTCTTCAAAGTCACCACTCGACATATGTTATCTGCTCCGAGATGAACTTCAAATACCCTTCCAAGTTTCCATTTCAAAGGGGGAAGATTATCTTCTTTGATAATGACGATATCATTAACTTTTAATGAACGACTATTTTTTTTCCATTTTTTACGCTCTTTTAAAGTGTGCAGGTACTCTGTTTGCCAGCGACGCCAAAATTGCTGCATCAGCCACTGCACTCTCTGCCAGCGACTTAAATATGAAATGCTTTTATCCGTTAAATCGGGTTCAGGAAGCGCTACAAGTGAAGTGCCAGTAAAAAAATGACCTGGAGTGAGCGGTTGTATGTCATTACGATCTTTGGAGAGAGGGGAAAGAGGACGGGAATTTAGGATGCCTTCTATTTGAACAATCACAGTATTGAGCTCCTCGTAAGTAAGAGAAGCTAAGTGCAATATTCTCTTCATGTGATGCTTAGCCGATTTAACTGCGGCTTCCCATATACCGCAAAAGTGAGGAGATCTTGGTGGTATATTGTGCCATTTAATACCATCGTCTAAACAAGCCTTTGCAATATCGGATTTCGATTGTTGATTGTTGAATAAATTGTATAATTCCCTAAGCTCATTGCGTGCTCCAACATAGTTAGTGGCATTAGCGCTGTAAATCTCCCGACAAATACCTCTGTGACCTATGAAACGTCATAGAGCACCAAGAAATGCGGACGTGGTCAGATCTCCTACGAGCTCCATATGGATGGCCTTTGTGCTTAGGCAAATAAAAACAGCTACATAAGCCTTAACAGCTGCAGTTCCACGACGTCGAGAATGAACCATGAACGGCCCACAAAAATCCGTACGCACGGCACTAAAAGGACGAGAAGGTGTCACTCGACAAGCTGGAAGATTGCCCATTTCGGGATTTTCAAAGCGAGGATTTGTTCTTGCACACAACACACATTTACTTATAATTTTTCTTACTAATGTATTAGCATGCACTGGCCAATATTTTTCTCGAATAATTGCAATTAAACCTTGAGCTCCAATAAGTTGATATTTTTCATGCAGATACTTAATAAATACATTGATAAAGGGTTGATTATTGGGAAGTAAACTTCCATGCTTAGTTTCGTACTTTAGCTCGGCGTTATTAAGTCTTCCACCCACGCGAAGTAATCCCTCTTTATCAACAAATGGACTAAGAGATTTGATATGCGATCTAGCAGCGATGGGTTTTCCGTTCTTCAATACATGTATTTCATTTGCGTATTGACTGGATTCCACAAGCTTTAAAATCCCGTTGAGAGCTTTATCCACTTCCAATGTTGTCAGTTCTCCAGATTGTTTTTGTTTCCTTTTTGCCTTCGCAGATGCATTGAAGCAGAATCTAAATAACCAAGCCGTAGTTCTGACAATACTAAGGTAATTATTATTATGTTTAAAAGTGCTAATGAAATCATTGTTTTGGTGAATAGAAAATGTGTGCTCAACTTGTTTTCTTTCGAGTAAATCTTCATTGGTGATGAGGACAGGTTTCACATTGGGCCAGCACATTTGAGGCAAAGACAGAAAATCGGGGCCATAAAACCACAGTGGGGAACTACTCAACTCATGTGGACTCGCTCCTCTGGACACGATATCCGCAGTATTGTCGTGTGTACCAACGTCTTTCCATTGTTCAACCGATGAATGCCCCTGGATAGCTGAAACCCGATTTGCCACAAATGTCTGCCAGTGATGAGACTCAGATGATAACCATGATATAACAATGTTTGAATCCGTCCAATAATGTACACTCGCAAATCCATCCTTAAATATCGCTCTGACGCGCTTTACGAGATGAACCATCAAATGTGCATCATATAGCTCAAGTCGGGGCAAGCTTATGTTTTTCACCGGAGCCACCTTTGACTTGGCACATAATAATCGAACATTCACTGTTCCATCGCCCTGGAATGAACGCACATAAACATAGGCTCCATAAGCACGCTCAGAACTATCAGCGAATGCATGCAATTGTGCTTTACGAATCTCACCTACCAAAATGTGCCTTTCAACTTTTAATTTATCTATATCAGCTAATTGACTTCGAAATGTAATCCAAAATTGATGGTATGACTGAGGAAGAGCTTCGTGCCAGTTAAAATTGTTTTTCCATAAAGATTGCATGAATATTTTGGCCGATACAATTACAGGATTAATTAAACCCAAAGGATCATATAATGTAGCTATTTCTGACAGCACTGTTCTTTTTGTAACTTTGTTGTTACCTTGATTATTGACTGTGTAAAGAAACGCATCAATTTTGGGATCCCATAATAGACCGAGAGCTTACACTATATCATGTTCTTTAATTTGATGAAGAGGTTGTCTATCTTCAAGAGAAACATCGTGCAGAATCTGTGGAGAATTTGAACACCACTTCCTCAATTCCAAACCAGCTGTGGCTAGGATTTACCTCAGCTCTATTTTTTGCTCCTCTAGTTTTTCCAAGGTTTCAGCTCCCGTTAATATATCATCGACATAAAAATCATTTCTTAACATATTTGCCACTAAAGGAAATTTAACCATTTCCATATCTGCAAGATAATGAAGTGATTTGGTGGCCAAATAAGAGGCTGGTGTGGAATGTTTCAGGCAGAAAAAAAGAACAACAATGCAAATAATGGGTAATCTTCCTGCTCAAAGAATTCAGCCTAGCTTAAGAATAATTCAATCTTAACTAAAATTAAATAATTCATTTAAATTTTTTCATTATATTTTTACTATTCGCTTAATTTGTCTAATTTACCCTATAATCTAAAGTTTGAATTCCACTCAATTCTCTTATTCAATAATTGTTATGTCAATAATTGAAGTGTAAGTGAGAGAGTAAGTGAAGTACACGGTTTTTCTCAAGTGCTCTTGTTGATTTTTAAAATTATTAAAAGAAATTAAAAAAAAAAGTTTAAAACACTTATTAATTATTTAAAAAGTTAAAACGCCACAAACTTTGGTTAAAAAAAAAATAAGCGAAACAATTTAAAGTAGGAAAATTTTAAATTAAAAATTCAATTGAGAACGCCGACATTTTTCACCTGGCCCGCTACATACCACCAAAAAGAAAATCAACGGAAATATCACCAATAAATACACCGAACAACAAAAAAATAATAACTCAAACAGAAATGGCTCTGAATGCGGATGACATCAAATCAATCGTTGATCAATGTTTAAATCATCATCTCAAAAACATTGCAACGAAAGAAGATATCTCGTTAATTTCAAAGGACATGCAGCTACTCCGTTTGCAAAACACTCAGCTTGCAGAGCGAATCTCTATACTTGAAAGTTATTGTGTCACTTTGGAGAAACAACTCGAGGCTGTATCTAAGAAATCTAATGAAAATTCTGTCGTCATGCATTTCCCTTCAGATAAGATGGAAAACAAGCTTAGCTTTGCAACACAAACTTGTCTAAGCCTTCTTAATCTCAACGAAAATACAGAGTTATCACTACACAAAGCACAGGAATACACAAACCGGCAAACAAAAAAAACAACAATGGTTCTTAAATTCGAAAGCGCCGACACCGTCACAAAAATTATGGACGCTGCTCTTAAGCTCAAGAATACCGGGGTGTACATACATCGTGAGCAATCACTAATTTACCGCACCAAGAGAAAGCAACTATTTGACATAAAAAATAAATTAAGCACAAAAAATCCGAACACCAAAATCTTTGTTAAAGGTGCTAAACTACAAATTGGCAATTTCACTTTTGCGTATGACAGCTGTCGAGGTATACAAATATCCTCAAAACAAGAGCTTGATTACATCAAAGCAAACTTTGGTGATGATTCAGCGTGTTTCTTTGATGTAAACAACATAGACGTCAACTCCAACAAAACCAGGAATTATGTGACACCAGCGCCATCTGTGGGTGGTCACGTATATAATGAAGGTGCAGGCCCTAGCCTAAGATAGGATTACATCGCCGTCTGCCAAGATATTAATTCTTACACAAATAATTTTAAATTTAATATTTTTTGTTATAACATTACAGGTTTTAAAAACAAATTAATTATGCCCGAATTTTTTAATCTTATAATTAAATATGATATTTTTATTCTTTTGGAAACCTTTTTAGAAAACGAAAATAACCTGCATTATACTAAATATTTTAAAGATTTTAATATAAAATGTATACCAGCAATCAGAAACCATACACTTGGTAGAGCTAGTGGTGGTCTTATGTTTGGTATTAAAAACACTTATAAAAATATTAGTATACATTTTAAAAACTTTGAAAATTATATAACTCTTATAGAGATTATTCATCAAAAAAAACATTTTCAAATACTTCCGGTGTACTTGAATTATAATGATTGGAATACGAAATATAATGAGCTATACAATTTTCTTAATAGTAACAATTATGAAAATTTGATGATAATTGGCGATTTAAATGGTCGTATAAGTGACTACCAGAACCCAATTAATTTAAATAACGGCAATTTTTCAATTGAAAGAAAATCTTTAGATACCTGTCTCAATCAGAATGGTAAATATCTAGTGGAAATGATTGAAGACTTTGGATTTCTTCTATTAAATGGAATAAGTTCTAACGACTCAAACGGTAACTTTACATTTATTTCTGCCCAAGGTTGCTCTGTGATAGATTTATGTCTTATCAAGGGCGATTGGTTAAGCATAACACGAAACTTTGAAATTCTTCCAGAAAATTTCTCGCAACACCTCCCTATTCTCGTAACTTGCGGTTTAGATAACTTTATAGGCCTACAGTCGACAGAGAACACTCTCAGATTGAAATGGAGTGATAAAAACTTAAACAATTATATTAGAAAGCTTAATCAACATATACCAAGCTTACCATTCATAGAAGCGACAAATTTAGAAGAAATATCTACTTCGATACTTAAAACGATTAGACAATCCTCAAATTTCAACAATCAAAATAGTGTTAGGAACACTTTTTATTCTAAATGGTACGATAATGACTGCAAAAAGGCTAGGAAAAAATCTTTTGCATTTTTGAAACTTTTCCGAAAAACAAATAACCCTGGCACCAAATATTTGTATTTACAAGCAAACCAAGAATACAAACGAATCTGTACTCAAAAAAAGAATAGATACCTACAAAACGTAGCTTCGAAACTGAGTGTCTGTAAAGATTCAAAATCTTTTTGGAATTCTGTTCGCTTTTTAAATGGTCAGAATAATAATAATACACTTTCGATTGATGTTAATGTTCTCGTGGCTTATAAGAAAGGCGATCGGGATCAGCCGGAAAACTATAGGGGTATTGCTGTGTTAAACTCATTGAGAAAATTATTCTCACAATTACTTTACTTAAGGCTTACAAATTGGGTTGAGCAAAACAATATAATCAGTTGCTGCCAAGCTGGCTTTCGCGTAAACCTTTCGACTATAGATCAAATTTTTGTGTTAAACACAGTGGCTAGGCGATTTATTGATAAAAAGAAATATTTGTATGCTTTTTTTGTCGATTTAAAGGCTGCATTCGACACAGTCAATAGAAAGTTATTGATCTACAAGCTTTCAGTAATAGGTTTATCAACAAAGTTCATAAAATTCTATGAGAAGATGCTAGAGAACTCTAATGCTTTTGTTCAGAACGGCCCTAGGAAATCGAGAGATTTCAAATGTCAAACTGGTGTTCCCCAAGGCTGTGTTTTAAGTCCTTTGTTATTCTCTCTATTTATAAATGATGTTGAAAATCACATCCCAGGAGGTATTGTAATAGGTGATGTAACTATTAAGGTTCTTCTTTATGCAGACGATCTTGTTATCCTGTCAGATAGCCCGCTTACTTTACAACTTCAAATAAATAAGCTAAAACAATACTGTGATAGTTGGGATCTCAAAATCAACAGCTCGAAGTCGAAAATTATGATCTTCAGATCACACAACAGATCTATAGGTTATGGCCGCAACTGGAATCTAGGGAACGATATTATAGAAGTCGTGGATAAATTTAAATATCTGGGATATGTACTAACATATAACTTAAATACGCACGCTCATGCTAAAGAAAAAATAAAAGCTGCTAAAGTTGCTTTAAACAGCATGTGGTCTAATTTTTTTAGCAATATTTTTGTAGACTCAGTTTCAAAATTCAAAGTATTCAATGCTACAGTGAATAGCTGCCTCTGCTATGGAAGCGAAGTTTATGGGTATGAACAGCTAGAAGAACTAGAAAATGTTCAAAGATATTTTTTTAAACGAATCTTCCGGTTACCTAAGAACACCCCAAATTATGCCATCCATGTGGAGTCTGGCTTACCTCAAATATTTCTGAAAAACTTAAAGGCAAATGCGGATTACATTGTAAAGGTAATGAATAGATCAGACCAAAACCTCCAAAAACGGATCCTTAATATTTGTTTTAATAAAGCTTACAGTCCAGTAAAAAATTGGTACGATCTAGCTGTTACACACGACTTTCCGATCTCATTACGAACTGATAATAATGAAGAATTAAAATTGTCTTTATACGACTGCATAGCTTGTATAGATGAGACACTTTTCCAGAAATGTATAGAACGTGGTTCTCATTCAGTTTCAAGGAGTGTTTATAGGCAATTAAGTTTTACTCTAGGCGAGGATAACTATTTTAGAAACGAGTTTTCAGTTTCAGAAATGAGCTTAATTTTCAAAGCCAGAACCGAAATGCTGGATCTGAATTGTAGACCATATAGATCTGACTTAAATCCTATCTGTTCTCTTTGCAACCTTGGTACGAATGAAAATATCTTACATTTTATAGCGTTTTGTCCAATTTTACAAGAGATCCGTAGACTTCATTTTTCCGCAAGTTTCCTTTCTTTAGAAGAATGTATAAATATTTTGAATGGTGGCCGTGGTTGGAAGTCTCTTGTAGGATATGTTTCGCACGCAAAAAAATATCGGGATGAGTATTTGAACATGTTTTGAAGAATAAAGTCACCACTACTATTTGAATAGGTATTTTAAAAAGCGCATGTCGCAGATTATTTTCGTTTTAGCTAAACTAAAAGCCCTTTTTCACTTCTTTATGTTTTTGTTTTGACTAAACTAAAAGTCCAGATTAATTATTTTTTTTTCTTTCTAACTTTTTATATACAAAAAGGTTCTAATATATCTAAAAAAAGCTTTAAATATATCTAAACAATTTAACCAAAATTAATTTATCTTTGTTTTGACTAAACTAAAAGTCACAGTTTGTTTATTTATTAATCCCAAATTAAATATATGTGTATAAAAATAACTTATAATTTACTTTAAATGAGCACAACTTTGTTAAATCAAACTCTCTTATTATATTTTAAATTTTTTTATTGTATAAGTAATTTTTTTTTACGGCAGACGGCATATTTGCCATGCTTTGTAATTATTTCTTATATCTAAAAAAAATATCTATAATTGTTATTTAACTATGCTCAATTGTTCTCTATGCATAATGTACAATACATAACTTCATATATATTTTGTATAATAGTTGGGTATGAGCTTCTCTCATGTTCAAGCGCGATAACTCGTATTACGACCTGCAACAGATAAGTACCTACCTTAGAAAAATTATAAATATATATATATAAATTGTTTATTTCTGGTGGTATTTTTTTCTTCTGCTGCCCTTTCGTAAAGTGCTGGTCCTTCGTCGTTAGGTTATTTTTTTCCTAAACACTGCCTATGTTCTATTTCAAAAGAGAATCGTTGGAGTCTGAGACTCAAACGGGCTAACCGTGCGTTAAAATCCTTTTGACCCCTAAACTCTTGTCCCTCCACATAGGATCGAAATTTTTCCACACCTAGAACCGCTGCCAAACACTCTAACTCTGTGAGGCTTTAATTTCTTTGTGCAGACGTAAGTTTGTGTGAAAAGTAGTAGATTCGTCTTTCGACTCCGTCCTCATCCTCTTGGACTAGAACACTTCCAACTCCGGACGTTGAAGCGTCACAAAGGATCTTAAAAGGTCTTTTAAAGTCAGGGTTGACCAGGACGAGTGCTGTTGTCAGAGCAAGATTTAGTGCCTCAAAAGCTTCCATCGCTTCTGGAGTGTAATAAAAAGACTTACTTTTCTTAAGCGTATCCGTTAGTGGGGTAGCTAGAGACGAATAATTGTGAACAAATCTTCGGTACCATCCTGACATACCCAAAAATCGTCTCACCTGTCTAGCAGTTTTCGGTACAGGGAACTCTTTAATCGGCAAAAATTTATCGGAGTCTGTCTGGATGCATCCTCTTCCTACAATAATTTTAACTCTTTAAAACGGAATTTAGGTTTATCAATATTAATAGTCAAACCGGCATTTTTCAACAGCGATGATAGTTTAGTCAAAATCTCCAAATGCTCCTCAAACGTGGGCGAAACTACCAACAAATCATCCAAGTAAAGAAAAATACTTTGTTTAAATTCATGGAGGATCACCTTGTCGATGAGTCTACAAAGCCGTTGTGCAGCATTGCAGAGGCCAAAGGGCATGACCGTAAATTGATATAAGGGTCGGCCGGGCACGGCAAATGCGGTCTTTTCCCTTGATGCCGCCTCCAGAAGGTATCTGCCAAAAGGCATCCTTCAAATCCACACTCGATATGATGTGTGTTCATCATACATGAGGGCTTGAACCGCTGGGGAGACGGTGTAGTACCGTTGCTTATCGGGCTCAGCATCCTCTGTGTTTATTATATGTTTTTCCAGCTTATTTCGTCCGAGCCCAAATTGGCAGCGGCCGGAAACAAGCTAATAACACCTCGAAGCTCTTTGGATTGATCTGCCAATACTCGTAGCTCGTGAGCGTTTGGATCATTTTTTCTTTCCATAACCGAAATTTCAGAAATTAGCTGGGGTGCAATTTCGAAGGATCTCCAGAGAATCACCCCTAAATATAAGCGTTGATCTAATGAAGGTACGTGGTAAAAAGTGATATCTTTTGATATACCTTGTATGTAACTTTCGTCGTGAGTTCTCCTACAATTGGTTGTAGATCAGCACTTGCTGTTTTAACTTTCGAACTGAAAGTTTTAGCTGACACGCCTTTCTTTTTAACCAATTCCAGACACCCCGATCCTAGGCAGCTAATGCTTGCTCCACTATCTAGGAGTCCTAGCATCTTACCGAAAATGGAAATGCAAGCGTATCGTCTAGGATCGTCGGTGTTGCAAAGTTTGGTTGCGCAGATAGCCTTATGCACCTCTCGTTTCGGTTTAAATTTCTCTCTTAGCTTGAGAGTACGCTTGGAGGGTTCATAAAAAAATACGATCTCGCACCATATAATAGTGTTCTAATCATTCGTAAAGCGATGATTTTGGTTATCCTTCTCAGAAGATACAGCATTATTTTCATCAATCCTTCCGGTTAATAATGGAAAATAATTTCATTCAAATGGCTGCCTCGGCTGGCCATTTTTAAGCACATTGTCGATTGTGTGCAACTGTATTTCACCAATGGCTTCACGAATATTGTCCTTTAAAGCGTCAATTGTCTCTGGCTTGTCGGCGTAACACTTATCTTTAACCGCACCCCACAAATAATAGTCCAACGGGTTCAAATCGCAGGTCCGAGGTGGCCAAACGACATCAGCTCTGCGGCTGATAATGCGATCTTCAAAAACAGGGTGCAAAGCATCGAGTGTAGCTTCGGCTCTGTGGCACGTAGCGCGCGCCGTCCTGCTGAAACTAAATATTGCCAATATCCTCCTCTTCAATTTTTGTGAACAAAAATTCGTTCAACATGACCCGATAACGATCGCCATTGACTGTAACGGCCACTCCTTGCTCATTTTCGAAGAAAAATGGCCCAATTATGCCTCTGGACCAAAATCCGCACCAAACAGTGACTCGTTTTGGGTGTATCGGCTTTTCTATGTATGTGTGCGGGTTTTCTGTGCCCCAAATGCGACAATTTTGCTTGTTTACATACCCGTCAAGATCAAAATGAGCTTCATCTGAAAAGATGATTTTTATTGGCAAGATCGGCATCTTTTCTAAGTCGATCGCAGGCTCACTTAGCGAAGCGAAAACGCATTGGATGGTCAGTTGGCTTCAACTCCTGAACCAATTGGACTTTGTATGGCGTCATACCAAGGTCTTTATGCAAAATTCGTCTCAATGATGTCTCCGAAATGTTCAATTGTTGAGAACGACGGTGAATTGATATTGATGGTGCTTCACTCACACTTTCTGCCACAGCAGCAATATTCTCGGGTGAACGAACTGTTTTTCGGCTTTTCACGCTTTGGTTTATCGATGAGGATGCCAGTTTCTTTCACTTTTTCACAAGATAACGAACATACGGAGCTGACGGTGCTTCTCTTCTTCCAAAATCCGTACGCAATTTTCGAACACATTCTGCAACATTACCATGATTTTCAAAGCAATGTCGTAATATTTCCCAGCCTTGTTCAAGCGTATACACAACCATATTCGTTCAGCGGAAGGATAAAACTAATTATCTGTCAAATCAGACATGAGCTAAGTGTTATCATTCACGAAATAAGCACTAGTTGAAAAAAAAAACGTTAGATGGCGGACCCTTTACAACTTTTTATATGGGATACATTAAATTCAAGAACTGTTATTGACAAATTACAAAGATTGATTATTATTTATCTATGCGAAACAAAACTCGATAATTCGGCAGGTTAATTTTATATTGTCATTAGTCAGTCCCGACTGCCGAGAGTTTTTATATCGGGGGTGGCCGTGGCGCGATAGTTGTGTGTTCGCCTGTCAATCTCATGGTCACAGGTTCGATCCCTGCCGTAGTCTGTCTTCTTATTTTTCCATTAAAAACCAATTTTAAAAATAAATGTCATACAATGAGTTGCTGGTTTACTCATTACATGCTGTTTAGGCATAGAACTAACAACATGTGATTGAGTAAGACTAGTATACCGATAAAATATGACAAAGAATAAAAAAATTAATGCGAATTATAAGGGACATCGATAATTAAGACACGGAAATTTCTCCGCATTAGTTCAGCCGCCATCCCTGGAGATTAAATCTGAGACAACAACCACCTACAGTCTCCGAATATCGCGCCACACATCTTTCCTATCATTCTTTCTCTTCCTTAACCTCACCCTCACGCCCGCGCTGTGTTGAAAGGGTATTCATAATCCCTTGAGCGCGTGTAGATTATAAAAAAAAAAAAAAAAAAAAAAAAACCTACTACAGCTGATAATTTGATAGCAGATTTTGGGTGTGTTTGTATAAATGCTTCTTTTTCGAAGTTTCAAAACAGACTTTTATAAAAGATCGAACTCCAGAATACCAAATATTAAATATCTTTTATGGTGAATATCTGTTATGCATCATAACAGAAAATTCAAAGCAGAATAACAGATGTGCCAGACTAGGCCGAATTATCGCTCTTCCCCAGCCTGCACAGTCTGCAAATGTTTCCGAGATAGTCATTATTATAAGATCCGCCTAGGCGGCTCCCCGGACGTTCCTCTTCATGATAGTACTATAGAAATGTATATACAAGGATATTTTGTATTTGTTAAATACAACCTTTAAGTAAAAATCGTACACTTTTTTGTCGAAGTTGACCAACATATTTAATGATGCTCTTAAGCCCGCTAGATATTTTACAAGAATGAGATCTTTCGTATCACGTCAATAGTTTTATGCAAATTTTAAGCCCAAAATCATTTCTTAGATTTTTTTTAGATTTAGTGATTTTTATTTAACATTTCAGTATATTATAACAATAATAAATAATTACAAAATCAAATATATCATGGCATTGCCGTCTGCCAGATTGACAAATAATTAAAAAATTCTGGTTAATATTTTCTTTTTTTAAATAATGTTAAATAAAGATCACTAAATCTTAAATCATTTCTTAACTGTATTTATAGCTGAGAAATAAATGTATGTATGTATGTACCCATTCAAATTTATAAATTTATTAATTTTTTGTATTTTTGCATTTATGAATTCGATTCAATCGCAATGACTGGGTTTCTGCATTTCTTGTGCATATTCTTTTGTTTATTTGCTTTTGAATGTCCACTCAATTGCTCGCTTATCGATTAACGTAGGAGCACAAGCAATAATATTTCAAGTCTTTATCAGTTTTGGGGGAGAAGAGTGGCTTTTAATTATGTACCACATTTATCGTATTCGACCAACAAAATAACAGATATAGGAGAGCCAAAAAATGGGCTAAGGAATTTAATAGCATGTGTTGTGCTTATGCTAAAGTAAGCATTCCTTCTATAGCCGAGCCACCTGAACCTTTAATAAGTATGCTCAATGGAGATCATCCACAGTTTAGGAAATTCATGGGAAATTTGGAAATTTGAGAACATATAATAGACTTTTTCAAATGACATATTTCGGTGCAAAAGGATCTTAGGAAAAGTGTTTTTTCTCATGGTAGGCGGGTCAATAATTCAGTGACTTTTTGAATTTCTGACCTCTTTACTGAAACAGCAACACTTCTCCTGTCAACAGGCATCTGTCAGTTGACTCCTGTCAAAATTTAAACTTGCTGCGTCAGTTAGTTTGTGTTTGACAGCTATTTTTATCAGACTACTCACTAATTTGAGGAGAAAATGGAAAAAAGTGAATTTCGTGTGCTTATTAAGCATTATTTCTTGCGAAAAAAAACCATTACCGAGACCAAGGCTAAGCTTGATAAATACTATGAGGACTCTGCACCATCGATTTCAATGGTAAAAAGTGGTTTACTGAATTTCGTTGTGGCCGTACAAGCACTGAAGATGCCGAACGTCCTGGACGCCCAGTTGAGGTCTCTACACCCGAAACAATCGAAAAAATTCACGATATGGTGTTGGCCGACCGAAGATTGAAAGTGCGAGAGATTGTGGAAGCCGTAGGGATCTCGCATGGCTCAGTGGTTTCAATTTTGAATGATCACTTGGGCATGAGAAAGCTTTCCGCAAGATGGGTGCCGCGTTTGCTCACAGTCGACCACAAACGCAATCGTGTAACAACTTCACAGGAAGGTTTGGCGTTGCTTAATCGCAATATGGAGGAGTTTTTGCGCCGTTTTGTAACCGTGGACGAAACATGGATCCATCACAACACACCAGAGACCAAACAACAGTCAAAACAGTCGGTTTCTAAGGGTGAATCGGCGCCAAAGAAGGCCAAGGTGGGTTTGTCAGCCAAAAAAGCTATGGCGACTGTTTTTTGGGATGCACGCGGGATAATCCACATTGACTACCTTCAAAAGGGAAGAACAATCAATGGGGAATATTATGCCAATTTATTGGACCGATTCAATGACGATTTGAAAAAAAAACGACCTCATTTGGCCAAGAAAAAAGTTCTTTTCCACCAAGACAATGCAAGGGTGTACACATGTGCAGTTGACATGCCAAAAATCCATGAATTGGGCTATGAATTGCTCCCTCATCCACCCTATTCTTCAGATTTGGCTCCGAGTGACTACTTCTTGTTCCCAAACCTGAAGAAATTGCTCGGTGGAAAAAGATTTGACTCCAATGATGAAGTCATCTCGCAAACAAAGGCCTATTTTGAGGACCTCGACAAATCATTTTTTTTAGCAGGGATACAAAAATTGGAGAAGCGTTGGACAAAGTGTATAGAGCTCAAGGGAGACTACGTTGAAAAATAAAATTATTTTTTTATCAAAAAATCTGTGTTTTATTCCAAAAGTCACGGACTTATTGACCCGCCCTCGTATATCCCTTTCAAGAGTAGGCTCATAAAATAATCAGCATTTATTTCTTCGTGAAAATAATAAAACTACTAATATTGTATATCCAGAAGCATTGAAATATGCACGTTCGAACGTATTTCTTTGAAAACCGCTTCAGTGAGAGAACATACAAATCTTTATTTGGTTACGGGAAGCATATGTTGTAGAAATTGCGGTCAGTCTCATTGAACATTTGATATGATTTTAGTCATATTAAAAAATATATTAAAAGCTTGCGAAGCAACGCTAGCAAGTGTCGGCTAGTACATAATAAAAAAAAAAGATTGTTAATACATATGTAGTTAATATATTTTTTGAAACCTCCTCCCCCGAAATTTTTTTCTGTGTTTGCCCCTGGTTGAAGAGTAGCTACATTTGATAGTGGAAAATCGAAAAACTGTTATATGGTGGGTACTTACCAATAATAACATTTTAACTAAGAACTTTTATTGACCAAAATATAGACTACCTAATGATGCACTGAATTATTTTTTAAATCATTAGAACTGTTTTCGATATAATATTGAGATTACCATTTTTGAGGCAAAAATGTGTATGGCAGGTACCTATAGCTAGCGTAATTTTTGAAGCTAAAAAAAATATTTAAAAAATACTAATCGAGCCAGTAACCTAAAACGCTTAAGTACCAAGTTTGAAGGAAAACGCTAAAGCCGTCTAGGCTTTAGAGCGACCTAGAGACAGACAGACAGACCTGGAATTGCGGGGCACATTTTTCTGATGTTTGCTTTCATCGAAGTAATGTCGAGTTTAATTAAAATCTCGACTTTGATTTTTTTTCCAAATGTAAGACTTGCTCTCTATAGTACGAGTATCTTATCGCAATTAAAAATAACTATGAAGTTGCTTAGCGCTTGATTTTGACTACCCTAAACATAATTGAAAACAGTAGAGAGTATAAAAGAAATAGAGCTATAGATAATAATAATAAGAATTCCAATTTCGTGGTGTGCTGAAGTGTAAATTACAAAACTAAAAAACAAAACCCCTTATACCTAGACTTGGTCATAGAAAAGTAGGTTACCCACCTTAAATTGTTTCTTCTACCTTACATAGGTTTAAAAAAGGTAAATTGTTATGGTCACACAATAAAACATAATACATACAACAAACGAAAATAACTGTCGTCGACCGCCACGCCGCGCCGCCGCCACAATAAAGTAATCCCATCAAGGACCTCTTTATTCATTCATTTGTAATGCTCTTAAGTGTTTCTGTGTCACACATAAGGACTAAAAGGACTTTGTAGGTAAAAGGGAAAAGAGGGAACATAAAATTGCTTTAAGGATCTACTTAGCACCCCATGTAACACGCTAATAACAAAAATTGCACAACAATAGACTGGCACAGAGGCATCCATCCACAGCAGCAGCATGTCGATGTCCTCCTTGTCGTTATAGTCGTCATGATTACTGAGCCTGACCAATTCCCTCGTCAATTTGTGTGGATAACTTTTTAGTTACGGTTCTGGGATTTTGTTGTTTGATTATTTCATCAAGAAGTCATTGAAAGAAAAAAAAGAAATGTGTGATTTTTTTTTGTTAAAAGGACATTTTCCAAAAAAAAAAAACATTTATAGGAATTTTTTGGAAAGTGTGCAAGGGTAGGTTTGCCTAGAGCAACTTATTACATATTGCTCAAAAAGGAGAAGAGCATGAACATTTTTATATCATTTTATTTTGATTTTCCAACTAAAATTATTATAAAAATTATAGGTAGGTTTTTATTGTTAACAATTTGTATCTATAAAGTCTTATAAAGAAAATAACTTGCTGCTGACCGATAATGCAAGAATTTCGAAGTTGATTACAATTCTCATCTACAAAAAATGTTTACAACGTTTCGAGATTTGGTTCCTTATTAGTTCTAGGCGAGCAACTTTCTTAAAAGTTTTAATAAGCAGACAAAGTAGATTCAGAAAGTCTAAGAAGATGACTAAATAATAAGCAGAGGAAACGGCACTTTATTATATGTTTTACAGTTAAATTAGAAAAAAAAGAAGAAAATTATAAACTTACTTACGTCATGTTGGTGGTGTATGTTTTAGTCGTGGGTGTACTTATTACATCAGGATATGGTGCAGTTCCCAGTTTGAACTATTTTATCACCAATTGGTAGTTTTTCTAAATGTAGGCATTTGCACCAGAAATACAATTTGGCAAAGCTTTAATCACCGAATTCGAACAGTCATAAAAAAATTAAGATTTCAAAATTATGAAAATTGTCTGCTTTAGAGGTATGAATATTTTTAATTTTTTTTTCTCTTTGATAGATTCATTGTCGATGCAGTTTTATATCAAATGTTTTCCTGATCTTGCTCCAGATTTTCCTTATGTATCTATACTGAATTATCGTTGTTGGCTGTGAAACCTGTAGTACAATCTTTGGAGGTTTAAAATTATTTTAATGTACCGATGTAGATAGGTTAACCCTTATTGATGGTAATATCCACATTGGATTGTTACGCCAGAGATCTACGATTCGAATCCTCGCAGCGTAAATATGTCATCTATTTTTTTTTAATTTAACAAGTAGGTATATTAAATTAATTTTACTAGTGAATATTTTGTTTAAAAAAATATACTTTATTAAAAAAACTGCAAGTTACTATTTTTTACTGAGTAGGTTGTTCTCCTCGTAGGGTTGAAATCGGATTCCTGATGCTGTGTCCTCGGTATTCGTCCTGTCGATCTTTAAATAGAGATTTCATGATGGTTTGGCTTTTCTGTGCAACGTATTGTTCGCTTGGGTTTCTGTGTAGTGTGTGAACTTGTTGATCTTTAAATAGAGATCTTATGACGGTTTGGATTTTCTGCGCAACGCGCTAACTCTCTCCTTGGCCGGAAAAAGATTGTCCCAATCTTTCATTAAATAGTTCTTGCACCTTTGCTCTCGAGGTGTCTATGATTTCTTCCATCTCTCTGGTAACATGTTCGATATTGCTTGTGCGATAACCTTGAATTATTTTGATAATTTTGTAGGCAGAGTAGATTAGTATTACAAGAAAAATTTAAATAAATGTTCCCCACAATACGGGATGTTATTTGAATTCGGATATAAATGGTTCCATGTGATGAAGGGGTGTATAATAGGTTTTTGTCTTGTGAATCAATGTATTCGAGAATTTGGATCTGAGTCGGTTTGTTTGACTTAATATGTTCTAATATTTGGTTTTTTGAGTAAAATACATTTTTCCATTAATTGACACATTCTTTTCAAATCGAATCAAATCAAATTGATATCAATAAAAATGTCTCCGTTTTGGACAGAAATGACAGAAAACTGGTTTGCAAGTATTGCAGCACAGTTCGCCAAGTGTGGAATAACCTCAGATTTTTCGCGATTCAATACCGTTGTTGGTTCAATTGATGGAAAAGTCTTATCGCAATTCAGAGACACTGAGTTACAGCCACCTACATTTGGCAAATATGAACATTTAAAAAAAGCCTTAATCGATTGTTTTTCAGAGTCCGAATATAAAAAAGATGAGAAAACTCTTGTCGGATGCGGACTTGGGAGATAAAAAGCCATGGGCACAACCCATTATCGGAGCTGATTTTTTAAAAAACTACGGCCTTCTTGTTGATGTCAAACATAATCGCCTTATCGATGAAACTACCAAAATGTCAGCGATTGGGAAGCCAACATCAGGTAACTGTGAAATTTAAGCTTTTGAAGTTAAAAACCCGTTTGCCGATTTGCTCGAGAAATTCACATCGCCCAACACAACTGGAATTTAAAAGAAAACTCATACTGAACACTGCATCATCACATTGGGTTCAGCTGTTTTCGCTAAGCCAAGACGATTATCTCCAGCTGCCAAAGCCAGAATTCTCCTACCTCAATGAGGAAGGTATATGTAGGCCATCAAAAAGCCATTGGGCGAGCCCACTCTATATGGTTAAAAAGTCCAACGGGGACTGGCGACCATGTGGAGAATTTCGATCCCTAAATGCCAACACGTTGCCCGATCGCTACCCTCTTCCATACGTCATGGACTTTACCAATATTCTATATAGAAAGAAGATTTTTTCCACAATTGATCTGCAGCGTGAGTTTCATCAGATTCCCGTTCGACCAAAGGACATACCAAAGACTGCCATCACGACACCTTTTGGGCTGATAGAATACACATATATTCCATATGGGATGAGGAATTCAACACATACCATGCAACGCTTCATACACGAGGCTTCAAATTGTTTGAACTATGTATCCCCCTATATTGACGATATATTGGTTGCGTCTGACAATGAAATTCAAAACATCTAGAGGAAGTATAACATTAAAAAAATACTCTAGAATGCCACTTTGGCAAATCAAAAGTAAATTTTTTGGGATATTCTGTTGACCAACATGGTATATAATATAACCCTTAACAGAGAAAGTTCAACACATTAATGAGTTTGAAAAACCTGTTGTTGCAAAGGATTTATAAAAGTTTCTAGCTATGCTAAATTTTTTATAGAAAATTTATTCCTAATGCTGTAGTAAATTAAATCCCTCTTTTCAAGCTTATTCAAGGTAATAAGAAGAATGACAACACATACCTATCGCTTGGACTTGACTTTTGAAAAATGTAAGTCTGATTTAGTCAATGCTTCACTTCTTGCATTTCCTGCCCGGAACGCCCCGCTTTATCTTTTCACTGACGCATCGGATACAGCGAAAGGTGCTGTCAAGGACGAAGACAGGGAGCGGTGGCACACCCCCCCCCTAAATTTTTGAATTAATTAAAAAAAAAAAGTGAAAAACTTCAGAATTTGACTATATCATTTCAAGAAGATTTTCTTTTTCAAATCAAAATCTATTAGAATTAGAAATAAAATATTTTCTTAGATATACAAATTTCTAATAATGCTCGCAGTTGCCCCTCTATTTCCACTATTATATTAGATACCTATTGAAAACTATTGTAATAATGTTGTTTAATGCAATTTTATGAAAAAAAAAATGATTTTTGATAAAAAAATTTTGTTCATCAATGAAAATCAAAAATAAAAAAAAACAAAAACTAATGATTTATTTTAAAATTTAATTTGTTAAAGCAAAAATGTTAATTGGTTTGGCATCGCTTAGTTAAGTACCCAATTGTGTTTTAAGGAAAACACTAATCCACCAGACATCAGAATTTGAGGAGTTAGATCATACGTTGTCAACCATTTACCTCAGAGACCTGTCCTTATGATTTATCAACAGAATTGCACACAGGTTCAAGTGCTCTTAGTTGTGGAGTGAAACTAAGGTTTTTCAAGCATTAAAGACAAATAACGGTTGGTAGCATATTTCAGTAAAGCTACTAAGCCTTACTTAACCAAATACCACAGTTATGAGTTGGAAATACTTGCTGTCATGTATGCATTTAAACATTTTCGAAGTTATTTGTTAGATCTATGATTTACTTTAAGTTGCGAAAAAACACTTTTTTTCAAAAATTAGAGAACATTTTTTGGCCGTAAATTTTTTGATTCATGTGTAATCTGTTTAAAAGCCAAGAGACCATCTGGTTACATCCTATTGATAAGCAACCGATCTCATTTCATACAATCAATACACATTGACTATATAAGTGTATAGGTCCATTTGCTTTAAGATCAGGAGTTGATCGTTATGTACTTATAATCTTTGATGTATTTAGCAACTTTATAGTTTTGCGTCCACTTACTTTCCAATTTAGACTTTCCAATTTATATATGATAAAATCATATATAAATTGGAAAGTCTTATTTAGAGTACCTATTAAAAATAACAGTGGCAATGGAACAAATTTTACAAGTCAAGTGATGAGCTTAATAAAATGTGCAATGTGCATATCATATGGAATTGAACATAATATGATGGCTCCAGGAATAATCAGGGCAAATGGCCAAGCAGAATGATATGTTTGAAACAGTTGCAAATCTTTTGGGAACCAATTTTGAACGGAAGCTCAAGCTAGATGTTCAATACGAATAAGTATTTGAATTAATAGGAATCTTACCTTTTAACCGATAAAAGCTTAAGACAGTTATTAATGTAACACGAGACTCACTTAAGCCGATTATTGTTCAAGATGATGTTGATCAATAGATTTAAAGGTAATTTTGATCTAATAGAAAATTAGAGATAGCGTGTGATATATTTGGATTATTTGATATTTTGTTGAAAGTTTTTATTTGAATCGGACAATAGAAATGCTTGAGATTGCCTCTGTATGTGTTAAATTTTGACTTTACTTTAGTTAGTTTTGTTAAGCTTAGTAAAATTTTGTAGTTATTTATTAACAAAATTGGCTTTGTTTTAGATTTTGACATGATTAAAACAAACTGCAAAATACGAATTAAATGGTATGACGATTTTCCTGTATTTTTTTTATAACTTAATTGATTGTTATTGGTGAAGAAAACTAAATTATTTTGTTTGCTCAATTGTTAAACTTTTGTTTATTATTATTATTAAAAAAAGATACATTTTGTTTATTTAATTTGGAGATGTAGGATAGAATTAATAATAAAATGTTAATGTTCCTGTTTTAAATGTTTTGTTTTGTAAATTAAAACAAAAACAGATTGGGCAAGAGTGATGCATATTGCCAGGGAGCCACCTGAAATCCCCCCCCAAAAAAAAAATAGCCAACGGACGAAATCCTCATAAAATTATATCCAACAAGACGAAATCCCGATGGGGAAAGACAAAAAAGCCCTATGGACAAAATCCCCAATATAATTTCTGTGCTGAAAAAATCAAATCTCAAATAATCCCCAATATATTTTTTTGGCTTAGGGCGATTGAGTCAATATTTAGTTATTTTAATTAGGAAATTCCTTTCTGCTCTGCGCATACAATCAGTTTATCAGTTTATTCATTATTAATTATTAAAAATATATATAAGTATAAATAACATAAAAACAAAGTTCTATATGCAAAATGTTTTTTAATTGTTTTTGTGTTAATAATAAAATATTTATTTTAATAAGTTACAGCCTGAGGTATAATCGATATATCCAATTATTCGCTCATATTCGATAGCACACTCCCATAAACTCTATTCATTAGATATTGATAACCCATTTCACCTATTTGCGAGCGCATGCTATTCAACTGCCATCACACATAGTCCTTCAATACTATTGTATGTACGGGATCTTTCAGAGATGATATGATATGACCCCTTGAAGAAAAATCTTATTTTTCTCTAAAACGGCTCCACCGATTTTGATACAAAATTTTAAGAATTTTTTTGTTGGTAATAGCTATTATTTGATATGAACCAAGCTTACAGGAAAAGTCTATTAACAGTACCTTTCATATAACGGTTTTTTGAATTTTTGGCTTTATCGGTAACGGTACATTGGATTTCTGTCAGATTTTATATCTGAGAAGATCTTAGTAGCTAAATGTGTTTGCATATCAAAATTTTGAATAGCTTTTTTTTTAAATTAAAATACTTTATTATTTTTTTTTTAAATGAATAATTTTAAAACTAATCATAAAAAATAATTTTAAATTTTATATTCACATGAACATTAATAGTCCCTAAAAAATTGCATACCAAAATTTCAGAAGAATTTTGTATTCAAAAAACGGAAGATAAAAAACAGGATTTCATCAAAACCCGTCTTACATTTTTCGAGATACTTTTTTATAAAATTTTCATTGATCCGTGGCATCTAATGACGTTCTTAGTTTTTTCGAAAAACTGATTAAAGTGATGGTTTTGGCAGTTTAAATAAGTTTAAAAAACTATTTTTTCCCACCTATACACCATTCACTTTCATTATATACATGTATATACTTGTAAATATTTACATTATTACCCTCCTAATTTACATAATTAGAATCCATTTAAATATACAGTTGTAAGTACCTATTTAACTATTCCTTGAATCATGCATTCGACAATTCATTATACTAAGAATCAAGGTAATACCTACATGGGCTTTAAATCTGCATAGGATAACTATAATAGACTAGCTACCTACCAACAGCGCAGCGTCAGTGAGTAACACTAAAGTTGTTAACTACAAGAGCAAGTTTGTACGATCCAGCCGTGCATTTTATTTTTGTGTGTTTCCGAAATTTGTTATGCTGCAATGCGAAAAGCAACAAACGTTTTCCACCACAACTATCGATGCTAGGTGTGGTGGTCAGGCTACAGATGCAATAAGGAGTAACATATTACAGTATTCTATTCGAAATTGGGTGAAGGGACTTTAGCCGAACATATTCGAAACAAAAAAAAATTGTAGCCTGTGGTGGAGCAGGTAGTTCAAAACTTTGCTGTAAAAGAAATTACAGCAAAGGGACGTTGAAGAAAAAGAGATTATGCTGCAAATTTCGTCTCAAAAATTATAAAACTATTATATTCTTATGACCTTTTGAAATTTAAATCAATTTTTTTTCAGAGAACAGCTGTTTTGTGATATATTCTCCACAGAACTCTCATGCCAAATTTCAAACTATCCACTATTCTCTAGTGTCAAGTTTTAACTAGGATTTTAGCTGATGGTTGGAGAGAAAAGTGGCAGCGAAATTTTAGCGCAATCTGCGTGCTAAGAAATTTACTTTGTCATACAAGCCTGTGCCAAAACCTTTTGAATATGCATTTTTTCCAAGGGAATGACAGCGGAAAATTGGAAAGCCCGCGAATATTCTGACCACGGATGAGGAATACAAAGAAGGTGCTTAATTTGATTTATTTGAAGAGAGGACTTATTTATTTTATTTTTTTACTTATTGAAGAAGAGTATATTTTTGTTACTTTGTTACATTAAAGCTTTTTATCTTAAAAATATATTATAAATGAAGTTTTTATATGAACATACATTCATTATGCATATAAAGTTTGTATGGCCTACTTCGTTGTCATGAAATTTTGAACATACACCTACAAAATATTTTTTTTTGCCCATAGTTTTTTAAAAGAAAATTTCGAAAGAAATGTCTTACATTTTCAGAGTATCTTATATCCTCTTTGTATAGGTACTGATATTTTAGATAGATATATAGATTTTATTTCGTATTAAGTTTTACAATGGTTTGTCACCGCTCATTTTACAATATATGGATTCGATACAGTATACATATTTTTCAGCTAAAATATTATTTTTTAAGGGCTTTAGTAAGTAATTTTTTAAGAAAAATATTATATTTGGAGAAAGACGATAAAACCTCCAATACAAAAAAAAATTAAATATTAGGTATAACTTAATTCTAATGACTAGCTAGAGTATGAAATAGATGTTAAATAAAAAAATAACTTAACTTTATTAACGTTAGGTTTTAATTAACTCGGTAAGTAATTAAAAGAGAATTGAGATACCAAAAAAGCGAAATAAATAATTTGAACTCTTTCAGGAATTGAAATCAACATGAAAAATACATTTTAACAAAAAGCATAGGTATAGATAGCGGGTAATGTCATAGAGACTATATATAAAATAACAGAACAAATAAGTAACTGAAAAGAAAAATGGACAAATTTTAAACAAATAAGATAATAAATATGTAAATAAATAAATAAATAATTAAATAAATCAACAAATAAATAAATAAATAAATACATAAATAGATAAATAAATAAATACATATATGAATAAATAAACAAAAGAAAATCAATAGCACAAAAATATATGAATAAATAAATTAACAGATAAATAAGTACTCAAATTAATAAGTAAATAAATGTATAAGCATAACTAAGCAATGCTATGGTATAAGAACAAATATTAAAAAAAACAAGAAATTAGGAAACAAAACAAAAATATGTGAATCACAGTTTTATAATCGTGTTAGGATTAATTGTTCAGTTGGCTTATGAGAATTTTCTCAGCGAGATCACTGCGATTCAAAAATGATCTATTTAGTTTTAGAACTCGTTCCGAAACCAATTCAACACTCGATCTCGCGTGGAGATCCGAAGTCGAGTGATGCCAAGGAAGGTCAAGCATCATTTTGAGGAGTTTGTTTTGAGCAATTTGCAGCTTTTTTTAAGTGACATTTGGCTACATTTTTCCAA
Source organism: Philhelius pedissequus (assembly GCA_910595825.1). Classification (NCBI taxonomy): domain Eukaryota; kingdom Metazoa; phylum Arthropoda; class Insecta; order Diptera; family Syrphidae; genus Philhelius; species Philhelius pedissequus. Next base: position 3,713,304 of record OU343164.1, read on the forward strand.
TCGGGACAGCCATACAAGAGAAGTGCCTGAAAAATGACTTAATGGATAATAATTTTATTATCGTTTGATAGTAATGATTTTCTATTGATGAACGGGAATAGCATCCTTTTAGCATTGTTGACTTTTTTTTATTGTTTGTGTTATAGATTGGTTGAAAGTTAATTTGGAGTCAAGATGTATACCAAGGTACTTTACATGACGTTCCCAAGAAACTGTTTTTCTAAGGATTTGTAATTTGTTGCTTGGCAGATAGCAAGTTTTTCTCTTTCGTGCAAAAAAGATTGATTGCATCTTTTCAGCATTTAATTTGATTTTCCATTTATTTTAATATTGTTCCAATACTGTAATCGCATTTCTTAAGTTGGTCTCAATATTAAGACCAAACTCATGCGAAGAATGTATGGCTGTGTCGTCAGCAAAAATTGCTGCTTCCCAATGTGCAATTTTGGCGAAGTCAGATATATACAAATTATATAAAATTGGACCGAGGACTGAACCTTTAGGTACACCATAATTAAAACATTTCGATTCAGAGACGCCAATATTAACATGAACTTTAAAAGACCTACCGGACAGGAAACTTTGTACAATTTTACACATATAAGTAGGAAAATTGAAAAGCAACATTTTGTATATCACGCCATCGTGCCAGACAGAACCAAAAGCTTTTTCGATGTCTAATAAGATCATTCCTGTGGATTTCTCGCCAGAACGATTGGTTTTAACATGGTTAGATATTCGAAGCACTTGATGTGAAGTGCTGTGGAATCTTCTAAAACCGAATTGCTCGTCTGGGTATAAACAATTGTCAGCTATAATAATAAGCAATTTATTTTTTTATTATTTTCTCATAAATTTTGCTGATACTGCTGAGCAGACTAATTGGTCTATAAATTCAACTCATACTGGAGGCTTGCTCGCTTTCAAAATTGATACAATCTTAGCCACTTTCCAGGCAAAAGGGAAGTATTGCATTTTAATACATGCATTTATTACAAAAGTCAAAAATAAGATTCCAATTTTAGGTACTTTTTTTTTAAATAAATGTTTCTTATTTGGTCAAGACCACCAGTTTTTCTAACTTTTAAGCTCTGTACTATTTCAACTACATCCTCTTGAGTAATGAAACTATTGTCAGTTACTTCGACACTCAGCTGGTTTAAATGTTCTACTCTATAACCTACTAGATGATTTGTTGCACTATTACCAAGGTTTTGAGAAACAGAATGATTTTTAAAGAAATTAAGGGCAAGCCCATTAGCTTTTTCAACATCAGTATAGAAAGTATTTGTATCCGTTTTTAGGAAAGGAACCTGTATATGCATGTTCTTTAAAACTTTTACAATATTCCAAGATGGTTTTGCATTTTTGTCGAGAGTACGTAATTTGTTGTTCCAATCATTATTTTTTTTTGATTGACAATTCATTCGAGATAAGATTATTAAGGTATGACATATTTTCTTGAAATAGAGTATCTTTGCCAATTTTTTCTTTGGATGTTTCTATGTTTAATAAGTTCCAGAATATAAAGGGGAAAGCATGGAGAATAGTTCTTTTTTACAACTCTTGGGATGTTTTCATCGGCGGAGCTTAATATGTCTTGGGTAAAGATATGAACAATATTTTCAACATCATCCTTACTCAAAACTTTTTCTGTGTCAGTGGGAATATTTCTAAGCTTTGTTTTTATATTTGATCGAAAGCGTGACCAGTTGGTATTTTTAAAATCTTGGTAATAAAGTACAATGAACAATGAAGATAACAGATTACAGGATTATGATCGGAGCAAAGCTCATTTAAAGTAATTGGTGACGTTAGTTGACTAGAAACATTACTAACAAAAATATCAAGGCCAGACGGACATCCCCGAGAACTAGCAGAAAAATAAGTAGGGCTAGGAGGAAACAAAATAGTTACAGGCAACGTTAAAGACAGATTAGACCAGATATTTCCATAGGCATTTGCCATATTACAAACCCAGTCTCTATGTTTGCAGTTTAAATCTCCAATAATCAGAAAGTCTCCACTAATTGCGAAAAGTTTTCTCGAGTCATGATTCAAGCATAATTTATTGTGGATTGATGTTGACCACCCGGAAAATATACGCAATAGATTTTAATTGTCCTAAGATTTCTTAATTTATCTACTCCAATGTTCTCTATTAATCGAGTTCGAATAACCGGCAAAAGCGAATGTTGAATCGATTTTCGGATCAGGCTGACAACTCCTCCACCTTGACTTTCAACCCTATCAACACGATAACACTTGTAATCGGGTGCGGATAAATTTATATCATTATCAAGCCAGGTTTCTGTTACCAAAGCTATGTCAATATTATGTCTATTTAAAAAAGAGAAAAACTCTAAATATTTGTTGCGAATACTTTTAGCATTCCAAGTTATAATTTTTATATATGTGTCTATCATATTACTTAACATTATTATACAGAAACTTAGTGGCTAAAAATGTACGATAACATTGAATTGATCTATCTTTGTCTTACAAGTTGGAAATTTAGTTATCATTTCCTTAGCTAAGGAATTAAACTCTTCGATAGAAAAAAGATTTTCATTGTTGTTTACATTTGCATGGATATTTTATAATTATAATTATATAAATTATTCAAAATAATTTCTGGAATTAAACTTACAACTTCGCTAATATATTTAATTGCTAAAGCATGAAACTTATTCAGTTGAATCAAAAAGAACAACAATTTTAATTTTTACTTGCGATATAGGTAGTATAGGGCAAGTTTTGCATTTGGAAAAAAATTCAAACTCGAGATTTTAACCAAAGTTGACATTACGATGATAGAGAACACAAAAAAGTGGGACCGGCAATTCTGTCTGTCTGTCAGTCTGTCTATAGAACGATCTACACCCTAAGCGGCTGACCCGATTTTGTTCAAACTTGGTGGTTAGGCGTTTTAGGTGATTGTCCAAAAAAGAGTTTTGAATCGTTGTTTTGGCCCGAAAAATAATGGTACTTGCCATACAATTTCTACCATCCTAATTTTCTCAAAAACGGCTCTAACGATTTAGATAAAAATTGGCGTGTGTACTACATTTTGGCTAAAAAAAAATGTTTAAATATTTTGTTATTAACGGTACCTGCCATACAACCATTTTATTGATTTCCGACTTTCTCATAAGCGGCTCAACGGATGTCGATCAAAATTCACATACTAGATCTCCTTGAAATTCTAAATAGTATTGCATTTCAAGATTTTCGAAAAATAGTTTTTTTGGATTTTTGAAATAAATTTTTTTTTTTTAATTCAATATTTCAAAAACGGGTGGGCAATAATTTCAGTAATTTTGTTTCTAAGTTTATTTAATACTATATATTTAAAATGCTCATACCAACTTTTTTTCGAAAAAAATTAAAATATTGTATATATAAAAAAAAAGTGAAAAACGACTTTAAAAATACTTTTAGCCGTCTCCATTAATAATCTTTTGCATATAATGTGATCGAACAAAGAAGCAAATACGTGCGATCCAGTCGTGCATTTTATTTCTTTTTGCAGATTTCACATATAGCGATTATATATGATTTTCTGGGGCGTGGTCTTCTATGAAAGCGCGCCAGCGATTTATTTTTGTATCTGGGTTCTTGTGGCCTATCGCGAAAGTTAATGGTTGGTGGTCGCTTACACATCGTAAAAATAATTACGAAGGTTCTACAGTGCCCAAATAATAGCAAAAATTTCCTTCTCATTTGTCGCGTAATTTTCCATTGGTTTTACTCAAGGTTCGACTTATAAAGACAATTGGATTATTATATTGGCTAAGCACTGCACCAATGGCTGAGTTGCTAGCATCTGTCGTGAGCTCGATTTATTAAAATCGGGTTTTTGTTTATTTGATGACAATAATCGCACCGAAATCTTTGAGTTCGTTAAGCTCATACAGCCCTATTAATAAAAAAACACTTAGTCCACGTTTAGCCCATGGACTTACAAAACCACGGAATAAGAGTTATACCATGGACTAAAATTTCCTAATAATAAAAAATCGAGCAGAATCTACTACAATAAGTATCAATTCTACCTCTTTCTCCTCTAAATTTTGTTCTTAAATGTCAATTCTTAGTCCATCGCTAGACCACCCACTACGATGGTCTATCGAAGGACTAAGTTGGTAAACGTCGAAAGTAGTATAAATGTGCGGGTACGGGATCAGCGACGCAGCGGTGCAGCCTATATACTGGTCGTATGGTGTTGCTATTAAAGTAGTATCGCATGATGTTGCTTGAGAAGTGATTTCATGGTAATCGCCATGTTGTTTAAAGAGCTAAGAGAAAATAATGTTTTTTATGTAGTATGAATCATATACTTGGGGTTTAAGAATTATTTATATTTTTTTTTCGTTTTAAATTGTTGTCGGGGCTAGGCCACGGCAACGGCCGCGCCGCGCGAGTTAAATATGTATCCGAACGGGAGCTTAAAAAAAACACTTGTTCACGGTTTGGAGGTTGTATAATTATTGAATTCTATACCTTTTACAATGTTCAATGATAACTTAATCCTACTTACAAAAATGCTTATTATTAGCAAGATCTATTTCTTGGAAAAATATAAAATGTTTAATTGACAAAAAATGGGAATCAATATAAAAAAATATACTTAAAATATAAAATGTTTAATTGATACAAAAAACACACTTTTAGTTCACATGACTCCGGTACCCGGAATTGGCTGTTGGTTCGATGACATCCAATATTGTTTTAGTGAGTTAGGTTGCGGATGCAACTACACGACTATGGTTCCCGGAATTAGGTGTTGGTTCGATGACATCCAATGTTGTGTCAGTGAGTTAGGTTGCGGATGTAACTCGCGCGACCGTTGCAGTGGTTGGGGCAATGAACTGTTTAGATCTAGACGGATTCGGGGCGAGTGCGATTCGAGACAGTGGCGCGGGCCTCGGTTGTGGTTGAAGGTGTGATTAGTTTGGGAAGTAAATTAAGAAAAGGAAAAAATTGTATGATAAGGTATGGTGCTAGCGTTTGGGGTAATATAAAAAGTTGGATAAATTGTGTGTGTGTGGTTAGGAGATCGTGTGTCATTGAATATTATATAAATGGTGGGCAATGAACTGATTAGGTGGTGATGTGGGCGGGTGCGATGCGTGGCGGCGCTGGTAAATAGCAAGCAGGGAGAGTTTTTAGAATTAGGAAAAATTACAACAATCAAATACAACTGACAATCTTTCGTTTTCGTTGAATTTGCCTAATAATGATACAGTACAAATAGGATTATCGTTTCGTTTGTTAACTTTTACAAACACTAAGAATAGAGGGTGAGACAACAACAACAACAACAACAACAACAACAACAACAACCAAATCTATAAACAAAATTTTCGATGAGAAAACAGTAACCGTAGAGGAGGCAATCGAGAGCTTTAGGCAAGAATTAATTAAAAAAGAAGCTGAAATATCTGGAATTATTCAAAGTAAAGAAGTTTTTTATAGACATTTTAAGCTCGAGTTTGATGATGATAAGGCGTTAACAATTCGATGTTCGTATGATAGCAATTATAATCTACCTACACTCAGTATTACATGTTATGAATATCATGAATATGAAACAGAGAGTGCTAAGTAATGGAGAAGTTGAGATCTTTATGAAGGAGGATCTTGAATATAAATCTGATGTTGAATTACTGTATTTCAAAACAATGAATCAAACATACCAAATGAATATCTCTTAAGAAAAAGAAAACATATATAAATTTACTTATCAATAAAGTTTTATTTTCAAAAAAAAACAAAAACTATAAAAGATGTGTTTTATTTATTGTCTTTGGGAATAGGTATCCAAGAGTTGTGCTCTGATGAGAAACCAAGCCATTTGACGAATATTTTATCTTTTTTTCTTTGAAGCACTTTCTCGATTAGATATGTATCGGGGAACTTAGTTTTTTTGTAGTTTGAGTTCGTAAAATCCTCCTTTAATAGGATGCCCTTGATAGTCTTCCAATATGTATGTTATTGCATTTGTATGCTGTACTTTGATTATCTTAAATATTTCAGTAGTCTAATTTGGTGTGTATCCTTTATCAAATATATATTTATATTTACTAATTCTGACTGAATCCCTTATTCTAAATTTTGGAGTAATATTAATTTTAACGTGATTATAAATTTTGGATAGTAATATTTTTTCGTTTGTGGTATTAACTTGAGATGGTTTCATCTTTATTGTACGATGTTTAGAATTATTGTAGGTATTTGTTAGTTGTTCTATAATATCAATCCAACGATATGATCAATTCAAACTGAATTCATTCCACATATATGCTTTCAAAGTGCGATTAAATCGTTCAACAATCGAAGCTTTAAGAACACTAAATGTAGAATAGTGCTTGATTTTAAATTGTTTCATAAGTTTTTGAAAAGATGCATTAAACAATTCTTTTCCATCATCTGTTTGTAAATTTTTTGGGTGACGACCTTTATTAAGTATATCCCTCATAGCCAGAGTGACTTTCACTTCTATTTTATTTTTGGCTAAAAAAGAAGGTTCAAAGCTAGGGCTAGAGTTTGTTGTTTCACTGCGTTGGTTGAATTCACGTTCATGTAATCCTTGGACAAGATTAGGAGAAGAATGAACAGAAGTGATTGATTGAGCCTAAACATTTCATATGGTATTAGTTAAGAACACATTTTTGGGGTTGCAATAAAACAAATTTAAATAAAATTATAGCTAACGTGTTGGTTTTGAATTATATCTTGATACCAGTTTATATTTTTGATGGAGCGCTGTAAATTTTTTGTAACATTTTGTGTGATAGCCAGACAAGGACATATCATCATGTAAACAAATATCAGCGTACTTCAATTTTTTTAATTCACGTATTTTTTTTTGTTGAAATACATTTTTCAAAAATTTCGTTATTGAAAATTATTAAATTTTCTAGTCCACCACACAAAAAACAAACCAACATTTTTAAACTCTATAAGAATTGATCACTACTAAGCTGAAAAAAACACGCACCTATTTAGCAACTAATAACTCAAGTAATGCTTAATATCAATTTTCGCACTTGACAACTGCAGTAACAAAATAATATAATAATAAGAATCTGTAAAAGCTTAAGTAAATTTTGCCTTCTCCCCAAGTGCGACAAAAAATATTTCTTTTATCATTAATAAAAAACTAGTTTATTCAATTTAAGAATTAGCATGCTAAGTTCACAGCTGAGGCCTAAAAACATTGGAGAAAGCTTGATGATTATAAAGCTTTGCTTATCAATATCAGTTCGAACTTTATTAAATGTATGTTATATGTTATGTACCCACTCGTGATTACAACTTTTAAAGAGAACTTTGAGAGGATTAACTTCATGTTGACCTTGATGTTGATCAAACGTTATAGTCCTTACTAAAAAACACATTTCTTATGTTTTTCAGAAATTAATAAGCATCACCGGGTATTTTTAACATATGCTTATATTTTAATATAAAAAATAGTCTTTAATTTACGTCAATAGATAAAGTAATGTTGTTGGTTAAATAAAATTAATGTTTTAAGAAAAACTGCAGTAAATCTTTTTTTGACATATATAGATTTTTTATAAATGTAAAACTATTTTATTAATTTTCTACAGGCTCTCAGCTTTCATTTGATATACAATACATAATACAATAAAATTCGATGGACAAAGCCAGCCAAATTATTAAGTTATAAGGCATTACATATTTGGTGGATTTTTTTTTATAACGGGGCTGCCGAGGGTTTCGGCCCAGTTAAGACATTGCAACCATATATATTCATAATCAGTAGACTCAGACCTTTCATTTGATATCAAATTTAACCATTAACTGGATGGGCTTAGTCATGGTCGAAAAATACGCACCTTGAAATAAGACTGCCAAGCGCTTCGGCCCGCTTTTAGTTAGGCAACCCTATATATTTCGATCTATCTCGTCGAGCTCTATAGTTTGGCACTAGTTTCAGCCATTAACTGGATGGGCTAAGTCATGGTGAAAAAAACGCACCGGAAGTGCCCCGGTTTAGACGTCTTCGGCCCAAAATCTGATAGGCAACCCTGGTGCATTATCTTTCTCTAGAGTATCTATATTGAGTAAGAGGTATTAGATCCATTGAGCGGATGAGCTAAGTGTTCCGACGGTCGCCTCTCCGCCTATAGGCTTTCATCCCATTGAAACGTCCCTCGTGCAACACTAGAACGATACTTGTCTACAGCTAGGAGCAGTTTGTTAAATTATGTTGTGCCCTTTAACTTGGTTCTGGAACATATGTCTATTCAGAACGTAGCTAGTCGAAACAATATGTTTCCAAATGGACTTTTTGGTAACACACAGTTAAATGAAAATGACTAACCAGCCATAATCATATGTGACGGAGCTTATGTTTACCTCCAAAAAATTTCAAATTATAGTTCCCAAAAAGAAAAATATAGTCTGCATAAATTTCAGAATTTAGTTAATATGTAAATGTGTATACAATGGTTAATCCCTTTATGATGACATGCTGTGACGGCCATATAATAGACGTATACGGACCTTATGCAGCAACTGATTCTGATGCAACAATTATTAAAAATCTTTTTAGAGATGAATATGGGAACATGAGGCGTTTTGTTAGAGAAAATGATGTTTTTATCCTAGACAGATGTTTCAGGGATGCTATTTCAAGCCTAGAATCCTACGGACACAAGCTCACATACCTGAAACTGTTCTAGAAGAGAATAATCAGCTGACAATAGCTCAAGCTAACAAGACAAGATTTGTTACAATGGTGAGACGGGTTGTGGAAGTTGTCAATGGACGCTTTAAGAGAGATTTTAAACTATTCCGCCAAAACTTTTTGGCTTTGAGTAGATTAAATACTCCTAACCATTTAGGCGATTTTGTTAGGGAAAATAGGGCAGTGTTTCGTTGATTTAACGGACATATTCCAAGCTTAAATAACTTTCCTTTGCTTGATTTGACAGAGCTTCGTAAAATATCATTGGGCCATTTACTTTTTAAAAATAATTTCACTTAAATGTTGCCCGCGGCTACGCTTCAGGTGGTCCATTCTGAAGGTCCAATTTTGGCAAACCTTTTCACACATTTCGGCCGGAATCTCACCAATGACGCGTTCAATGTTGGCTTCCAAGGCAGCAATCGTGTTTGGCTTGTCCCCATAGATAATAGACTTAACATAGCCCCACAAAAAAAAATTGTCTAACGGCGTCAAATCACATGATCTTGGTGGCCAATTGACTGCGAGATCAACTGCTCACCAAATTCGCCTCTCAATTGATGCATGGTTTGGACATATCGCGATTTTCAGCAACACTGGCGGATGCAGCAGCAATATTCTCTTCGGTACGCACTCTACGGATACGATTTGGTGGATTTATGTCCAATAAAGTGAAACTGGTGCGAAATTTGGTCACAATGAGCTGAATAGCCTGCTCGGTGTGTCGATTATGACGACCATAAAACGGACGTAGCTTGCGAAACACATTTTTCACAGAGCACGAATTTTGATAATAAATTTCAATAATTTGCAAACGCTGTTCAGGCGTAAGTCTATTCATGATGAAATGGCAAACAATACTGAATCGAAATGTCGAAATGTCAAAAAATCTTCACACATCAGTGGGAAAATATATTTTACATACATCCTCGTGAGTAATGAATCTGATGTAGCTAATAGTTGCAACGCAATAGAAGTGTATAATTGCAATTGTCTTGTAGGAATGGGAAGTGTTGGTTGTTGCGCTCATGTTATGAGTATTTTGTGGTACTTAGGATTTGCTAGTCACCGAGAAAATATAAACATAGCTCGAGCTTTATTTTTAAATACTATTTTAATAGACAATGAAATTGAAGGAGAATAAATATGAAATAAAATTTAATATTATAATTTATGTAGAACGTAGGTTATTATGTATGTAATTAAACCAAAATCAATTATAAAAATCTATTATTTCAATGCAAATAACCCCATTTCCCATTTGATACAAGTAAGTTATCTCTCATATTAATAATAATCATTAAGTTCAAAACCTTTTTGTAAATATGAATAATATTGAAAAAATAAAGAATATAAGTTATTACATCTACATATTTATGTGTCTTTAATTAACTTCTTCTGTAAATAAAAAGAAAACGGTTAGTTTTTTACATGGACTATATTTTCGAAGTAGCATGATGCATGTTTTCTTAAATAACATCACCTTGATTGTCATCAATATAAATATTGTTTATCAGGCTTAAAGTAAGTAGTAAATAATACATACTTTGCTTTTTTTGCTTAAGGAATTATAAAAAAATATCGTTAAACGAAAAAGTGCTTAGCACATAGTGCATGTTAATATGCTTTTTAGGGTAGGTTTGTTCAAGAAAGGGCACTAAATTATATATCAAATAAAAGATAAATAATTAATCTTTAAAATTATATTAAAATATAATAAATCACTGCTGACCTTTTAAAGATATCGACGTTTAAAAAGTAAGTAAAAAAAACTTGATTTCTAATTAATTAAAACTACGAGTAAATATTGGAGAATATGGTGTATGTAAAAAAATAATTTATATTACGATGAAAAGGTAGAAGAAATAAATTCATTTCCCTACGTATCTTACAGCGGAAAATATAAGTAGTTTTGCCGGAAAAATAAGTGAAATTCTGCTTCTGAATTAATCAAATTCAAGCTCAAATATCTCCAAAACCCTAAAAATGATTTTGAATCATTGGGTGGCAATGGCGCAGTGGATAAAGTGCTTGATTGCTAACTTAGACGTGTGGGTTCGATCCCCACGCTAGGCGCATTCTTTTCTATACCTCCAATTTTAATTGGATGCCGCCCATGGGTAAAAATGAGACAGTCAATACCTGGTTCTCAAATCCACTGTGCCAAACAAGTGCCGTGCAATTCAGGTTGCATTTAAAAGACCTTAGGTCTTACAGGCATATAGTTAAATTAAAAAAAAAAAAAAAAAAATATTTGACCCACATAATGCCCTTAATGCCACCTTTCATTTGATAGCAGATTCATTAGTGAACCCACTGGGCCCAAAAATGAGCCATCTCTTTTGTCTTATTCAATTCAATTCAATTCAATTCAATTTTTATTATTCAATAAGGATGTACAAGTAAGACTTAGTCTTTTATAGTACTTAACATTTGGATAGTAAGCAACAAATTATTCAATTATACTTAATCTAAGAAATAATAACATAATATACATAAATATATAATACATGGCACATATTAATATTACATAAATAAAAACCTGTTTAATTTCCTTTTTTAATTACTATATATAAATAATACTGTGAAGAGGTTTAACTAAATTCAGAAGAGATCGCATTTTTGAAGTTTCCAGCATTTATTATTCTTTTAATATGTATGGGAAGAGAATTCCATAGCTTGGTTGCATATATAATAAAGAGCCGCGAAGAGTTCAAGTAGTTAAAAGTTAGAAGCAAGAGGTTTAAGGTTCTATGGGATTGAGCTTTTCAAAAATGTATAAGGGTATTTTATTGTGGATAATTTTGTGCAGAAACGTACAACACCTGGCATCAAGATATTGCTGAAGGGAACATCCAAGGACAAGCCGATGATAATGTGATATGTGCTCGTATCTCCGAAGTCCATATACATATCTAACCATGTCATTAAAGGCGACAAGGAGTTTGTGCTGCGAATGGGAATCAGGTTTGCAGTATACGGTATTACCATAGGTTATTAAAGGCAAAAGTAGAGTTTTAACTAGTCTAAGTTTATTTTCAACTGGAGTTATGGCAGAAAATAGCCAAAGTTTACGCAACCCAGTGTAAATTCTTCCTATTGTGAAATTTATGTGCTTTTCGGCTGAAAGTGATTTACTTATTTTAATACCCAAACTCGTAACAGTATCCACAAACAGAAGCTGAGATTGGGAGAGAAAGATTGGGGGAAGAAGTGCGGTATCAACATGATTTTTAGATATAGAAATAAGTTGCGACTTTGTCGGATTGAGTGCAAGACCATTTTGGAGTGACCAATTATATATTTCTGTAAGATCTTCGTTTAATTTACATACCAAATCTTCTTGCAAGCCTATCGGACGAGATATAGTTATAAATTTGCACATCATCAGCATAAAGATGTAACAGCACGTTAGAGCAAACTTTTGTTATATCATTTATGTAAATGCAAAACAATATGGGCCCCAAAATAGATCCTTGTGGTACACCCATTTGCAGATTTAAATACTCGGATTGTAGCTGACCAAAATTTACTCTTTGAGTACGGTTACAGAGATAATTTCGAACGAGACGGACAGCTCTCTCATGAAACCCAAAGTAGTACTTTAACTTTTGACAAAGTATATTATGGTTTACTCTGTCAAAGGCCTTTGAGAAATCTAGTAGACAGAGAATAGTAACCTTGTCTAGATCATATTGTATCCTAATGTCATCAAGTACCTTAATCATAGCAGTTTGACAGCTGTGATGTGCACGAAAACCTGATTGGAGTGGTGACAGCAAATTACCTGTAGTAAGGTGATCAGATATTTGTGAGGCAAGAATTTTTTCAAAGACCTTTGACAGACAAGGAAGGATACTTATAGGACGAAAGTCCAAACAAGAGCTAGCATTTGATTTTTTGACTACGGGAATGACTTTAGCTCTTTTCCAACTATCAGGAAAAGATGATGAGGTTATGCAAAAATTAATTAAGTGAGTTAGAGTACGGGTAACATGTGGCAAAATCATTTTTAAAAAACTAATTGGCACTCCATCTTCACCATAAGCATTAGATTTGATTGAGCGAATGCTTTCAAGGACATCATATTCAGATACTACTTGAAATTCAAATACGGTTGACGGTTCACATAGGATATCACTGTTAGGCAAAAAGTTGGTTGGTTGAAAGTCTCTCAAAACAAAAGTCTCATTAAGTTCATTGGGATCAGGGAAATTTCGAATATTTTCTTTCTTACCAATTCCAATCGAACGAAGATTACTCCAAAGCTTTCGTGATGACTGGTTTGTATCCAACTTTGACATACAAATTTTTTTTTTGGCTCTGCGAGTTACAAACGTTGCATTATTACGAAAACGGCAAATTGTTTAATAATATCACATTAATTTAATCTTAACAAAAGTGAGTGTATTAAATTACAATAATTGTATTCCAAATCAGGTAAGATCACACATTTATTATATTTTATTTCTAAAGGTAATGCCTAAATATATAAACAAAATTCACCCCTGATGATGCCGTAAAAGAACCAGAGAAACGTTGGGAAAATAATGAGTTATTGAATTTTAATTGCATTCATCCACATCCAACATTAAGCCCAAAAAAACATAAAATAATATATATTATATAGCTATATAGGATCAATACCTATGTTAATGTTCAAAGATACAAAAATAAAATTTCTCCTTTTTTTCAAGCGTTGTTCGCTTGGGTTTCTGTGCAATGTGTATGTAAACTTATTATACCTTTTGCGATTAACTGACAAATCGGCGGAATAACAAAAGCATAATTAATTTTACAGGTATATAAACTGCTTATTTAGGATTTTGGCCACACCCTCATAAAAACACCTAAAACTAAAAGAATTGGAAAATAAAACGAATTGAAATAATATATCTGCACTGAGATATTACCAATATTGTGAACTTAGATAAGCTGATTGATTTCATATGGACACACAAATATTAGGGCGTCTAAATATTTCGTTTGTAATACAAAATTATAAACGACACAGGTGTTTGCGAGTCGCATTCCTAATTGTTTGAACTGTATTGTTTTCAATTGAAAAAAAAAAATGTTTGTAAACTGACTTTTGTTCGCAATCTTAGAAATTCCCATAAACCCTTTTCTTTTTCTTTTTGTGTGAGAGAGATATCTTATCGCAGGACGTTTTGTTCTAATTTCTTTATTTTTTTTTTTCACAACGACAATGCAATTATTTGTATTATATATGGTTTCGTTACGTATTGGCATTTAGGGGGTTGCTTTTGCTTTTGCTATATGAAAATAGCTGCAAGTAAAGTATATAGGTATACAAAAAACTTTTAAATAGAATAAGAAAAAAATATTACATCGGGAGGTCGGATGACGACACAACGACTCGAGTAGAGAATCCTGTGGATTTTCATTAAGTAAATGAAATTTTTGTGATTGAACTTTACTGATTAGAATTGTTTCTTCATCTTTCTTGTTGTTGTTATTGTTGTTGTTGCTTTTGTTTTATTTTGTTTTGTAAAAGTTCAAGAGACTTTTTGTATTGTTTTCAAAATATGCTTATGCTTCTCTAGTTAAGTATGGAATATAAACGGTGATTTTTTAAGAGCTTGGTTTTTGAAAATTCAAAAAAACACAGAAACTTGTAAAAAGTGAATGAAATTTTTATTTGGATCGATAAATCAATTTCTTCCATTTACTTTTTAAAAATAATTTCACTTAAATGTTGCCCGCGGCTACGCTTCAGGTGGTCCATTCTGATGGTCCAATTTTGGCAAACTTTTTCACACATTTCGGCCGGAATCTCACCAATGACGCGTTCAATGTTGGCTTCCAAGGCAGCAATCGTGTTTGGCTTGTCCCCATAGACAATAGACTTAACATAGCCCCACAAAAAATAGTCTAACGGGGTCAAATCACATGATCTTGGTGGCCAATTGACTGCGCCAAAACGTGAGATCAACTGCTCACCAAATTCACCTCTCAATTGATGCATGGTTTCGCGTGCAGTGTGGCATGTGGCACCGTCCTGTTGGAACCACATGTCGACCGAGTTCAATTCTTGCATTTTCGGCAAAAAAAAATCTGTTATCATCGAACGGTACCTTTCTCCATTGACCGTAACCCTGCGGCCTTCATCGTCCTTGAAGAAGTACGGCCCAATGATGCCGCCGGCCCATAAACCGCACCAAACAGTGCATTTTTCGGGATGCATTGGTAGCTGCTGAATTGCCTCTGGCTGCTCTTCACTCCCAATACGGCAATTCTGCTTATTCACGTATCCATTTAGCCAAAAATGAGCCTCGTCGCTGAAGACAATTTTGCGATTTTTTCACATTTTTCACAGAGCACGAATTTTGATAATAAATTTCAATAATTTGCAAACGTTGTTCAGGCGTAAGTGTATGCATGATGAAATGGCAAACAATACTCAATCGAAATGTCAAATGTTCGTGGAATTTGTCATGTGTGATCTGTCAAAAATATAAACGTCAAAAACCAAATAGCAAAAAAATCACCCGTTAGAATAGAAATTGTTATTTTATTGAACAATAGTAGCAATGGCTTTTGCCTTCAGCCCGAAAATAGAGAAATTGTTATTTACATAATTACATATACAATTTTAACTTAGATTTAATACTTCGTTTGATTTAAAATTCTTCATCTATTATTTGTTGTCTATATTTTAGTGCTTGCATTAAAAATGTGTACCTATAGCTTCATCCAGTTGTCTCCGTTGAGTGTCGATGTTATTTCTGCTTCTATTAAGCTGTTCTTACGCCAGTGGGTTCTTCTTATTTCACTTAAGATAGGACATACTCCAATGAAGTGATAGGTGTCTTCCCTTGCGTTTAAGTTGCACAATGTGCAGATCTCACTACGGTCATGTCTGTGTGGTGTATAGTTTAAACCCATTAGATCACCTCTGGCTTTGAAGAGTAGTGATATGACTTCCAATTTATACCGGTCCCGAAAATATAGTTTTTTCGTACTAGGTCATGATGCAGGAGTTTGTAAGTTACTCTAGTTTGGCTTTGTTGAGCTTGAACTTTAAACGTTTCATGAATAAATTCATCGACCTTAATAAGAAGATTCTTCAGATTAGACCCCAACATTGGACTTCCAGCCACAATTTCGATATTATGCTGATTTCCCAATCTCACCCATTCTTTGAAAAATTGTTGATTTGTTGCAATTAAATGATTAGCTACAATTTTTGGTAGGCGCATATCTGTCAGTTCCAGTACTTTTAGAATATAAAGAAAGTGCAACTTTAATGTGTTGAGTGTCTAGTTAAGTAAAATACCTATGTATATACTTTTTAGTGAGCTGGGTGGTCTTAAATACCTCTAGGATACCTATTCTTGAAAATTGGAACAATAAGTCACTGCTGTATATATATTTTTGAAACTTTAAAGCCTCTCTGATGTTTATAAACGGTGATTTTTTTGCTACTTGGTTTTTGACGTTTATATTTTTGACAGATCACACATGACAAATTCCACGAACATTTGACATTTCGATTGAGTATTGTTTGCCATTTCATCATGAATAGACTTACGCCTGAACAACGTTTGCAAATTATTGAAATTTATTATCAAAATTCGTGCCCTGTGAAAAATGTGTTTCGCAAGCTACGTCCGTTTCAGCGACGAGGCTCATTTTT
This sequence comes from Philhelius pedissequus, assembly GCA_910595825.1. NCBI lineage: Eukaryota > Metazoa > Arthropoda > Insecta > Diptera > Syrphidae > Philhelius > Philhelius pedissequus. Next base: position 3,729,683 of record OU343164.1, read on the forward strand.
GGCTAAATGGATACGTGAATAAGCAGAATTGCCGTTTTTGGAGTGAAGAGCAGCCAGAGGCAATTCAGCAGCTACCAATGCATCCCGAAAAATGCACTGTTTGGTGCGGTTTATGGGCAGACGGCATCATTGGGCCGTACTTCTTCAAGGACGATAAAGGCCGCAGGGTTACGGTCAATGAAGAAAGGTACCGTTCGATGATAACAGATTTTTTTTTGCCGAAAATGCAAGAATTGAACTCGGTCGACATGTGGTTCCAACAGGACGGTGCCACATGCCACACTGCACGCGAAACCATGCATCAATTGAGAGGCGAATTTGGTGAGCAGTTGATCTCACGTTTTGGCGCAGTCAATTGGCCACCAAGATCATGTGATTTGACCCCGTTAGACTATTTTTTGTGGGGCTATGTTAAGTCTATTGTCTATGGGGGCAAGCTAAACACGATTGCTGCCTTGGAAGCCAACATTGAACGCGTCATTGGTGAGATTCCGGCCGAAGTGTGTGAAAAAGTTTGCCAAAATTGGACCTTCAGATTGGACCACCTGAAGCGTAGCCGCGGGCAACATTTAAGTGAAATTATTTTAAAAAAGTAAATGGCACAAATCGATTTATCGATCCAAATAAAAATTTCACTCACTTTTTACAAGTTTCTGTGTTTTTTTGAATTTTCAAAAACCAAGCTCTTAAAAAATCATCGTTTATAATGGAAGAAGTAGCAATAGGCGAAGGTACCTCTATAATTATATCTGGGGAAAGAAAGAGAGAGAGAGCAAATTTTCGTGACGAATCAGGTGGCGCACACCTAAAGTAAAAAAAGACCTTAACCAGCAATGTTTACCTTACCAAAGTATAACGACAGGTACCCAAGGCTAGACAGAAACGTAACCTCAGGTTGTTTTCGAGCGATACCTACCAAAAAGACATTATTTCATACTTCGAGGCCAACCATTTTTCGTAACCACAACTAAGTATACAAAGTTTCACTATTAAATACTGACAAGGAATACCTACGAGGAATTAGTTTAATAGGATTGTAGAAATAAAGGGATAAAAAAAAAATATAAAAGAACGTGGCGCTACAATTCCAGGTGGACTTAGGCATTCCCTTAAGCAACAAGATTATATGGTCAATTTGATTAAAATCCTCTTTAACATAAGTTTGTATAAGCTCGGGGCTGAACTGGGAACATAAACCAAATAATTTCCTTAGTTGCGATACATATTCTTTTTGCCAGAAAACAATCGTATTGCAGATGCTTTATCACAATTAAATCCCAAACTCAACGATGAAATGATCTATCAGGAAGCTAGTCGTATAGTTATTGCAGAAATACAGCACATTGTCTACAACGAATACTTACCCATTGTTGTTGGTGCGAAACAAATTCAACGTTTGCGCATAGCCACCAAGCATCACGGTTATGCAAATGACTACAGTCCTGAAGTTAATCCAGCAGTTACTAATAAATCCATAGGAGCTGTGTTCCGTTTTGGACATTCCACTGTCGATGTCAAGTTTCATTTGCACTCCAAAAATGGAATCGGTGAGATAATCGATGTACCCGATGTCATGTTTAATCCGTCGCGCATCCGAAAACAGTCTTTCATAGATGGAATTATCAGCACAATGTTGGAGCAACCTATGCAAATGCAAACAGTTGATGGGTCCATTACACATGGGCTGAGCAGATTCCTTTTCCTCGGATCCAATCCGTTCGGTTTGGATTTGGCTGCTTTAAATATGCTACGTGGACGAGATCATGCTCTGAGGAGTTATAATAGTTACCTTCCTGTTAGCGGACAACGGACGATTCACAGCTTCAGCCAGTTGCCGTCAGATGCTGCTCGAAAACTAACTCAAGCTTATCGTCATACTGACGATATTGATTTATTGGTCGGCGGTCTCATAGAACCTCATGTCCATGAAGCTCTGGTTGGATCCACTTTCAGTGATATAATTGCAGATCAGTTTTCCAGATGGAAACATGGAGATCGATATTTTTACGAATATGGTCCCGATATAAATCCTGGAGCTTTTATATTGGTAACCACAAACTTTCATGCAATAGTGCTGTGATACCAAGCATGGATTTAAAAGCTTGGAAGTTGTAAATACTTTATTTGTTTTGTTTTTTATAAATCTTTAATTGTTAACTTGCTAGTATATCTTTGTTAGTAATTATAAAATTTGTATATATGTATCTACTTCACTGTAATTAAACATGTGCAATAATAAAAGTGTTTGGAAACAGAAATTAGTTACCTTACATATGTAACATATATAACGCTTTATGAATGAATGTCTAGTCAGCTTTTAGAAACATAAATGGCTTCAGTGTTGTCTAGATAGAAGAATGAGTAGAATTTGTTGGTATGTACTTACAATTTGGGATTGCGCACCTAATTTGAATGACAATATCACACAATATGACGATAAAACTGCCACAAGGCAAAAAGGACACACAACACCAACACAAAAAAAAAAAACAAAATTTCAACCGGTTCGTTAAAAAAATTAGAACCTTAACTTTTAGTTCAACTCAAGGTACAGGCACGGGCAGATGAAAAAAAAATCAAAGCAAAAAAAGTTACACTCAACAATCCAGGGGCGAGGCCCTATTAAGTGATTTTCTAATGTTTCGGCGATTTGTTTCAGCTTTTGAAAGAACTTCAATCCACAGGACATCCAGAAGGTTCAGAGGAGGTGATGTAATGTCAATAATATATATATGTACATACATATGATGCCCAAAGTGGATTTTCAAAAAGCAAACGAAACTGAAAAAAAAATTCACATAAACGTCACAACATATACAACTTTTAAACAAAAGAATCCATGCCGAGCTCTATACTCTATAAACGATGTGTCGGAATGGGATTTTGAGATTTCGGGGAAACAAAAGGTAACCGCACTATACATCAGCGCAAAGTCGCACAACACACAACCAAAAGAAATTTTTCAAGAATCCAACCATATGTATATATAGGTAGATATGTATAATGAATGGATCTTAGAGAAGAAAAAAAAAAATAGAAATAAAACCATAATTGCATGTTTTCACACGAGAATAATGCTTAAGCGATATTTATACAATAATTTCGTTCGTTTGTTCGTGTTGTTATTAGAGAATGCGAGTGTGCACGCGGTTTGTTTTACTATTGTACCCCTCCCTCCAATTCTTAGTCTTTGTCCACAACTAGCTAGTGACTTTTTGTGTAGCCAGATAAGTTAGATTAGGATCGATTTAAGGAACATGCGTGATAAAGAGAGAAACTTGCAAAGAGAAAGTAGATAAATTAGAGGATCTAACTTTTTTTTCTTAATGCAGATCCATAGGTATTTAGAAAATGTTTGGTTAGTGACAATGGTCAGAAGCTAAGTGAGATTTATATTAATGTGATAACGAAAATTAACAATTTAAATTAAAGTAGTAGTTACAACGCTTTTCACAGTACCAAAAATACACAAAAGTTCTCTTATTTCAATATTTAGGTCTAGGTTGCTTAGGAACCAGACCCTTTTTTAAGGAACTTCTCATAAATATAGTAACATACCTATGATCCAAGTTTCAATAGTTGTAGTAAAACATTTCACTTAACTGCACTATGGTAATTTAATTGTTGATATACAATTTGACAGTTGTTCAGCTGCGTGAAAAAATTTGATTTACATCAAACCAACTCCGCACCAGAGCAGGTTTTTTAGCGCATATTTAGACTCGAATGGGTTAGTTGTATTTGCCTTAGAACTGCATAAAACACGGTAATGTGTTGCTTTTGTAATTTCGTTTGGTGTCTATAAATAAATTAATAATATAAATGTAAATTGAAAGATGAGTCACTTTGTTCGTGAAATGGTAAAAAGAGCATTGATTTTTTTAGAAAATTGTCAGCATTGGCCATATCGTGAATTGGTTTGGGATGTGGTGCCAAATACAGATACGGATTAATCTAGGTTAAAACAAATTAAGTGTATTAACAGTATTATGTCCATCTGTGCTACTGCTATCTGTCTGTACAACTATAGCTAAAGTCGTTTCGCTGAAGACATTTTCTTCGAATTTGGTACCTACTTAAGCTTCTCCTTAGATTATTCCCTATGGAGACGGAATTAAAATTTTGAATAGCTCCAAAAATAACGGTTACTGCCATACAAACTTTTGAAACAACTTTACTAGATAGATAGATAGATAGATAATCTCTTTATTTAAAAAAAAATAAATTATTTACAATATTTGTTCCTTTAAGATTAAGGACATGGCAATTGCCGTCTGCCTGAACGACATTTCATAACACAATACAGATAGATAAAGAAGCTAAATTTAAATTTTAAGAATTACATATGTATATTAAATAATTATTAAGCATTTAATTTAATAAGGCAACAAGTGTGTTTTCAACAATTTTGAGATGATTTGAAACACAATTATAATAAGTTTTTTGAAATGATTATAACAATTTTATATTGATTTGAAAAAATAAGATTTATCAATTTTGGAATGATTTGAAACACAAAATAATGATTTATCAATTTTATAATGATTTGAAACATAAAAAGTTGTAAGTACTTAGATTCATTGCTTGAAACTTAAACTGCAATAACTGATTGAATTTATGTAGGGCTACAAAAAGCTATTGCGGTAATTTAGAGCATGTTTGCAGTATCTATACACTGTTAACCATCCGAGAGCTACATTAAGTATATCATAAAGCCGAGTCGGGGGCAGATAGCTTTCTTCAAAATGCAGCCGACGAATCTTTTGAAGTAGAAGAAGTGGGTGATGTCTTCAGGTTCTCTTGTGTTACATAGACTGCAGATTTGTGTGAGATCAGTTCGATGCGGCATAGGTTCAGGATTTCGACTCGGGCTCTAAATATTTAACTAATTGCTTCAGAAGAGAACTCGTTGCTGAAATAATTAGCCTGCGATAGTATTTGGTGGTTGAGGTTTTTATACACATTTCTTGATACTGTTGTTGAGGCCCTTTACAAATGATGAGTGAAAATATTTTCATCAATCCTGACGATAATATCACAAAACATAGTGTGCCATTCACTCAAATTGGACTCCATAAAAGATACATTACTGCCATTAGAAGGAGCTAGCTGGTTCCATTCCTTAAACGGGGAGGCATTTACTTGAATGAGCCTTGTCATAATGGACTTGTGAAGGCTTCTATCATCCCTCTTCATAACTTTCAATATGTAGTCTGAATTAGTTTTTAGGTTTTTTATGTAAAGAGGTGTTAAACCAGACTCCAGCATAATTGGGAGTCGACGAAGGCAATCTAAACAAACGTTTGTAGAAATATCTTTGTACAGCTTCAAAATCCTCGAGTTGCAAGTATCCAAAAATTTGGGTACCGTAGCACATACAGCAGTTGACTGTTACATTTATAGCTAATTTGGCCTCCTTGTTTTTCTCTTTCACGTGCTTCAAAATATTCAGATTGTAAGTCAACAAAACTCCGAGATATTTGAAATCATGAACCAATTTTCCTCTGGGAGCCTTGTTTTCTGACGTGGTTCAAATATCATAACTTTTGTCTTGTTAGTATTGACGCACAGACTCCAGGATTCGCAAAATATACTAAGTTTGTTGATTTGCAGCTGAAGGGTAGATGGATTGTCAGCCAGTAAAACTAAATCATCGGCGTAGAGCAAAACCTTGACTTGTATACTGGCGAAGAGTATTCCTCCCGGACGTACATCACACACGTCATCAATGAATAAGGCGAATAATATCGGACTTAATATACATCCTTGGGGAACGCCTGTTGTCGTTTTAAACCATTCAGAAAATTCAGCTCCGTCCCATACTAATGCAGTAGATGAGGTAGAAAGTTGAAATAAAACATTAAGAATTTACGAGAAATTGCTAAAGATGACAATTTGTACATCAAGGCATTTCTATTTACCTTGTCAAAGGCTGCTTTGAAATCCACAAAACAAGCATATAATTTCTTTTTCTGCTCAATTGATCTCCTGGCAATACTCGTGAGAGCGAATATATGGTCTTGCGTTGAGAATCCTGATCGGAACCCTGCTTGGAACATGCTGAGTCGGTTGTTGTTCTCGATCCATTCTTAACGAGTTGAGAATCGAGATTAATCTATAGTTCTCCGGTAAGTTAGAATGTCCTTTTTAAAAAATTGCGAAAATAACCGCTTTGTTGAAGTTGCTTGGAACAAATGAGTCTTCATAAAGTTTGTTGAAATATGCCAGTAGATGGTTTTTAAACTGTTCCGTACTTTTCTTGTAGAACTCGACCGGGATGCCATCTATGCCGGGTGCCTTGTTAGATAATGATGATGATGATGATGATGACGATGATGATGATAAAGATGATGTTGATGATGATGATGAGGATGATGATGATAATGATGATGATGATGTTGATGATGATGATGATGATGATGATGATGATGATGATGATGATGATGATGATGATGAGGAGGATGACGATGATGATGATGATGACGATGTGTTGATGTTGATGATGATGATGATAATGATGATGATGATGATGATGATGATGATGACGATGTGTTGATGTTGATGATGATGATGATGATGATTATGATGATGATGATGATGATGATGATGATGATGATGATGATAATGATGATGATGATGATGATGATGATGATGTCATAAGCTAAACGTGGGAGTTTTTGCAATATTAGTTTAAGAGACGAATAAGAGTTTTTATTTCTAGCTTTCCCTTGAATAATAAATATTAAAATTCTTTACTACTTATTATTATTATGTGTTACTTTACTTTATAGTTGAAAAGGAAAATGTTTATCCTAAGTCTCTGTGTTTGGCAAAGAAGACAATCATGACAACGACTAGACAGAAGAGATCAGCTCATTTGTTTGCTCTTTTACATTCTAGTGAAATGTAAAAAATAAGAATTTGAATGTAGACACTAGAAATTTATTTCATCCAAAGAAAATAAAGTGAACTATAAAGAACTATTGAACTAGAAACCGTGAACTTAGTTCACTAGTTCACTGAACTGAACTAGTTCATTGAACTAGTAAGTTTGCACGTGCCATAGTAGGAAATGGCCGCCGACACCATCACACCTCTAACTCTATGTAGCCGGTCCAAATAAAGAGTTCTTTGCGAAGGTCATGAAAATAGTAGCTATTGCCATCGGGGCCTTCCAAATTAATTTTTTTTCATCGGAACCACGGCGCGATGAAAATCAAGAGTCCAGGTTATGGTGTTTCCCCTCCCTTTGTTTCTGTTCTGACCCTGCGCTAGAATTTTTTTAAATTTCCAAAATTTTTAATAGATCTTCGTGATTTTCAAAAGGGATTGTCGAATGAAATGTAATTTATCCAATTAATATGGGTATAGAAAACAATTGTCAATTTTACATCATAAATGCTAATATTTTAAGGGGAGCAACCTAGGGTAAGCAGAGGAGAAAATAAATAAATACATTTTCCAGGCAATTGTATGAGCGAGAGTGATAGAAGTATACAAGACACATACGGTATTCTTACTATACCCTTAAAAACTTTATGCTTATATGATTTTGGGATCTAATAAACTTAAACTGTACTATAGATTTAAGTTGGCAAAGCATTTTTTGGATTCCGTGGATTTTTGGATACATGTGCAATCTGCTTAATAGCCAAGAGACCATCTGGAATCAAGCCAATAACTTTACATCCTTTTGATAAGCAACCGAACCCTTTTCAAACAAGCAATACACATTGGGTCAATTTGTTGAAAAATCAGGAGTTGATCGCTATGTACTTATGCTCATTGATGCATTTACCAAATATATAGTCTTACATCCACTAAAAACATTGGAGACCTTACAATGTATGAAGGATTTTATAACCTTATTTGGAGTACCTTTTAAAAACAACAGTGAAAATGGAACAAATCTTACAAGTGATGAGTTTAAGAAAATGTGCAATGTGCATATCATATAAAATTGAAAATTATAAGTTAGCTCCAGGAATAAGCAGGACAAATGGCCAAGTAGCCCAAACAAAACAATTTTTTTCAAGATCTTTAAAAAATACTTTACTATAACGCGGTGCAATACATTTCAAACACCCTGTAACTGGCTGAACAGAATGGACACGTGTTCGATCTCGCGACACTTCAAAAACCGCTCTGTCAAAGTTAAAATGCGAACTCGGTTGAGTGAATACAGTGGATCGCGGCCGCGTGTCGCGACGCCAGACATTGTTTATTTTTTTTGTTTTTCCGCTCGTCGTTTGACAGATAACAAAATAAACAAAAACATCAACTCAAAACATCTCCACACAATTGCTGATCTTCGTCGGGGCTCTCTAAAGCAAAAATACACATTCAGAATAAATTTGCAATTTAAAAGTTTGCAAAAAAAACTACAAATCAATTAAAAATACGATAGTGTGTTCTTTAGGCCACGACTCCATTAGAAATATTTATTTCAGCCATTATTGCAGACACTACTACTGAAAATTTATATTTTATTGCTATGTTGGCAAACATGAATCGTAAAATTTCATTCTTCTCCAAGAAGCGCTAAGCGCTTTATGTACTTTAGAATAGGTATAATCTGTTTCTTTTTTTTAATGAATTATTAAAATATAACATGAAAATAAGCGAATTATGAACAAGATTCAATGTTTTGTGAGAAATTTGTGGCATTTCATGAAACGTCAAATTTTATTTCTCTGTTTATTTCTTCTGAGAAGACAAGAAATAAATACAGATTCTCATGTCTAAAAAAAAATCCAGACATAAGGGGTCACAACATGAAATATAGACTACATCACATTCTTGCAATCAATTATTTCAAGTGGAGGCTTAGGGTTATAATATTTTTTTTAGGCAATTTAAAGATGAGACAAAAAACAGTAGGTAGTGCGCGAACTGAGCGAGGGGAAAACCTTTCATTTCTTTTTTTTAGCAGGTTTTTTATGGAGGAAATCTTCGCGTCCGCTTTTGCATTGAATTCATACAACTGAAAAGGATTGTGTATTCATTAAAGTTTTTTTTTGTTCTTGTCTATTCTCTATTTTTTTACTTGAGCTTAGCACAACATGCTACTTAAATGGCAAACTGGTGACCGACTGCATTACGTTTCATGAATAAAATAAATGATAATCTCTCCTATATGACCGCTGTCATATAGGATTTCATTAAGGCATGTTTTCAGTGAGGAGTGAATTTCCCCCTGGTTACGAGTATTGTGTTTGGTGCCGAAAATTTCGCTATAATATGGGGGAGCCTTAATTGATTTCTTTTATACATAACTGGTAACTCCGCTTTGACAGAAATGCAAAAAATCATGTTCTAATTATTTGAAGACAATTTTTATTTTCAAAACGCAAATTTGACTTGAAGAAAGATCTTCGATACTGGGGATTCTTAAGTACCTGTGATTTGTCAACAAGTATTAGCATTTTTAGAATAAGATCCTCCATTGGACTGGCCTTAAGCAGAACTTTCACTTCTTTTATTCACCATTAAACTGAAATCAGATTATAAAAGGTGATTTTTTAAGAGCTTGGTTTTTGAAAATTCAAAAAAACACAGAAACTTGTAAAAAGTGAATGAAATTTTTATTTGGATCGATAAACCAATTTCCGCTATTTACTTTTTGAAAATAATTTCACTTAAATGTTGCCCGCGGCTACGCTTCAGGTGGTCCATTCTGAAGGTCCAATTTTGGCAAACTTTTTCACACATTTCGGCCGGAATCTCACCAATGACGCGTTCAATGTTGGCTTCCAAGGCAGCAATCGTGTTTGGCTTGTACCCATAGACAATAGACTTAACATAGCCCCACAAAAAATAGTCTAACGGGGTCAAATCACATGATCTTGGTGGCCAATTGACTGCGCCAAAACGTGAGATCAACTGCTCACCAAATTCGCCTCTCAATTGATGCATGGTTTCGCGTGCAGTGTGGCATGTGGCACCGTCCTGTTGGAACCACATGTCGACCGAGTTCAATTCTTGCATTTTCGGCAAAAAAAAGTCTGTTATCATCGAACGGTGCCTTTCTCCATTGACCGTAACCCTGCGGCCTTCATCGTCCTTGAAGAAGTACGGCCCAATGATGCCGCCTGCCCATAAACCGCACCAAACAGTGCATTTTTCGGGATGCATTGGTAGCTGCTGAATTGCCTCTGGCTGCTCTTCACTCCAAATACGGCAATTCTGCTTATTCACGTATCCATTTAGCCAAAAATGAGCCTCGTCGCTGACGGACGTAGCTTGCGAAACACATTTTTTCACAGAGCACGAATTTTGATAATAAATTTCAATAATTTGCAAACGTTGTTCAGGCGTAAATCTATTCATGATGAAATGGCAAACAATACTGAATCGAAATGTCAAATGTTCGTGGAATTTGTCATGTGTGATCTGTCAAAAATATAAACGTCAAAAACCAAGTAGCAAAAAAATCACCCGTTAGTAGCAATAAATAATGAATAGAATAATCAATGAATATTATATATTGAATATTATATATTGGAATGCTAGAAGCATTCGATGTAAAATAATAGAATTTTTTGATTTTCTTAAAAAGCATAATGTTGATGTAGGTTTAGTATCTGAAAATTGGTTAAGTCTTGACGACAAATTAACTAATCAAGATTACAATTGCTATCGTCTTGATAGAGATGATAGAAGGGAGGGCTGTGTTGCCGTGTTAGTGAAAAAACAATAAGACATGAATTATTGCAAATTGTAAAAACTAAAATAATTCAAAACGTAGGAATTAAAATACCTTTCGAAAATGTTTCGGCTTTAAAAATATTCCCTGTTTATTTTTCTGGAGGTTCAGCTAATGCGGAGAAACGTTTTCATTTAAATAATGATTTGAGGAAACTTATAAGCATTAATGACACATTTCTAATTGGGGTGATTTTAATTGCAGACACAGAAGTTGGGGTTGCTAAAGAGCAAACGCATGGGAAAACATTCTTGCTAATCTTCATTCTAGGCATCCATTTGATATTTTGTATCCTCCCCGTTCAACTTATTACCCTGCTGATAATATGTCAAACCCATCAACTTTGGATTTGTATTTGAGCAATATGTCTACTCTTTTCAATCAACCTATGGTCATAAACGACCTAAGGTCAGATCATTTACCAGTAATAATAACATCTTTTACCTCACCATTGCAAAGAAATAATGAAATTTTGGATATTAAAAATGCAAATTGGAACACATATAAAAGAGAAATGCGATCCAGGTTGACTAATTTCCATGCCCTAACATTAATTGATGCAGTCAATTAACAACAAATAGATTTAAGTATTTCTTGTTTTTCAGATGCTGTTCGAAAAAGTATTGAAAAAGCAGCTCCTAAAAGACAAATACGTTACAATAATTCAAATACATTACCTCCTTATATACTTCAACTTATAAAAGTTCGAAACGGAAATCGGAGGAAATGGATAAGAACAAGAGAACTTTTCTATAAAAATGAAGTTAAGTGACTTAACGCTTTAATAAAAGAATCCATTTCAACGTATAGGAATAGATCTTGGAACGGGAAACTTCGAAGCTTAGACAAAGGGAGTAAACCATTCCGGAACATGGTAAAAATAATTAAAAAGAAAAATACACTTATTCCAGCTCTGAAATTAGGAAGCAATATATTAGTTTCTAATGGTGACAAAGCTAATGTCCTGGCTGAAACTTTCTTTGATAACCATTTGGTAACTAGTGGTATTCCCTGTAATACCATAGTTGAATCTATGGTTAGCGACACAGTCAATATGATTAATTTAAGTGCTTCTAATGGTACCCAGGAAGATGTTACATTTGAAGACGTCAAGAATGTTATTGTAGACTTAAGAACAAGAAAATCCGCAGGCTTTGATTGCATTAAAAACATTTATCTTAAGAATTTGCCAAAATCAGGAATTCAATATTTAAAGCTTCTTTTTAATTGCTGTCTTAAATTATGCTACTTTCCTAATGCATGGAAGACAGCTAAGATTATCCCAATTTTAAAGCCTGGTAAAAGTGCTAATATGCCTACCAATTATAGGCCTATACGTTTGTTAAGCTCTTTAAGCAAATGCTATGACAAATAATAAAAAGTAGAAATCTTTCTCAAGTAACAAGAAATAACATATTACCACTCGAACAATTTGGGTTTAGGGCTCACCATAGTACAGTCCATCAAGTTGATAGAATATCTAAATATATTAAAACTAATTTTAGAAGAGAAAAAAGTACAGGAATGTTTGTTCTTGACGTTGAGAAGGCATTCGATACAGTTTGGCATGATGGTTTATTACATAAGCTTTCTAGACTTAATTTTCCAATCTACTTGATCAAAATAATTCAATCTTTTTTATCCGAAAGAAATTATAAAGTTTCTATTAATAATTGGTACTTTAGTACTTACGATATTGCAGCAGGTGTGGCTCAGGGATGAGTGCTAGGCCCAATACTATACATTAATTTCAACTACGACTTCCCAGGGCTCACTAACTGCGAAAAAGCAATGTTCGCCGATGACACTTGCATTTATACAAGATTATTTTTTCGATTGGAAGATTAAATTAAATGCTTCAAAGACACAGGCTATCTTTTTTACTCGAAAACGAAAAGCCTGTTTCCTGCCTAGCAACACTCTTCATGTTAATGGCTTAAGCACCGAATGGTGTTCAAATGTTAAATACCTTGGTGTACACCTAGATACAAAGATAACTTTTAGAGTGCAAATACAAGAAGTAATTAAGAAGATTAACATAACTATTAAAACGCTCTATCCTTTTATAAATCGTAAATCAAAATTAAGTAACATAAATAAACTCTTGATTTATAAAGCAGTTTTTCAAGCAATTATGATTTATGGGGCGCCGGCATGGGGGAATTGTACATCGAGTCACATCCGCAGGCTCCAAATAGCTCAAAACAAAGTTTTAAAAATGATGCTTAACCTCCATGGTCTTTCTCAACAGCTGAACTTCATGAGATTTCAAATATTAAATTGGTAACATCCAGAATTATTAAACTTAATGAGCATTATGTCACTTCTTGTGTAATGTCTGATAACGTTCTAATTTCAAACCTAGCTTTATAGTTTACATATTTTTTTTTATAATAACAGTGATTCTGTTATACTAATTTTAATAAATTATTTATTTTGTGATTAATAAAACATTTTTTTCTCTCATTATTTATTTATTTATTTATTTATTTGTTAATTTATTTATTTTTATTTGTTAATTTATTTATTTATGTAATTTATTTGTTTATTTATTAAATTGTTAATTTATTTATTTCTTAATTTATTTATTTATTAATTTATTTATCTATTTGTTAATTTATTTATTTGTTAATTTATTTAATTGTTAATTTTTTAATTTTTTTTGTTAATTTATTTAATTGTTAATTTATCTATTTGTTAATTTATTTATGTGTTAATTTATTTAATTGTTAATTTGTTTATTTATTTATTTATTTATTCATTAAGTTATTTTTTTTTTGTTAATAATTTATATATTTATTTATTTATTCATACTTTTATTTATTTATATATTTTTTGTCTTCTTTCATCTTTTTTTTTGAAAGATAAAGCCTGGTTTGAAAAATTCGCACTGCCCACCCTTCTACTCCTTACTGTACCATATAATATTATACCTACATAGTTTTTATTAATTTTTTTTTTTTTGTGTATTTGTTTAATGAAGGTTTTTGAGTAGCTTTTCCTTCAAATTATATTTTAATCATTGTTCTTTTATATTTAAAATTAAAAAAAATGTATTGTCAGAAGTAAGATAGATTTATACCATAACTGTGTAAATTGTGCAATATAGTTTAAGAAAATAATGTATAAATATTCTGCTACAATAAAATATATATATATGTTAAATGTTAATTCTCTCTGCATTAGTTGAGCCGCCATCCCTGGAGATAAATCTGAGACATCAACCAGCTCTAGTCTCAGAACATCGCGCCACATATCTTCCCTATCCTTCTTCCTCTTCTTCCACCGGATGCCCGCGCTGTGTTAAGAAAAACATATAAAGGGTATTCATAATCCCTTGAGAGCGTGCAAAGTTATAAAAAAAAAAGCTGAAAAAGATTCCAAAGAACTAAATCGATTAACGTCATCAAGTAAATGACTAAGATTGTTCAAATTACTAAAGAAATAGGCGCAAAATTTTAAACAGCCTGCTGTTAAGGGCTTAGCATGATACTACTTAACAGTTTGCTAATACTAAAGCACTTTACTAATATCTCCTAATCTTAATCACTTTTCAACTAGCACCATACTAAATCTATTTTCTTAATAAACTACAACTAAACACGCCTAAGATAGTGCAAACAAGTAAGCGAACATAACTTGTTGACGTTTGTAAATGTCAAAGTGACATACGGATTTAGTACGATACTAAAAAAATAAAGTAGCCAATTTGTGATTTTAACTTTAGTAAAATATTAAGAAAATAGTAGGATACTAAACTGGTTTAAAATTGGCAAAATCTTCTTTTTAGCCTAGTATCATACCAAAAATGATATAGCATATTACTAAATCAACTAAAATTTTGCGCCATAGTCTTTGCCATAAATTACTTTGAAATGTTGGAAATACGTTGCTTGCCAATATCTTCCATAGAATTCAAATGATATCTGGACGAAACAATGGCTACGGCACAGAAAAAGAGCAAAAAATGATTATAAATATAATCTGGAATATATTTTTTTAACACAATAATGCGTATGTATAGCAAAAATGTTCTGAATTCTGTGCGTTTCCAAAATACAAGCATATCTATTCCACGAATTTTCCTATGAATATCAGCAGGTTTTTCACAAGATACTAAAAACTTTGAAATGTTAATGGTTTTGCGTCTACATTGGGAAAAAATCCTTCACTCCATGATTTAATTAGCCATTTGGTTATGCCCAAATCGATGAGATGCATCAGCACATCCCCAATAGGAAAATCTTGAATCATGTCGATTGGATGTTCTAGAAGTGGCGTTGTTCCATTATAATGGTCCAGATAAATTCTATCGCGAAAGTCTTTATCAGTTTGCTTTCGAGCATATAGGTTGGGAAAAATTGTGGCATTGGTATCTAATTGTTGACCTGTATATGTAGCTCTCAACTAGGCATTTGAGGCATCCTTCCCAAGCATTGAAGTTCACAACACCTAAAACAAGAAACAGAATAAACGTATTATTTTTATAGAAACGAAATTATAAACTAAAAAAATGCATACATTCATATGTATGTAATATTTAGTAGGCTTCAAATTCCACCTACATCATATTATGTACCAACTTATTGTAATAGGATAGCAGGTGCACTATTAATATTTATTTTACAAATTAACAGCTCAACGAACATTCGTTTATGTATATTTTCACATTGTAAGTATACATTTACAACATAGATTTCAATAAATATCAATTCTTTGACTTTTACATTACGTACTACTTCAGTGGAAAAATAAACGAATTACCAAGTGGATTTTTGAAATATTTTGTCTTTGATTTTAAAATCGATTATGCTTCTTTTTAGTGGGATTGAATTAGAGTATACAACCGTACGAACCAAGTGTCTTGGGCTTATATTTTTGAAAACAGAATGTAGATTACTGTTTTTTTTTTTAATGGAGTAGTATAAATACTGAGTAAAAGCAAAACATTTTCGAAAAGTTTTTAAATGGTACACAAACTTTTGTACCTTTTTAAAAGATTAAAATGTATACATATATGAACCATTGTTATCTAGTCTAACAATTTTGAGAATAAATAATGGTTTGATATAATTTTTTTTTTAATTTTGCACTTTACTGAAATAAACGGTGATTTTTTAAGAGCTTGGTTTTTGAAAATTCAAAAAAACACAGAAACTTGTAAAAAGTGAATGAAATTTTTATTTGGATCGATAAATCTTTCTGCCATTTACTTTTTAAAAATAATTTCACTTAAATGTTGCCCGCGGCTACGCTTCAGGTGGTACATTCTGAAGGTCCAATTTTGGCAAACTTCAATGTTGGCTTTCAAGGCAGCAATCGTGTTTGGTTTGTCCCCATAGACAATAGACTTAACATAGCCCCACAAAAAATAGTCTAACGGGGTCAAATCACATGATCTTGGTGGCCAATTGACTGCGCCAAAACGTGAGATCAACTGCTCACCAAATTCGCCTTTTAATTGATGCATGGTTTCGCGTGCAGTGTGGCATGTGGCACCGTCCTGTTGGAACCACATGTCAACCGAGTTTAATTCTTGCATTTTCGCCCAAAAAAATCTGTTATCATCGAACGGTACCTTTCTCCATTGACCGTAACCCTGCGGCCTTCATCGTCCTTGAAGAAGTACGGCCCAATGATGCCGCCTGCCCATAAACCGCACCAAACAGTGCATTTTTCGGGATGCATTGGTAGCTGCTGAATTGCCTCTGGCTGCTCTTCACTCCAAATACTGCAATTCTGCTTATTCACGTATCCATTTAGCCAAAAATGAGCCTCGTCGCTGAAGACAATTTTGCGATAAAAGCTTGCGAAACACATTTTTCACAGAGCACGAATTTTGATAATAAATTTCAATAATTTGCAAACGTTGTTCAGGCGTAAGTCATTCATGATGAAATGGCAAACAATACTGAATCGAAATGTCAAATGTTCGTGGAATTTGTCATGTGTGATCTGTCAAAAATATAAACGTCAAAAACCAAGTAGCAAAAAAATCACCCTTTATTTAAAAAATTGGAAGCCAACGTGTGTTATAACTTAATAACCTAGCATTACATTTTAAGAATGCATGAGCTGGAGAATCGGCAACAAAGCAGCAAATATTTATTTTAACATTTTTGTCTTGAATAACGATTCCTTTGGGCAACAAGAGTTTTAACTCGTACAGAAATTGTCTTAGAAATAGCTTAAGACTACCAGGTTTTCTGAAATAAGAAATTTATAATATTAGTTTATTGCATTACTATATATTTAGCTTTACCATAGTCCCTGGACCGTTCGTGGGTCTTTTGGCTATTTTGGTAAAGGCACATGATGGTATAATACATCTATAAGGCATTTCTATTGATTATGGTTAACGTTTGTTTTTATTTTCCAGCACGAAATTTCTCTTTGTATTTGATGGATATCAAATTTTTTTTCGGTCTCATGGCCATCGGTATTGCCAATAAATGTATCCCTTTGCCCAATATGACCATTGTTGCTATGTTCTTTTTGAATATCTCTGGTAGAAAGTTCAATTTCACCGTCTGAAGGATTAAAACTTTGCTGAGATATTGAGATGTTGAATCCTTTTTTTTTTTTTTTTTTTATAACTTTGCACGCGCTCAAGGGATTATGAATACCCCTTATATGTTTTTCTTAACACAGCGCGGGCATCCGGTGGAAGAAGAGAAAGAAGGATAGGAAAGATGTGTGGCGCGATTGTCTGAGACTAGAACTGGTTGTTGTCTCAAATTTATCTCCAAGGATGGCGGCTGAACTAATGCGGAGAGAACTACCGTGTCTTATGTATTTATGTCCCTTATAATTCGCACTATTTTATTTATTTCGTTGTCATATTTTATGGGTATGCCAGTTTACTCAATCACATGTTGTTAGTGTTATGCCTAAACAGCATGTAATGACCAAAGCGGCAACTTATTTTATGACAATTTTTAGAATTGATTTTTAATGGAATATAAGAAGACATAGACAACGGCAGGAATCGAACCCGCAACCACGAGGTTGACAGGCGAGCACACAACTATCACGCCACAGTTACCCCCTGATGACCAAGAGGGGCCCTGATTACGGTATGACCAAAGTGTTAGGCAATTTGTTTTGCTTTTAATTTTTTATAATTGCCCGATCTCTTTTTTTAATTTCCAAATGTCCAAATAGGTTCTAGGTGTTTTCTTCATCTTACACAAAAAATAAAAAATAGTCAAAGACGAAGGTGAAACAAAAAAGTTTTTTTTATTAACCTTCTTCAGACTATTTAAAGATTAGATGTTAAGAATTTATAAAGATGTTTTAATGAAAACATTTTCAAAATATCTTCAATATGTACTCGAAAGAGAAAATTGAAGTACTCTTGATGAACTTTGAACTTGCTCCATATAAAGTGTTGTAAAAGAGGATCTATAAAAGTAACTAAACAAAATATTTGTCAAAGAGGTATTTAAGAAACAACATTTTCAGAGAGCAAATAAACAAGTTGTCAAGTTAATTAGAATTAAGAATTAAGAGCTTGTCAACTGTTGATTAATTTTTTCAAAACGCCTTCAAGAGTTTATGTTCTACTTGGGGGAACGATATGTTGATTTTGATAGAGTTGCAAACCCACAAATTGGACTTTTATGTTGTCAATTAAATTAAGAACCAGAGTATGATGATATATTTTTAATTAGAGAATTAGCTGATAAAATTATTAAGGAAACTGCAATTAAAATGAAAGTTAGTTGATCGTTATGAAACTAAACAGTCACGACTGGAAATAGGAACAAGAGTTGAATATAAAAGCAATCGGATTGGGAAGTCCAAGCTAGATGTTCAATACCAAGAAGCATTTGAAGTAATAGGAATCTTACCTTTGACCGATAAGAGCTTAAAATAGTTATTACTGCAACACGGGAACCACTTAAGGCAATTATTGTTCAAGATGATGTTGATAAATATACTTAAAGGTAATTTTGATCTAATAGAAAATTAGAGATAGATTGTGATATATTTGGATTAGCTATAAATATAAATATGTTATATGTTTTGTTTCAAGTTTGTATTTGAACCGGACAGCTACAATAAAATCTTGTAGTTGCAGTTATTTTATACAAAATTAGCTTTGTTTTAAATTCTGACGTGATCAAAACAAACTGGGAAATACGAATTAAATTTTATTACGACTTTACTGTACTTTTTATACCTTAATTTATTTAAATTGGTGAAGGAAACTAAATTATTTTTTTTCTCAATTGCTAAACCTTTCATTTATTGTTAATGTGGTAGAAAATTACATATTGTTTATTTAATTTGGAGATTTAAAATCGAATTTATAATAAAACAGTTATATTTCTATTTAAAATGTTTTGTTTTGTAAATCAAAAGATTGTTTAAATTACTAAAGAAATAGGCGCAAAATTTTAAACAGCCTGCTGTTAAGGGCTTAGCATGATACTACTTAACAGTTTGCTAATACTAAAGCACTTTACTAATATCTCCTAATCTTAATCACTTTTCAACTAGCACCTTACTAAATCTATTTTCTTAATAAACTACAACTAAACACGCCTAAGATAGTGCAAAAAAGTAAGCGAACATAACTTGTTGACGTTTGTAAATGTCAAAGTGACATACGGATTTAGTACGATACTAAAAAAATAAAGTAGCCAATTTGTGATTTTAACTTTAGTAAAATGTTAAGAAAATAGTAGGATACTAAACTGGTTTAAAATTGGCAAAATCTTCTTTTTAGCCTAGTATCATACTCAAAACAAAAACATATTGGAGCATCGATAGTGGTGCATATTACAGGATGGCAGTGATAGATAAGGATATTTTTTTTTTATCAAGATCTACTCTGTTTTTGTCAAAGGTAAAGCATTTTAAAAATAATGTCATGAGATTGTTTGAAAACAGAACAACAACAATTTATTATTTGTGTCTAGTGAAAAGTGAAAATAAGAATTGGGGCATTATCATCATGGCTCTTCTAGCAACAAGTCGTAGAAAGACGACCTAGACATTTTAATACGTAGTCATTTTAATCTATGTATTACTTCAGTAGAACCGCTAATTAAAAGATTGATGATTGTTTAGATCGGTAAAGTCTTCTTCATTTATTTATATTTTGCAAAGTTATGCACTTTATATTGCAAGATCGGAAAAGCTTGTTTTATTTGTCCCAAACAACTCTCTATTATAACTCTTTCTTTTGTTAAAACAGCATTATATTTACGTTCAGCATCGGTACTTGTTTTTTGAAATGATGCCATGATGCATCATACACTTCATCGCCGAGTAAAATTGCAGTTGAATTATTATTCATATATGATTAAAAGTTCCTTATCTGCGTTGCACATAGCCTGTACATTTATTGTGCTTTATTCTTTTCGGTTGACATACTCCTCATTATGGTGATACAATGCTAATGATAATGGAAAAGCATAAGGAGATTCATATACCTACTTACTGCTCCATAGCTTTTGTGTTTCTTCCATTTATTGAGGAGTGAGTGGGGATTTGATCCAATCTCAAGTAAACAATTGTTTTCTCATCTTTTACATGATCAAAACGAGAACTTTCTAACATCGAGCTTTCGTCTTGAGATCGATTCAACACTTTGGGATCGAGCTCACAGCATGAGATCGATCTCGGACTCAATATTTTTGTTTGCATAGTGAGTAGCAAACAATTAAGTATTTATTTTCTTAACTTGCATTCGACAAAACAAAGCTAAATGAGTAAAAGAAAAGCAAAGAGCACCAGAGGCAGGTATACCTAGTTATCTCTCGTTCAAAGCTTACGATCTTAAAGCTCTGTTTTGCTAATTTTTTTTTTACTGAAGCGTATTAGAATGACGAGATTGCAATGGGAACAACGACGACAACAACTCAGAAGTAACATCATTCTAGGGAAATATGTACTTATATATCTATCACCACTTCAGCTAGCAAACCAAAAACTAAAGCAGAACGAAGAAGGCAGTATTAGGTTTTTTTTTGTTTAAGCGTCCGTGCGTATTGAAATAAATCTCTATAAAACAGCAGCTGTTAATACACCACCCAAAAAGGCGGAGTCTAAAACAAGGCTCAAGAGTCGGAGGAAGCAACTTCCACTTCCATTGCCATCATATGCTTGAGATTGCGTCGCGTGCGCTGCCCATGTCATCAATATCAATTCAACTCCCAATTTTTGTGTTTACTTAGGTAGGATTTTCAAAACCCTGAATCAAACAAAAGAGAGAAGGAAGTACTATCAGGTAACCACGCCCTCTTTTAGTCATGCTATGTTTTTATCTCATTTTCTAAGATACCATGTTGTCTCTATCGAGAGTATGACGCTCTCTCACAGTGGTAGTGGTAGTTTTAATAGTTAAAGGAAAAATTATTCTTACCTAATGGGTAGATATGTAGGTACCTACCTAGGTCCTTGGTTTTATTAAAGTTAATTTTAATTTTTATTGAAAATAATTATTTTTATTGAACGAAAATATTGTTTATTTTAGATATTCGATTAATAAAAATAAAATAAAACCACCAATACCGAAATACTGGTTGAAGTTTGATAGACACCTTCCCACCTGATACTAAAAAAATCAAACAAATAGGTATTTGATATAAGTTGGTACGTACCCATGAATCAAAGAAAACAAGATTAAGACACTTCTTTGTTGTTTTTTTTTTATTTATTGACGGCACCAGAGAACAAAAATCTGCAAATTGTTGAAGTTTGTTCTTTGTGGATTAATGGATTTTGATCTCGGCATCAATAAAATATGACAAAAAAAAAGAAGTGCTGTAATCTTGTTTTCTTTGATTCATGGTACTTACCTGCCTTAGGTACCAACAAAAACAAAAAAGTTCAATATCTACATAGGTATGTATGTAGGTCTAGGGATAAGTACTTAGCTACATACCTATGGCAGTGCATATATGGTGACAATCGATTCAAATATGGGGGCATTAGCGCCGCATATTACTAAACTATCATAGATATTTATTTTTATTTTAAGTAGGTCAATGAAAACGAAGGAAGAGATTAAAAAACTACCCCTATCACGATTATACAAATGCAAGGTTATTGAACTTTGTGACCTTGGAGAAATTAGTTGATCGGAAAAATAGATACATATTAGTTCCGCATAAATGCTCCATTATTGTCAAAGTGATACCTATCTGTTGGTATATGTACAATGCGTTGGTATACCTATAACCTATATATCTAGGTATTTCGCCCCGAATAAATTGAAAATAGGTCTTATTGAATATTATTTTATTCAAGTCGGTTGAGCGTACATTTTGTTGTTCGTAAGTATCTATAAGAAACTGCATCGACAAAGAAATCTTTGCTGTACCTATACAGCTATATAAATATGCAAAATTAAACTAAATTTTGTATATTTAGGGGGGCAAACTGGGGCACAAAGTTTTTTAATTTTCCGAGCAATTAAGGGATTTTGACTACCCTTAATATGTTCAAGCACATTTCGAGCATGTGGAAAATAGGGAAGGATTTAAAAGGAAATATACCGATGTAGGTACATTGGTTTTAAAATTCAGAATTTAAAAATGGGTTGGAAAAATAGAGCATGGTAAGGTACCACACATTGTGCGGCTAATGAAAGAAGCTCTGTACTTGACAGTACGTCCGAAGTTGGGCAAACTGATTCGTAGAAGCGCGGGTATTACGGTTGAATAGTTTGAGGGGAGGAATGCAACTGGCTATTTTGCTGGAACATTGGTTGTAAGAATAGAGGTAAGACATTGAAATGCATGAAACATTTCGACAGTGTTCGAGTAACGGAAATGTTTAGATATAGTTCTATATCGCCTATCACTCTTATGCCCCTTTGCTAATACGAATCATACATATTTATGTTTAACTTAAAACGCTTATGGGCTACTTTTTCCTCTGTGTAAATTGTCACATAAGTGCTTAAATAGAACTAAAATGCCTTAGAGCCCTATTTTGAATTCTATTTATAAGATTCAAGTGATTCTTGGGAGGTCCTGCCCAAATGTGAGACTTATACTCAAGTTTGGACGAATGAAGGCCTTAAGATTACAGCCAGATCAAACGGGGAGAAGATTTTCTTGTATCTTCGAAGAAAATCCAAGCACTTTGTAGCGCTTTCGGGGGATCAAATATGTGTTCATTCCACAAGAGGTGGTCTGTGACGCACATACCAATGCAAGTGGCGCTCATGGGTAGCGGCTTGGGGTGTGGGTTCTTCTTTAACGACAGAAGACCGCACTGAGTTTTTGAAGCATTAAATTCTACGCGGTTTTTTAATCTCCATTGGACAATGCTGTCGATATCAGAATTTAATGAGCTTATCATACGCTGCAGTTGCAGTTCCACATCCGAAGAATAAGGAGGTGGATCTGAAAACGAATATGAAAAGCTGAGAGCACTATCGTCAGCAAAACAATTTAGTGGATCAGAAGTTCCAGATAAGAGACTATTCATGAAAATGAGAAACAAATTGGGGATACAACGGAGCCCTGGGGCGCACCAGCATTTATTTTTTGAATATCCGACTTGAAACCGTCCAACACAACTTGTATTGAACGGTCCGAGGGGTAATTTCTGATCCAACGAAGTGAGCGTCAAATTCATGTAGATACCCCCTGAAAGGTCATGAAAGAAATAAGAGTAAAACCTGTGCAATATTGGTTCAAAGAAATTTCTTCAGTATATCGAGAAGCTGACATCAATTCTAAACAGGCTAAGCTATTTTCCAAAACTATTAATGTTTTTTGTATCTTTTTGACAAAATTTAAGAAATAATTGGTATTAGAGTAGAAAGTGTGAGGACATACAAATTTCTCCGTTCGCATTTGTTAACATGTTGGCTACTGAAGATCTGCAAAAACATGCAGCCGATTTTGATCGACTTAAGGGCAATGTCTGTCAAAAATATGATGTTTCAAATAAAAAAAAAAAAAGATAAGTGCACTCGACTTGTGGCAACATATTTTCAAAAATGATTTGAACCAAAGCTTTTACAATTACAGATAAGTAATTACAGATTTGAAGATATACCTCACTTTACAGACGACACAAATGCAACCTGCGAGCGAAATTTCAGCAAACTGAAAACAATTAAAACATACATGTGCTCAACAATAAGTCAGGATGAGGAGCATGTATCTCACTCCGCGATCATAGCCATCAAATATAGAACTACCTGTAATGAAATAAACTTTGATAACGAAGAAGTAGATTCTTTTTCAGAAAAGAAAGCTCCAAGTGGTAAGCTGGCCTAAGATTTAGTATAGAATAGAGATTTATTCTCGTATGTAAATTTGTTTTAAGCAAAAATGTGTGGGTACCTATTTACTAAAAACAATCTCCCAACCAAATTAATCATCATCATCACAATACCTTGCCCAACAAAAATTGTCAACAGAACATCAGGATATCAGCAGGTACTCGTTTCCATTTGTGTTCACGTAAGTAAGTGTGACTCGCTTACAAAAATAAATTACGAAAACAATGCTGTGGTAAATCTGTGGTTTTAGTGTAATTGTTCTTGTTCCTACCTTGAGAAATCGGTGAGTTCGACTGATTTAAAAAATTTTGTTGGGAAATATCTTATCTAAGGTAATCAATTTTGTATTGCTATATAGATACCTACTATAGAGCAAGGT
The DNA here is from genome assembly GCA_910595825.1 of Philhelius pedissequus. Classification (NCBI taxonomy): domain Eukaryota; kingdom Metazoa; phylum Arthropoda; class Insecta; order Diptera; family Syrphidae; genus Philhelius; species Philhelius pedissequus. The sequence continues at coordinate 3,754,022 of OU343164.1, forward strand.
TTGCGTTTGGAAAAAAAATTGAACTCGAGATTTTTATCAAACTTTACATTACGATGATAGAGAACGCCAAAAAATGGGTCCGTAGTTAGGTGATTGTCTCGAATAGATGTTTGAATTGTTTCTTTAGCCCCAAAAATAACGGTACTTGCCATTCAATTTTATTTGAAAAATTGATTAAAGTAATGGTTTTGGCAGTTTTTATGAGTTTAAAAAAACGACTTTTACCCACCTATACACCATTCACTTTCATTATATTATATACACATAAATGGTTCCATATATATACATATTTTGTTATTAACACACACATTTTTTAATTTTGGCTCTCATTAAAATTCTCATACCAATTTTTTTTTTAGAAAAAATTTAATTTTAAATAATTAATTTAATATTATTATTTTTTTAAAATTCAATTTTTGATGATGAACGATTTTTTTTGAAATTTTGTTCTTAAGTTTATATTATTAAATATTTAAGGATTTAAAGAAAAATATTAAAGAAATTTTGTAAGTAGGTAATTGGAAAATTAAGTAAAAAACTACTTTAATTATATTTTGCTGCTCAGAATAAAATTCTTGTGCTAACGATGTGATCGAACATAAAAGAAAGAAGTAGTTACGTGCCATCCAGTCGCGCATTTTATATTATTAATAAGTGATCAGCCTAAATTGTCATTCGCCTCATATTTATGGTGACCATATTTGAGCTGGGGGAACAAAAATTGAAGAAAAAAACTTTTAGTAAGAAATATAGAAATATGTACACAGATGTATACCTAAACCTACATATTACGTATGTACTATGTAGTTTTTAATTCTAAAAAAGGATACTAATATTAAATAATTTCAGTAAAAAAATATTTGAAAATGCCATTTTTTCCATCGATTATATATTTATTAAGATCGTTTACGAATAGGAGAAGGCGTTTATTTATAATTTCAACTTTTTTTTATAGTTTTATAAATGAATAAAATATTTAGTTTGGTTTTATTTCACGAAACATAAATTAAAAACAAAACAACAAAAACGGACAAACTTTTTTTTTCTTAAATATACTCGAGAAAGTTTTTAAGGACGAATAGATGGACTTTATATTTATATATAAAAGGGGGTATCTGGTCAGGCTAGTCACATGTTTGTCATCAGCGCCCCTTTTATGCTTTTACTTATAGTGAAAAGCTGTTTTGAGACAGAATATTCAAAAAAAGAATACCAACGATGGATCAGTATGCATCAGAGGACGAAAAACTGTCATTGCATGATGATTCAGATTCAGATGGACCGGAAGACTTCGGTAAAGACTTACGGTGAAGGCTTGTGCGCTCTGTGGCGAGGATTTGTATCTAACAAATAAAACGGATGAGTGCATTAAGTTCATAATAGTAACTTTTAACAACACATGCAAAAACTATGCCAACAAAAAAACTACAAGAAAAACTAGGGTCACCCTCGAGCAGGTGCACTGTAACCCGATCATTTTTTCAAGTTTTTTGTTTAATGTTTCTTATTTTTGTAAAAAAAAAATAATTATGAACTAGACGGTGAATTCGCCTTATGTTTTGTTTGAAAAAAAAAAAAAACTTTTTGCCATATCTCTGGACTTTACCCTATATGTAGGTATTTATTTGTATACGACAAAGAGTAAGTTATGCATTTGGAAAAAATAACTAATTCTAGAATTTAATTAAACCTGACATTACGATGATATAGAGAACACGAATATTTTGGAATCTTTAAGGAAAACCTTAATTATACCTATATCTCGAAAACGGCTCTATAATGATTTTGATAAAGGAAATCAGTGTCCTATTTTGCGTATATAGTCTACATTTTGATCCAAGGATTTGTTTACATAGAATGATGTTAATGGTATGCCTGCTATAGAATGTTTCTTTGACTCTCTTATTTACGACTCAACGGATTACCATCAAAATTTGCATACAGGAGGTCCTTCAAATCCTAAATACTACAAAAATGTTCGAAATATGTACATATTGTATTTTTTTTTTTGAAAATAAGTACCATATTTCGAAAAGAGTGGATGATTTTTTCTTTTTTCAATTATGTTTATAAATTGGATTGTTAGAACTCCCATTTCAACATTTATTCTTAGAAACAAAATTAATTTTTTTTGCAATATGAAATTAGCCAAAAAAAAAACGACTTAAAAAAACATTAAAATTTTGTCAGGCAAAAATATCGTGCGAAACATGCAGGTAATTAATAATAATAATCATATGCATATGTAAATGTGTATAAGTGAGGTCTTAGATAGTATTTATTTCCCTCTTTCTTCAATCGATTAGAAAATTAATTAATTTTTAGCTAGGTATGTGGAGACCTACTGCACATTTTATAATTATGTAAGTATATATGTAGATAGGTATCTACCTAAGCCTACTGACCCTTTTTTATTTTTATCGAACAGGCGAACGTATAACTTCGGTTTTAAATGGCTTGTGGGTACGTATTTTGATTTTTTTAATAAGTTACATATATTTATTGGTCAAGTAGGTACCTATATACTACTCAAATCTATATCTAACTTAAATCCGAACTAGTAAGGTACATAAGTACATATTATACATTCATATTACGTGTGAAACTGCACTGCTAATATGAAAATTAATATCCTTAACTTAAAACTTATCAAATTAGATTTATGTCCCACTATTGTAGCTACCTAAGTTTTAATAAAAATTATAGGTAAGTACCTACCTACATATGTAGGTAGCTAAGGTTGTATGAAATACCTAGGTACATTTATGTATACAATACCTAATCAAATCATTGTTCTACCTCTTGCTTAAATAAATAACATAATCATATCAAATTGGAAAAAACAAAATTTTTTTACATGTCAAGTTACCCATTATGATCAACTAACCACTGCCTCCCTTTTGCTCTAATTTTTGTGTCTTCCGTTTAAATTTACATTCAGGGACTAACCATGAAAAAATATAACACTAATTAAAATGTTTTCCGTTACTTTGACATCCTTTTTTCTGTTGCTTCAGCGAATATATAACTGTATACATACATCTACAACATTTCCCCGTACCAAAAATCTGCTCAGACAAAATTATACGTTGATAACATGCCGCCGCGCCGCCATTCTGATTGACCGGGTCTGCCATCCTGACAACAATAACACCATATACTGGTTCATTTCTTTTTTCTTATCTACTTCTTCCCTTCAATAGGAATCCATGGACAATATTTTCCAAATAAAAAAAAAACCCACAACAAAACAAATAAACACCAAGAACCGGTTTTCCACCAATGGTAGAAAGTAAAGCGACTCGTTCATGCATGCAATATGACCTGCTCTCCGTAGTGTGTACCTATTATACTGTATTTATAGCAAACAAGAGAGATCTATGGTCTTCTCATACGCACAACATAATCTACTCCTCTCACCCATTCACACTTGCCTAATCACCAAATGAGTAAAGAGAAAAAAGGCAGATATGTGTTTCAAACCAAGCCCCTTTAAGTTGAAGCAACTACCAAAAAACATTCTTGTGTTCTGATGATATCAAAAATAGTCTGGCATCGATCTCTCTGTCTCGCTCAAACACAACTAACGCCCGTATAATCTAACATGTCCAATAGGAATCTAAGCAGGTATTTCCAGTAAGTGAACGAATCGAAACATACTGGCTGGCTGGTTGGCTCTCGCTAAAAATACTTTTCCACTTATTCATGGCTGAAATGAGGAGGCATCGTGTGTACGACGGGCCACACAGTATCAGTATCATATCAGTTATTCCGTACCGCAATCCCGTTGCAAAATCGTACGCAACACGCAATAACGGGCTATCCTATAACCAAATCTATAGGTACTTAGTAGAATTTTAGAAAAAAAAGCAAAAATAAGTTAAGAATTTTAACGGCGTCGCCGTCGTTCCCGCTGTTTTTATCACCGTCGCCGGTTTCGGTCGCTGTTGTTTCATAGTTCAACGCCTTACGCCACCATAGTCATTGCCGTCGAATATCTGTCTATTATTGTTGGCTTGGATTATATTTCGACTTTTTTTTGTTGCTTTTCTTTTGTTTGTTAACTTTCCGATTCTTCGCATATCGCACATCACAAAGAGTTGTTTACGAAATGTCGAGGCGAACTCCACATTTTGGCAGTTTGACACTGTTGTTCGTTTGTTTTTGACCAATCAATGTGAAACAAAAGTTTTTAAGTGTTTTTCTATTGTGAAAAAAAAAAAACTTGATAGTTTTTTTTAACATATGATATGGAATTGAAGTAACTATCTACATATATACATATATATAGAGCCCAGAAAAAATAATAAAGTGCTACCTATTCGCTTTACTCATGTAAAGGAATTTAAAAAAAAAGTAAATACCTCACACCTGTAGCAGCTTACCTAAATACTAAAGATATAGCAATATCAGCAAAAGTGTTCCCCATTTGTTTTGTCGTGTGTCTTCAAAAAATCCCGGTACCGCAGCATTTATTCTCTAATTACCTACCTACCAAGGTTTTTTTTTTTATTTACATCCTCCATGTGTGAACATACCTACCTGTCCTAAGTCATCATCATCACAGCACATGTCATAATAATGTGCCTCAAATATATATATATTTTTTTTGTAAAAATTTAATAATTAGTTTTAGGTATAACTGTATATTTTTATTGTGTAGTTCCCACTCACCTCCCTCATGCCTGTGCTGTATAGGTAGAAAGATATAATCCAAACATACATATGTATGTACGTAGAAATACACAAAACACATATGTAGGTACCTGAATTAAATTAGTCTTATTTTACTAATGAAACAAATAAAAAAAAACAACAAATCGATTGCTCTTGAATTTTTATTTTTGTTTAGTTTTTGGAAAATTTGTAGATATCCACTCGTAAGTTATTTGTAGACAACTATGTATTTATAGGGTCCGCCAAATAACTTTTTTTTTTTTTTTTTTAATGGGCGCAAAACATCGAGTGTAGCTTCTGCTGTGTGGCACGTAGCGCCATCCTGTTGAAGCCAAATATTGCCAATATCCTCCACTTCAATTTTTGTGAACAAAAATTCGTTCAACATGGCCCGATACGATCGCCATTGACTGTAACGGCCACTCCTTGCTCATTTTCGAATTATGCCTCTGGACCAAAATCCGCACCAAGCAGTGACTCGTTTTGGGTGTATCGGCTTTTCAATGTATAATACGTGCGGGTTTTCTGTGCCCCAAATGCGACAATTTTGCTTGCTTACATACCCGCCAAGATCAAAATGAGCTTCATCTGAAAAGATGATTTTTTTTTGGCAAAATCGGCATCTTCTTTAAGTCGATCGCAGGCCCACTTAACGAGCGTTGTTCAAGCGTATACGCAACCATATTCGTTAAGCGGAAGGATAAAACTAATTATTTGTCAAATCATACATGAAATATGTGTTACCATTCACGAAATCAGCACTAGTTGAAAAAAAAAAACGTTAGATGGCGGACCAGTTAGTTAGGCAGATAAATGCTTTATCGTTAAGGAGTTAAAATTATTGTAAAATTTTATTGTTATACCTACACACATATTTGACAGTTTCATCCCAGTATAGTGCCAAATTTAAAAAGCCATAAAATTAAGTTCAACCTAGGTATGTGGTATTTTTTTCCAAGTACTCAATCAAAATAAGTTACGTACCTACTTCTTCTGTCATTTGGAAAATGGAAAAAGCTTACATTTTTTGAACGCAACTGCCACGGTGCGCACCTCAGTTATTTAGAATCATTACTGCAATTTTAATATAAAACGCTTAGTCCACCTTTAGTCCATCGACTTACAAATCCATGGAATAAGAGTTAGACCATGGAGTATAATTTGCTATTAATATAAAATCGAACAAAATCTACTAGGTACACTAAGTATCAACTCTACCTCTTTTTATTCTATGTCCCTTTAAATTTTGTTCTTAAATTTCAATTCTTAGTCCATCACTAGACAACCGTCTTCGATGGTCTAGCGAAGGACTAAGTTGGTAAACGTCAAAAATTGTGTTTTATTAATAGTAGGTATTTCGCACTTAGTCCACGGGATAAGTCCTAAGCCTTCCCTAGTTCAATTAGAGATATTTATATGTATAGATATGTATTTGACACTTTTTGCCGAGACTAAACAAGGCTTAATCTAGCTGAATAAAATCTCAAACTGTTAAGTATTTGTGGGTTTATTCATAGGTCACGGCAAAGGATAAATTAGTATTGGAATTGATTTGCCAAAAACTATAGAGGATATTTTAAAGCATATTTTTTTATTTAACGTTTTATTTCTATACTGATATATTAGGGATATTGTAAACTTACAACTAACATTATATTTCAACTCAACTGAAATCTGTTTTTTTTTTTTGTTTTTTTTTGTTTAATAGCCTTCTGACTCAATTTCAACCGGAACAAAGTAACAATTGTTAATGTGGCTAAATTTCATGTTAGCTTAAAGAAAGAAAACTCCGATTTTTTCTTCAATGAGGAAAATGTTCCCATTCTCTTATTCTTCTTATATTATATTATTTACATTTTATCAGTTGTAAGACATCATCAAACTTTTTTAATTACGTTAAGATTTGTATCACTTTTGAAACCGGAATCTTTTGCTAAGGTGAGGCTGTATGTATGTTAACTTTTACAGAAATTACCTCTAAAAATATATTCTCTTTTTAAAAGTCATTGAATTCTGGTTTACTACGTACGATGGACTTCCATATTAGGCACTTTCGTAATAAAATAAAAAAGCATAAATTCGCAGTAATTAAAGAGAATTGAAAAACTATATTCCATATCAATGCGACATTATAATTTAACAAAGTACGACATTCTAAAATTCCGAGATTCTGATAATGTGACATATGATGGGAACCCGAGATCGTGATCAAAATAAACTTTTGATATGTGATTAATTGTACCCAATCGGTTCTTCAAAAAGTACACTAGGTAAATGCTTTTTTCATATCGTTAAGCAGATGAAAATTTTTTCCTCGGAAATCTGCCCAATCCGAAAGAGATACTATCACTTATTATTATTGCATAGTGATCGAGTATATTTGTACATTTCGCAATGACAATATGTTGTACAACTTCTTAAAATCATTGATTATTTATTGTATAAATTCTATATTCTATATTTTGTAACATGTATAAATTCACAACAAGTAACCAACATACTTATAAATAAGTGAAATAAAAAATAGTTGAAATGATTTTGCAAAGCGATCAGCTTTTCAGTTAACTGAAGATAATCGTATGAAAATTAGCGAAACACAAGATGCAAACAAACGATTGATACTTTTAAACAAAATTTTATTGACAAATGAAAACAAAATTCGTTTTTTTTTTTTTTAATTTTTCAAAAGCAGGTATAACGATTTGGACAAAATGTTTATTGTTGAAAGTGAGATTGTGTTTCGGTTTGTTTGTTAATAAGATTAATGTAGGTATCCAAAAGATATGGGGTTAACGTTTGTTGGAAAAATTATAGACTATAAATATACGGAAAAATGTAGCAAATTACTTAAAAAAAATCAACAAAACAAACATCCGTTTAAAACGGACTTATACTGATTCTTCTTCTATTTTTCCCATCAAAAGTGTCGCATTTAAAAATCATTTAGGTCACTTATAGGCATAGGAAAATTTGTTTATAACAAAAAGAAAAAAAGAGTTTGAAAAAGGAATACCCAATAACTAAAGATTAATGTATTTATTTTGTAAATATATAAGCCTTACATCGAAAAATCTAAGACAGGAAACTCATGAATCTTCCATAGTAATAATAGTAAATGTTCCTTTATTCTTCTACTTTTTCTTACATATTTATATGTGCAAAAATTAGAATTAATATTTATATGACTTGTATATAAGTAAATTCCAAAGGAACAAGTCATAAATATTAATTTATTTAATTTGAAGAAAATTTGCATCTGTTTCCTATTTTGTATCTGATTTTATGTAATTTAATCTTAAAAATGTATTCCAAATAGTTTTTTTTATAATATTCGCAAAACTATATAAATTCATCTTCATTGGAGTGAAATAATAAAATTTGTTTAAAAAAAAATACAAAAAAGTGAGAAAAGTGAATAATAATGTAAAAAAATAAATAAAAAAGTGTTCAACAAATATCAAAAAAAAAAAATAAGAAAACAGAAACCAAACATCTCAGAAACGAAAGTCAAAACTCCGTGACGATGTTTGCATTGCAACCAACACCGGCTATGGGCGCCGTTGTTGCCCCATGGTCAGGTTCAATGATTGATAGGATACCAACTTTGGATGATATGCCGCATAAAGGTAAATGTACGAAAATTATTTTAGCAAATTATTTTTATTTTTTTTAACTTCATAGAGTATTTTTATATAGAATTAATTTTTATTATTTGTATGTATTTGTTTTTAGGTATATAGAAAAAATTGAGTATATAACATATTAATTATTATTACATACTTACACATAATGTATTTTTGTTTAAGAAGATCAGCTCATAGGAACTGGCATTTTTGACAAAACTGTCTGTCTGCCAATTATTGCTTCTAAAAATTTCTAATGGTGGCAAAGAGAAATGTTACAATTTTGTGAATGTAGAACAGAATTTGATAAATACAGTTGCCAACTAATAGTTTTGTGTTGACATTTGTTGTTTATATTAATAGCGTTGTTTTTCTGTGAATGTTATTAAAACTTTATAATTTTTTCGTATATATTCCCATTTTTTTAATATTCTCGTTGGAACCTTAGCGGAAGCGATTTAAAAAAAAAGGTTTACCCTTGCCTGTTAGTAGGCAGTTAATGAGAATGAAATAAACCATATTATGGCTTTTATTTAGAGAAACAGATTTGAATTAAAATAAAATAGTTTTAGTAGTTGTGTTGTGGGGTACACACGTATCGAAAAAACTTAATCAATAAATCAATCGATATTAGCAATTTAAAACTAAGGAATAAATTAACAAAAAAACTAACAATGATTCAAGTTTAAAATTTAACTATTTCCTTGAAGTTCGTTTTGTCATTTAATATAAACTGAATTGTGTATGTGGAAAAAAAGTCGATCGAAACGAATTAAAAATTCAGTGTAATGATTGCAAAAAGTATTTCCATACAAGTTGTGTGAATGTGTTGCCTGCTGATCTTGAGTTTATGAAAAAAAACCGCTCAGTCTGGAAGTGCTCTCACTGCATTTCTTTGCGGAGAACCTCATTCTCTGCCGAAACCCCCCTCCCATGTTTGAATTGTCATACGCCTCCGGTTAATAACAAAGTGGAAAAAGAGAAAAAAATACAAAACGTCATAACAATGGAAATGGTTTTTAATGAAATTAAAGAACTAAAAATAAATAACCAGGACTGCCTATCTAAAATATCTGTGCTGCAAAATGAAAACATTAAATTAGAAACTATCGTGAGTGTTTTGCAAGAACGCATTAATTCATTGGAGCAATCGAGACTTAGTAATACCATAGAAATTGTCAATGTGCCTGATACCGATGCTTTTGCTTTGGCTGCACATGAGCAACTGTTTTGTGAAACAAATTAAAACATCAAATAACCCATCCAAACCATGCTAAAAACATTCTTTCTCTTAAGTTTACTCATCATTTAATCAAAGAGAAAATTATGAAATTGAAACATGAAAAAAGGAAAATGCTTACAACGAAACTGCTGGGTGATGATCAGGATGGATCTCAAATGTACATCAATGATAGCTTAACGTCCCATATGCGAGCACTCTTTAATGCCACCAAAAAAATAAAAGTTGAAAAAAAATTTAAGTATATATGGATGAGGAATAGCATAATTTTTTTGCGTAAAATCGAGGGTGATAGTGTTATTAAAGTGAGGTGTTTTGTCAATAAACTATAAACTATAAAATACTTTCTTTTATAATGAATTCAAATAACTCAATTTATCAAAAAATATGCTAATTCCATCTCTTCTACACTAAATATTATTCATCAAAATATACGAAGTATGAGAGTAAATTTCAATTTATTTTTGGCTCATTTAAACGCTTTCCATCTTAATGTTGATATAATTGTTTTATCTGAGATTTGGTTTTATGATTATGATCTATCTAATTATAACATTCTTGGTTACAATCAATACGCAAATTGTAATAATTCATATAGCTCAGATGGTGTTGTTGTGTATATAAAAAAAGATTATCAATGTGATGCTATTACGATTAGTTTGATTAGCGCCGATATAATTAAAATGAATTGTATTATTCATAAAGAAAAGTTTACTATTTTGAGCGTTTATCGTCTGCATGAAAACAACTTAAATAAAAGCATTTTTATAACTCATTTGAATGAGTTACTTAGAGATATAAAGGTGAAGAACTTGCTGGTATTAGGAGATATTAATATTGACATACTAAAAAGTAACTCAGACACAGATAATTATATGCTTTTAATGTCTTCATATGGTTTGAAACCTCTTGTAATGGAACCTACCCGTATTACAGACTCATCACAAACATGCATTGACCATATTTTCGTAAGATTAGACAGTAAATTTTTACATAATCCGTCTGCTCAGGTACGAGACTATAAAATTTCCGACCATTGCATGATAAATCTTAATATAGATAAATGTCAATCACCTAGTATTCATTAACCTATACCTTTTAAAATAACCCACAAAATTGATTTTTTTCTTTAATTAGACATTTAAAGTTTGAGTTCTGGGAGCATGTCTATGTAGAAAACAATCCTTCAATGGCTTACAACATTTTTCTTGGTATTTTGAAAAATCATATTGAATGTTGCACTGAAGTCATAAATCTGAATAATTCAAATTGAAACGTTTCAGGCCGTTGATAAGTCACAGATTGTTGAAAAAAATAAATAAAAAAAATGAAATTCGAAAAAAATATCTGCGACATCCACTTAATTCAAATTTAAAAAAAATATTACGAAAAAATAAGCGAGGAAGTTAAAAAACATTTAAATATGAGTAGAGATAATTTTTATGCAAATAAGCTTCAGAACTGTAAGGGGAACGTTAAAGAAGAGTGGAAAGTTGTCAACAACATCCTTGAAAATCAACCTCAGAAGGGCAATATTTCTAAAATAGAAATTGAAGGAAAAATGATATCCGATCCTGCGGCCATTGCTAATAATTTTAATAATTTTTTTACAACTATCCCGATTCAATCGAAGCCTCTTCCATTACAAAGTAATTGTTCTTGTAATTTATTTTCAGATTTAGTTGATGAGACTTTTCAAAGCAAAACATTTGTTTTTAATCAAATTTCTCCTTTAGAAATTCATAAAGAAATCTTGTCTCTTGATAACAAATATTACCAACTGCCTCTTAAAGAAAATTTCAAAATATATTGTGGATGCATTGAGTCATTAATTTAATGCAAGTGTGAATTTTGGCATCTTTCCTGCTGCTTTAAAATCTGCTGAAGTAATTCCACTATTCAAAAAAGGAAATCGAAACTTAATGTCTCAATATAGACCTATTTCCATTCTTCCAACTTTTAGCAAAGTTTTTGAGAAGCTAATGAAAAAGCGAATAGTATTGTTTTTGAACAAAACTAACTTTTTGGGGATGAGCAATTTGGTTTTCGAGAAGGGAGATCCACTGAAGATGCCATTCTTAAAGTATCTAGTGAAATAAATGATGGCTTTAATAAAAATAATTCTTCTTTAGCTATTTTCATAGATATGACTAAGGCATTCGATATGGTTAATCACAATATACTTTTAGACAAATTGTACAAATGTGGATTGAGAGGTATTATACATACATGTTTTTCTTCGTACCTATCAGACAGAAGTCAACGTGTGAAACTTAACCTCACCTATAGTGATGAATTAAATACTAACATTGGTGTACCCCAAGGATCTGTGTTAGGACCCCTTCTATTTTTAATATACATTAACTCATTATTTAACTAAAATTTCAAAAGTAAAATTACTGCCTTTGTTGATGATATCACTTTTACTTATACGAATAATAAATTATTTGACTCCATAGTTAATCTTAATATGGACATTCAAATTCTGCGACGGTGGTTTGCTAAACATCAATTACTTATAAGTGAAAAAACTAAATTGATGAATTGTAATTTAAAAGGTTCTTACTCTGATGATTGTGAGATTATTTTTCATTCCACCAATTGTCCAAACATGTCGTTATCTGCTCACACTTGTGGAGAAAAAAACTTTTCCAATGAACTTGTGTGTAATACAAATTGTTTTAAAATTGAAAGTGTTGAAAAATTTAAGTACTTAGGTGTTTTAATCGATAAAAACTTGAGTTGGGAAAGTCATGTAGATGAATTAAAAAATATATGTTGTCTGTAACGCGGAAAATGTATCTATTAAAACCTCACTGCTCAACTAAAATTCTCTTGATGATATACTATGGGTTAGCACAATCGAAATTGCAGTATGGCATTACAAGTTGGGGTGGAATATACAACAGCACAATCGAAATACTAAACGTTGCCCAAAAACATCTGGTACGAATTATCTGTAGAGTTAACAGGCTTGCAAGTAGTTGGCCACTTTTTCATTGTCTCCGAGTACTTCCAGTAACTTATCTCTATATCTTTAAGGTATTAAAGTTTTTTTTTATGCGAAGCGGGTACAGTGCTACATTGAGAAGTTCCAACACTTACGGATAAAGAGTGAATAGTATGGCAATGGTAAACATTACTTTAGCTAGAAAAACACATTTTTATAGATTTTATACTGCAACGGCACCTAGGCTTTTTAATAAACTGCCCTTTGAAATAAGAACAGAAACACAATCCACCTTGTTCATTAATAAAGTAAGGAATTGGCTTTTCACTATGAATAGTTCTTTGGTAAAAATATTGTTGAACTCAGCTTGTAATTTATAAACTTAAATTTTCTTTTCTTTGCTCTCATAAATATTTTTGTTTTTAAATTGAATTTTTAGTTTAAATCTGTAAACCTCACCACACAAACACAAAATAAAAACAATAATGTTATTTTTAATTGACGGATCATTCGCCTCTAGTCACGAAAGTACTACAGAATGATACCTATTTCTAAAAAAAATTATTAGTATATGTAATGTATATATTTTAATATCAATTTTATCATTAAAATAATTGCAATTTTAATAAGATTTTATAATTATTGTTTTTAATGTTAAGTTAAAAAATTTATTCTTAAAAATCGATAGGATTTCAAAGAATTAAAATATTACAAAATGTAATTTAATTTAACGTTGGAAATATATATAAATTAAAAAAAAATATTTGAAAGATAGCTCAGCTGCTTAGTAAAAAAAGACATGAGCCGTGTTGTTTTGGGAAATCTATCAGCAGCAAAGATGGATTATCTGAAAGAACGATAAACAGCGGCCTGATTTTATTACCAGAGCATTACCGACCATGTATCAGATATTTGACACATGGTGGTTAATACCAACTCGAAAATATAAAAAAATCAGGCCGCTGGGTATCGTTCTTTCGCAAACTCCTGCTTTGCTGCCGATAGATTTCCCAAAAGAACTCGGCTAGTGTCTTTTTTTTTACTAAAGAGTTGAGCTATCTTCCAACTATTTTAATTTAAATCTGTTTCTCGAAATAAAAGCCATAATATTGTTTATTTCGTTCTCATTAACTGCTTATTTAATACTAACTTGCTCCTAATTGATTGTTGCTATTCCAATTTAAGAGCTTTGGTATAAGGGGCGTTGCTCAAGTTTTAGTTAGTTCATGATTAGGCAATTTGACAGCAGCTGACACAAAGTCAATCAAACATCTCTAATTAAACTATCTTTGATTTGGCAATTTCGATAACCTTAACTTTTACTCAAAGTGGAAGAGCCCGCCATACCTATCCTTATTAATATGATTTATAAAGCAACAAAAATAAATAAAATGTATTTCCTAATTCGTTGCGTTAGTAATTTTTATTGCCTGTACATGAATAGGTGGTTAAACAATTTTTTAAGAAAAGAACAACCACAAAGGAATAACCAAAAATTATTGATTTTTGACTGCTTTCAGCTAACCTATCCGAGTAGTTTCAAAATATATTGGGATAGTTTGGTTTCCATGATAATTTATCTAATAAATGGGTGAACGTGTCCATTAGCAGAAAGAAGAACTCTACAAACATACACTTTGAGATTCATCAATTTCATGTAATAAATTTAATATAATTTATTATAATAAACACCGTAAGGAGAACCTTAGCTTGAAACTCTCCATTAAAAAATGTTATGACAAAATTCTCACTGTGTACAATTATTTACATGATGCTTATTACTATAGTTTGAAATTATAGATAAAGTCAAAGCGTTGAATACAATTATTTTATTTGAATTTCGGAGTATGTAGTCTTACTGCGAATATGAGACAATAGCAGTGTTCTTTTGGTACATCTATCAGCAGCAAAGCAGAATTTTCCAAAAGAACGATCCTCAGCAGCCCAATTTTTTGTATTTATTAGTTGGTACTACCGACCATGTGTCTAATAACTAAATGCAAAAAATCAACAATAGATTTGTTTTTATTTCTTCAGATTAAAAGCATTTAAGAATACTAAAACTTGAATTAAAAGATGCAAATAAAATGGAATATATATAAAGCAGTAAGAAATAAGAAAATGTTCATTTTAAAAGCATTTTATGTGTTTGACGTTTTTTTTAAATAAATCAGGTCTTGTGCCAATGAAAGGGTATGTGCGCATTGTGTTGCCTTGCAAGATTGATCGCATTCATTATTTAACTATTAAAAATTTTTAAACTTCGCTTACATGCGGCTCAAAAATCAAATTGGAGAAGAGGGGTTAATTAAAAATGAGCTATATAAAATATGGACAGAAATCCGCTTTTAGGATCTCATAATTGGGGTAAATAGTCGTGTTTTGGTAAAAATTATTAACGTTGCAACAAATAAACACTAAAAAAAAAAGGATTATGTTTAGTTTTTTTTATACTCACTGGTTGGTCAACGGTCAACTCGACTCTGAATTCGAAATGACGTAAGATCGTGAAAATCTGATTTGAAATGAATTTAAGCGTGAAGTTGATTATCTACTATATCCATCAATAAAATTTGACATTTTCTGACTAAGCAATAAACTATATTTTAAAATATTTAGAATGTATTTCTTGCTAATTTCGCCGAAAAGCTCTAAAATATCACTCTTTTGCGCAGATGAAATTGAATCTGATAATTTCCAATTGTTGGTATAATAAAATTAAGATTTTTTAGACGAAATCTTAATAATCTTCAGAATCGAATTCGACAGTATAATGTCTTCCACGTGGTATAAGTGCTCTATCGATAAAATACACTTACGTACTGGAAGTGAGTGCTTATTTGTGCTTATTTATTGCTAAATACTAGATATGCACTTTCTTGCTCCTTAAATGTCTTTTGCTATTCCAATTCAAGATATTTGATAGGGCAGTCGTGGATTTACAAATTTGCCGCCCTATGCTATTCAATGTTTGCCGCTTTTTTGACCAGAAATCTGATACCTTATTTTAAAATTTTATCAATTACATTTATTCAATTGAATGTAACCTTATGATTTTTGGTATATCGCCATCTTTACATCAGTTTTTCCTCTCACTATATAGCATGATTATAAACTAGGGGATCAACTTGTTCTTATGTTCGACCGCACCGTAAAAATATTATTTTAAAAATGTAAAAAAAAAAATATTAATTAAAAATATTGGCATGTAGTATAAATTAGGCTGTCTACACCTATATATGCGTGAAATTTCAAAAGAATCGGTTAAGTCATTTATGAGATAGTCGAAAGCAAAAAAAAAAAAACGGTAAAAAACTATGGAAAGTACCGTTTATAGACATTTAAAAAAAAATTCAACCATATGATCGGTCGTACCTAAAAAGCTGCATTGATATTTATTTATTTATTTTATTTATTTATTCAGTTAAATCAAATCTCTTACAAATAGACTGTACAATCTTTTTAATTGCTCGAGTGTAGTAAGTTAAAAATTAATTTAATTTGAATCTGACTATGTAATAAGAAAATAATTTAAAGAAATTTACATAAGTACTTATTAAAGAAAATGATTTATTTTTGAATTTATATTTATAAAATTAGTTTTCATTTGTAGCCATATACTTAAACAAAACGGTCTCAAAGTTACGTGTGTCATTAAGTCTCCTAATGCTTTGTGGTAGCGAGTTAAACAATCTAATGGCATGGATGAAAAATTGCATTTCAGTTATACGGCATGTAAATCGAGGTTGTATTAATGTAATAGAACGTGGTGTTCTTGCAAAAGACAAGAGGTTATATAAATATAAGGGCTCTTTCATGGTTATAAGCTTGTACAGAAAAATAAGTGTTCGGTAATTAATGTATGTATGGATCGTGCATCCCAATACTATTTTAGAGAATCTACTTACGTGATCACGCCTCTTAAGATTATACACGTATCTTACAATGTTGTTATAAGCAATTACTAATTTACGCTTAGTTTCAGCACTTTGATAACAAAAAATCTCGCAACCATAAGTTATTAAAGGAACTATAAGTGATTTTACCAGCAATAATTTAGTACCAAAAGGTGCAAAATGTTGCGAAAATGAAAGATTCCTAAGAACTCCATATATTTTGCCGATAATTTGTTGAATGCGGTCATCCCATCTTAGAGTTCTGTTGAAATACAAACCTAAATTTTTAACTTTATCAACATAGTTAATCCGGCTATCACCAATAAGAACTGGAGGAAAATAGCTTAGGTCAAGTTCGTTTTTATAGACAACAAGGCAGCATGATTTAGACGGATTTATTTTGAGCTCATTTTCTGCAGACCACTTGTTAACACTTTCAAGATCTTCGTTTATTTTACATATACCATCTTCGATCAGTCCCAGTTTGCAACTAAAGTATAGCTGGTAATCATCAGCATATAAATGTTTGGAACAATTATTTGTGCAAAGAGGCAGATCGTTAATGAAAAGTGTAAACAAAAGAGGGCCCAAAATTGATCCCTGTGGAACACCTCTTTGTGTAGGCAAGTAATTGGAAGTCTTGTTATTTACGAAAACAGCTTAAGATCTTCTACACAGATACGAGAAAATAAGCCTGCATGCAGATGAGGTAAGACTAAATAAATTTTTCAGTTTATATAATAAAAGATTGTGGTTGATTGTGTCGAATGCTTTTGAAAAGTCTAATAAAGTTAGAAAAGTTACTTGATCCTTATCAATTGCATTTCTTATATCTTCTGTTACCTTAATCAATGAAGTAACACAACTATGTTTAGCCCGGAAACCAGATTGAATACTATTAATTAAGTTATTTCTGTGAAGATACGTGGACATATTTCTTAGTTAGAGCCGTTTTTAAGAAAAATAGGGTTTAACGTAACGGTTATATGGCAGGTACCGTTATACTTTGAGCTAAAAAAATTCAATTTCTCGTCAGTACAATACCTAAAAAACTTTATATACCAAGTTTGAAGCAATTTGGCCAACCCGTTTGTGCTGTATGTGACTATACATACATACAGATACACAGGCATACAGACATACAGACGGACAGAATTTAAAAAAAAAATTTTTTCGTCTTTGCTATCATCGTAATGTCATGTTTGATTGCTATCTCAAAACTTTTTTTTCGACGAATGCATAACTTGCCTTATATGCGTAGTATACCTATAAACGCAAGTAAGAATCTTGGGCCAAATTTGCCGCCCCGAAAATATGCCGCCAAAGGCTCCAGCCTTCTCAGCCTTCTGGTAAGTCCAGCGCTGGGGCGCTACCCAAGTTTTAGTTTGTTCACAAAGCCACTCAAACACCTTTTATTAAAATATCTTTGATCTGTCAGTTTCGTATAAGCTAACTTTAACTTTTACTGAAAGTGGAAGAGCGCCCCCTACCTATGCTTATTAATATGATTTATAAAGTAACATAAATAAATAAGGGTACTTTTTTTTAACTAGGCTGTTCGTTGTTTTAATAACTTTTATTTCCTGTACGTGAATAGGTGTGCAATAATTTTTTTAATAAAAGAACACACACTTAAATAAAAATTATTGATTTTTGACTGCTTTCAACTAACCTTTCCGAATCGTTCACAAATATATTATATATTATTTATATAAATAGCTTCATTTATTGTATTAATAGGTACCAGTTATAAGCTTTAACATGAAATTTTGTTAATCTGTTTTGCTAGTATTTATTTCGAGTCATCATTTGCAATTTTTCATATTTTTAGTCCTTAAATTTCGATGCATAATAGATTATCGATACCGATATATGTGCATTCGTCGTCCTTTACGAATGGCAGGTAGAGTAAACCATTTTATTTTTTTTTTTTTTTTTATCTCAAAATACATTAAATATTGGTGCTCTGTTAAGCTCCTTAAGACTGTTTATGATATTCGTAAATTGCAAAGCAACATACTTTTGTAGATCTAGTAATGTTTGACTCCTACAATAATCTTCAGAATAATCTGTCTTATTCAATACATGCTGTACACATTCGATTCGTCAATACATATTAATATATTCCATAGCCAATTTGCAAAATACGAATTCTTTCAATCGCATCTGCCTTAGAGGATTTTGGGAATTAAACATTTGGAATTTTTTTTTGAAATTTCGTCCAATTGAGATATTGGCTTTTGTATATAACGTCCCTACAACTTTAGTTATTTATTTAGATCGTTTAATGCTAACGTGACAGTTGCTTAGATCTATCCTAAAATAAAATTGTTTTAATGTACAAAAATAATGCTTTAAATTTACTGCATTTAAGATTGTCATTAAAAGAACGGATAAGAAAATAAAATCTATTAAAAACTATAAATAATTGGTTAAGAGGGCTGTTTGAACCAAACTTTGATCTACTAAATAATATGATCAAATGTTGCTGTAATCTTACACTAGTTCGGCTGAAGTTAAAATTTATTCTGCACAAAACTGATGGAGATGAAATTAAACCATTTAGAATCCCAGTTAAAAAAAAAATTGAAGATACTGTCTATGCTTTGTTAGTGAAGGAAGGTTCATTAAGGGAAGCCTTTGGTACTAGTGAGGGGACGGGGGAATTATTCCACGTGACCATGGAAGGAATCGAAGACAGAAAAGCGTAAATCTTCTCTGAATAGCCTCTAATCTATTTACATGTACAGAGTAGTGAGGTGCCCATACCAATAACACACACCCGTACACAAGAATTGGTCTCACACATGAAATGAAGAGAAGCTTAAGAACGTAAGGATTACGAAAATCCCACGAGAATCGCTTTATAAATGCTAAAACCTTATTTGCTTTTTTAATCATATAATTTAAGTGATCATTTAACGTTAATCTAGGAGTAAACGCAACTTTTTTGCATGTAAAGCTTATTGTTTTACATTTATCATTATTCAAAATAAGATGATTGGTACTACACCATTCCCTAAATCTAATTAAATCTTCTTGTAAAAGTATGCAGTCTGAAGAAGTTTTTATTCTTTTAAAAAGCTTAGTGTCGTCAGCATAAATTAAGACAGATGCATTCTTTATGATGGGAGCCAAGTCATTTAGTCGCCAAACTCGGCCGATCGAACCAAACATATGTAGAAGAAAGAGAACGCGTACACCACTTAAACCGACACATCCGAACTTGTTTGGGTCTAGTCAGTTTGCCATTTTTGCCTGTAGGGCTCAATGAAGAGAACTTCGCGGTCGCATTACACTCAAGAACGGAATCCACCAATAACGGATTAAGTGTATTTAAGGCATTGTTCTGACACAAAATCGGCCAATGGTGTCAGTATACGCGAAGCGTAGCACTTACAAAACTCAATATCCGAAAGTGCTTTTCATCGAAATATCGAAACTAATGAGTTGATCTATCTTCCCTATTGTGCTGAATTTATTGGAAAATCGTTTTTTTTTTCATTTTGTTTCATGTGGCGCAGAAATTAAACTTGTACACTCTCACTTCATGAATCAAAGAAAACAAGATTACGACACTTCTTTTTTTTTTGTCTTATTTTATTGACGTTACCAGAGATTAATCCACGTCGGCCAAACAACAACAATTTCACTATTTTTGATCTCTGGTGACATCAATTAAATAAGACCAAAAAAGAAGTGTCGTAATCTTGTTTTCTTTGATTCATGCGCTCACTTTATAAAAAAATATGAAGCAACTTTTCTATTTAGATAGTAATGTTCTGCCAAAGTGCGTATTAATCTTTTTGTACGAGCAAATAATGTGCCTACATAAATTTATTTAAACTAAACTACGAGTATGATATTATTCTGCCAAAAATTTTTCTTGTTTTTTGATTATTGCTTTAATTTTTGTAATTACGTTTGCAATTAAATTAATTTTCTTTTTGGTCTCAATTGGATTTTAAAAACTATTTTCTGTTATTTTCTTCTTTCTTCGGTATTTTTATCTTTCATTCACATGCAATGTCATTAGATAATTTGAGCAAAAATATATTTATATCAAGCAGAAATATAGTTTGTGAGTTTGTTAAGACTTTAAATCCAGTTATACTTTTCGCATACCTGTTATAATTCAGAAATACTTGTTAAATAATTTCTTTTTCTCGACGGCTGACGCGGCGGTCACCCTATTAGACGATTGACTATAGGAAATGTATTGAAACGCTGGCTGTCGATAACTAGAAATTATAGTTCTTTAATATTTACTTGACAGATCAAATGAATCGATTCTAAATAAAATTTAAAACAATGTAATGTTTTTTAGCAAAGACCATTTAGCCATTTGTTTGACACATCAAAAATAAAAATAGACTGTTCAAACGATAATAGATTTATAGATTTATATTTTTGTATTTGACAGTTAAGTGTTCTGTACAATGCAAAATGATATATACTCGTAGATCGAAACTATTGCGATCTTGTATAGTACTTAAAGTTGAAGTAAAAGGGAATACATGAATTTTAATAGCTGTTTTTATAAAATGGTTACGTACTGTGTAGCTTAGGAATGTGCCAATTGCAGAAAAAACTTTTCCAGAAAAGTGATTTCTTATTTGTGTATTTTATGGAGAATTTAATCCCAAAAAATTAAGAATTTTTTTTCTTTTTCAGATTTTGTTTTTGATGCAAAATATCTTCATTCGGTATTTAATCACTCCAAATCTTGTGATTCGTTTAACATGCTTATTTTGTTTTTATCATACATTAAAAAAAAAAGTAGAAAAATTGTTCAAATTTAAGAAAATTAGTAAAACAAGATAAAAATACAAGAACTATTTCGGCAATGGCATTATGCTATAAGATATAACAAAAAAAAAAATGTAAAAATGAATAAATATATTATTATAGCGATGGATATTTTCATAACGTATAATTTCTTAAGTAAAAAAAACTAAAATATTAAACAGTCAACAATTTAATACGAAAACAATTGTTATTTACAAACAAAATATTTTTATTTGTTTACTTATAGACAATGTCATTGCCATGCGAAATCTACAGTATATGGGTACAGGAAAAGCTGCTGCTGTGGATACAACAACGGCCGAATCGCCTTCTACACCAACACACTCCTCATCGTCATCTTCATCGTCGTCATATTTTGCGGCGACAACTTATTACCATTTAACCGATGATGAATGTAAGGTTAAACTTTAATACATTTTATCTTTAAAAATTTTCTTTTGAAATTTTAGTAGACCACTTCTCCATCAACATAACTGAAACTAAAACCAAACAATTCCTAAAAAAAAAAAATAACAAAGAAACAAAAGTAAGAACACTTGCTACATAAAAATTTCCCACCTCGTCCATATAATCCTAAAAATGGGAAGCCATATGCACAATCCAAAAAGGTGTGAAACCACATAATAACTGAAATGAATATCAAGAAAAGATTTAAAAAAAGTTAATAAAGCATCCGATGGTTAAATGAATGCCCTATCTTTAGACACTTCACAATCAAACAACCGCTGGGATGCAATGGAGGCATGCGCTTCACATAGCACAGTGGGGCAAAGTATAAACTAAATTTTGTTTAGTTTATCTTTCACTAAAGAATGGTCTTTCATTTTGTATCGTTCTTCGCCAATTCTTCAGAGCGAGATTGTCTAGTATTCGTACTCCTATTAATACAGAGTTAAATCCTGAACATTTTGTCTGGTCAATTTAGCTCAGCCAGTGAGCTAACTCTGAATTAAATTAATTGAGTAGTTGTAGTTTCGGGTTATGTCAATTTATATTCTATACTATAGGATAACTTTTGCATTTGGAAAAAAATTATAACTCACGGTTTTAATCAAACTTGACGTTACGGTGACAGGGAACACGAAAAAAATTGGTCTGTCAATTCTGTTTGGCTGCCTGTAAGTTTGTAGCTCTTGGTCTTAGGCCATTCCCTACAGAAGAAATTGAAATTTTATTTTTAGAACTATATTATACACCCATTATTAAAAAAAAAATCCTAATTATTTCGAAAACGACTATAACGATTATGATAAAAAAATCCATGTAGGTAGGGTCTACATTTCTGCCAAAAAAAGATTGAATATAAAGTGGTTTTGATTTTTGACTTTTACTCTGCAGACTTTGCTCCACTGATTTCGATCCAAATTTTTATACAATTTTCTTATAATAAACAGTAACATTGTATTTTTGTGTCATTTTATATAAGAAAATAAAGAAATAGAAAAATAGCAAAAGCTATTGGGAGGATAACTTTATTTTTTTAATCGATAACATACAAACTATTTGTAGTGCAGCAATTCCCATTATGCAGTTAGTAGCCCGTGACATGACATGTTCTATATATTTGTTCTTCTTTGCAATATCCAAAACCTTAATCAGAGGTCCACTGGAGCCAAAAAGTACTTTTGGCCTTGAAAGATTTGTGGCATGATCGAGTTCTCCTGCATGTAAAATAGAACATAATTATGTATGTATGCATGTTTTCAAATCCTGTAAAAACTTTTGAACTTACGCTCACTGTAGGTAATATTAAATGGTGCGGCCGTAGCCCCAAGGGCGAATGTCTTATACAATGCTACTGCATATTCAATAGAATTTTCAGCACAAATTTCAATCACATCGCAATCTTTGTCGAACTGAAATTATCTGATATTTCTCCCTAATATTGCGTACCAACCATCATCACATATCATTTCCGTTCTTTTTCGATTGTTCCAACAAAAATGACCCAATGCCTTACCTGTACGTGAATAAGTGACCAGTTTGTAATTAAAACCTTAGATAGTTAAAATGATTATTTTTTCATTTGTGCTCCTACATATAACAAATTAAAATTTCTTTCATCTTCTCTCCGTGGCCACCTGGCAGAGTATTTTTTTCGTTTTATCTTTTTACTTAAAAAGGATCAACACAGATGGTATTTAATTTGCAGCACATAAGCTCAATCCAAAGGCAACGTATTTATTTTACACATATTTAAATATTAAAATTCAACAAAACCAAAACCAAGCACTTATGATAACAAAATACTTCTTTTGACGTATCAAATTTTAATGTAGAAATATCATTAAAAAAGTTGTCAATGGCTAAAAAATGTAGGTTCATTTTCATTTTTAAATTCGTTTTAAGTACTTTTTTTTGACAGTTTTCCATTTTTGTTTGTATTGTGTTTTGTGAACACACTCACACTTAATGGTATTTTTCATTTGACAATTGTTGTGCTGCCCTGCTTGCGTGTTTAATGCATTAAAAATGAGAAAAATGAAGTATAGTATAATGTCTAAAAAAAGACAATACGTCGCCCTAGTATTGAAGTGCCGTAGACGTCATTTTTACATATGTGGGAAATACCGTTTAAATGTTTGCAAGTCTATTATGAAAAAAACTAACCCCTGGCATTTTTTGATTTTTTAGTATGATATAGTTAAGAATTCTATTTTATATACAAAGGTTATTGCACATTTGAAACTCTTTTAGTTTTCAAAATATTTAAATGTTTGTCCAAAATGAGTTTGCCGTATACGCCATAAGAATCAGACGTTTCTTTTCTTCACGACATTACAGTAATGAACTAAGTTAAGATTCTGTATTCTCACTTCTTCTTAATAAAAACACAGTTTAAAACGAAAAATAAAATATAATAAAAATTATTTCAAAATTCTTAAAGTTTCCTCAGTCTATTTTTAATCTAAGGCTATCATATAGTGTTAAAGTATATAACACTTCAAGTTATG
This sequence comes from Philhelius pedissequus, assembly GCA_910595825.1. Taxonomy (NCBI): domain Eukaryota; kingdom Metazoa; phylum Arthropoda; class Insecta; order Diptera; family Syrphidae; genus Philhelius; species Philhelius pedissequus. The sequence continues at coordinate 3,778,171 of OU343164.1, forward strand.
ATACCTTCATAGAAAAAAGGAAAAATAAACTTAAACTTAGTGACTTCACACAGGAAAAATAGCACTTTTGTAATTAAAAATTAACAAAAAGATAACATTTTCAATGAATAAATAATATATTTTTAATTATTTTTAAACTGTGCCTAGGTTTAGTTAAATTTTCGCACGTTGATTCTATTTTTTTAAGTTTATCATTCCAAAATATTTGAACCTATTTATGTGATAAAACAAAGTAAATAATCTTATAAAAATATAAAACCAACAATTTGTGAGTAAAAACGATCTGTATACATTGGGCCAAAATTGTCCTAAGATGTAGTTTAGTAAAACCTGGGTTTATCAGTGACTAAGAATATGCCCCTATATGTTTACATAATTATCTGTATTATCTTCCGAAGACATAAATGAGAAGAGACTTTTTTATATCTTCAATTTTTCTTTAGATATATCGTTTCTGAATAACTTGTAGCTAGCTTTGAAACATATCTAGCTTTTCGTATAATAGTTTGTTTTAGTTAAAATGTATAGCTGCATACTTTTTTGAAGACACATTACTTTTTGTTTAGAAGAATATTGGATAAATATATTAAGAACTAAAATTATTTTACCAAACTTTTTACCAGAAGTGTCATATTCAGACGGAATAATTCTCAAAATGTTCAGTAAAGTCGGTGGCCAGCTTGATTCTATAACAAAGTCATGATCTTTAATAGTATCATCGCTTCGTGTTAAAATATTATTCTGAGAACAATAAGTTTCCAAAAAAATTGGTGTTATTTTTTTATAAAAAAAGTTTAAGCCGCTTGAACTAAAGGCATAATTTACATCATCCCGAAAATCTTCCCATTTGGGACCACCCCGTCGATTAATCTATAACATGTGAAACATTTGAATCAATTTGAATTATAAATCCTTACGAAAGAAATACCGGATTCATTTCGAGCACTGCAGAATTCAGTTTTAGCACTTCCTTCACAAGGCTTAGCAGACTGTAATCGGCTGTGATATTTACACTTTTTTATCGACACAGCTAGACTTGTATTCACATACGGCAGATATTTTTCGTGTTTATGGCGTATGTATATACGATTTCTAAGCATTATACTGCAAGTTGCGTGCACATACGTCAAGCCAATAGGGAACGACCATTTGATTTTTCAGGACTTACGTTGCAAGACAATAAGACGTACGTCAAAACAATTCTCAAACTATTTTTTTCGTAAATTGCATGAACATTTTGACGTAAATGCCAAAAATTGGTGTTTACGTCAAAACAATACGTTAACTTGATGATTTTGATGGATATACGTCAAAACCATTCTGAATATCTCAGCAACGAAAAGAGATAGAATAAATCGGATAACAGATTTAAAAAGAGCGACCCCGAAAACATAAGGCTGCATACCCAGTTCAAAAAATGCAATTTGGCGTATAAGGCACTTCAATACTAGGGCGACGAATAGTTCTACACATTTACTTTTTGAATAACCAGAAATCAGATGAGCTTAAAGATGGATTAAAATTGCACAATAATTGACATTTTACCAGTTGTGTAAACGTACAGAAGTGGGTCTAATTAAAACACTGTGTAGATATGTATTATCTAATCGGATTTTATTTTCACGTCAGACAAACCACCTTGAAATTAAAATGGAAATAGACTGAAAAATGGGTGTTTTGACAACAGTTTTTGCACACAACCATATTGCTTGTGAGCTATCTAATCGAATGAAAATTAAATGACTTCGATGCCATTGATAATATTGGTCAAACGAAAGTATATATAGTCGAATCCACCTATAGAGATGTTGCTTATAACGACCATCCGCTTATGACGAACCATACGCTTATAACGACCACATTTCCTTCATTTGGTTGGTTTTCATACAATTCGCACAAGTGTTCGCTTATAACGACTGAAAAACTATGTGAGACTAAGAGAAATTGAAAACAAAAATGTTAACCGAACGAACGAAGGCTAGTGTAGAATGTCATAGAACTACGAATAATTAGGTGTGTTTGGTAACGTGAAAATTCATACGAATTTGTACGAATTTGTACGAATTTTCACAATTTGCTGTCAAAACCCATAGGAAAAAAAAACAAGTTTGATAAGCTTGGCGAAAATGTTTAGTTACCAAGCTGCCATATTATTTACTGTGAGTGTGTCCGAACAGAAATACATTCAATTTTTGCATTTATGTATCTATACATACCAGTGGCGAGGGTCGAATAATTTCAAATGGCAAGTCGAGGAAAAATTGGTCTCCAAAAAATTAAATTTCGAAAGTTTACTTATAATTCCAAGTAACCTTTCAAAATTTGGAGTGGCAACCTTAAACTTTAAGATACAGGATTCAGCCCAAGGGGAAGTACATATAAATTCATAAGATTAGTAAAAAGGAAGCGGTTTTTTTTTTAGGCTATACCAATTTTTTCTTTGAATGAATTATTTTTTTTACAAGCAGAATGCAAAAACCTACCTCAACCATTGTACATGAATATTGCGCAGTTTGCATGAATAGTGTACGGCGAAAGAGAGATTGTGCATTCTTGGAATTGTGGATGCGAGCATGCGTAGTGTATTGGCCCTATAAGTGGACTCCGGCTTCAACCAAATATCCCTTGACGTCAAACTTCCGCGTATTTGGCTCAACTTCTTTGGGTTAATTGCCAATATGAAATCAGATTAATCCTTTCGATCCTCCAACATCCATTCGTCCGGAGCTTTTTCTTCCTTTGGCTTGCTCTCCAGTTACATATCCCCACGAATCGTTTTTCACCAATGCAGTTCTATTTGGATTCTCCAGGTTTCATTATTTTCTTTCGATAAGCTTTCGATGCGAATGGAATTAAGCTTAGCCATTGTATTGTATGGATTCTTCGATTCGGCACGAGTGCGATAACTCAGGCGCCGCAAAATAATAACGGATTTTTTTAGAGGTGCTTAATACAAGTATTTTTTAATATGGGAGAGGTGTCTATCACCCCCTGTTTGTGCGGGAGGGGCAATTTCTTAAAAAAAGTACTAAAAATAGGAAACAAAATATTTAAAAATAACGGTAATACTTACAAATAAGTTTTATAAATTTTTTTTAAGCGAATACCTTAAGCTATTAGATAATTTTTAAATCAAGTTGAATCTATGCATAGTTTTTGAAAAAAAACGGGTTTTAAACTCAAACTTTGGGAAAAGGAAAAGCTAAAAAAAAATGTTTAAAGTGTAATTTTACAAAACTGTAAGATTATATAATTTTTTTAAGTATTGGCTTTAAAAAAAAGTTATAACACTTATTCTTATTTGTAAGTATTACCATTATTTTTTAATATTTCATTTTCCATTCTAAGTACTTTTTTTATTAAATTGCCCCTCCCGGCAAAACGGGGGGGTATAGACTCCCCTCCATATTAAAAAAAAATACTTGTAACTAACCGTTCTACGAGAATCCATTTTTATTTTTTGGCACCTGAGTTATCGTACTCTCCCCTTAGATTCAAAATAGTCTTTCTTATTGTTTGTTCTCTGGGCCCATTACGTATTAGAGTTACACTTTTTAAATAGAAATAAAAAGACTTCTATAGAACACATAAGAAATTTATTAAGAATATTAAAAATATGTTTATATGTTGAAGTTACAAGGAAGAATGAATATTTTGATTGAATTGATTGAACTCATTTTGCTTTGATTAATATTATATATGATTGGTGTCGAACCTGCCTGAAAGCAAAACAGGCAATTGCCTTAAGTAGGGTACACACTGTCATTTCTTAAATTATATTCCAAAACTGCCATTTCTGCACGTTTCATTTGATGCTACACATTCTCATTTACAAATGTCCCTTTATTTCCTACATACCATCATTTCATTCAATCATTCCAGTCATACCCACGAAATATCTTCATCATTTCTCTCATCATTGTATTCATCATTTATCATTTACATCTACACACTATAATTTTTTTCATCATTCCCGCAGAAATGATGTACGAAAATGACAGTGTGTACCCTACTTTGGAGCGGCACTCAACTAGGGCTTCAAAATCGGTGCAACAAATTTAAAACTGAAAATAGAGTAACACTAGGCGTGTTTTTTCTAAGCCCCGGGGAAATTTGACGAAAAAAACGATGAGTAGGATTAACAATTTGCATACTAAATCCAACAACAAGTAATCCCCGGGGGTGCTTAGTTTAAGCCCAGAGAATTCTCGGGGCTTAGCTATTGGAGAGTATAAAAACTGTGCTACCAAAAACTTTTTCACTAAGTTATCGATAAAATGTATAGAAACTTCAAAAATGACATTTTGACATGTCAAATAATTATCAATTTTGTTTGGTTCGGTTGAGCTTTTGGTCTAAGTGTGTCAGTTGTTTTCCTGACGACCATGTCAACATAACCTAACCTACCTTTTAATATACATTCCGCAACACAACACCAAATCAATTTTAACATTTTCTGCTTTTGTATTGCCTCTATGGTGTCGTAGATTTTTTCCACCTCGCCATGAGCACAACCTTCTACAGTAATTTTCATTTTTGCGTTTATTTTTATTATATGTATATTAAAACTTGATTGTGAAATTATTATTAAATAAAAAAGTATTTCCTGAAGTTGATATTCGTTAAATTAACAAGAATTGAATGAACTACAAAACAAAGGTTTCTCTGAGAAAATTGTTTTCGGCTGCGTTTTGTTGTACACGGGAGCAAGCTAATACAGATTCTCTGCTACATCCTTGGCATACTTCAATCTTCTGCATCGTCGTCCGCTCTTGCTCAGACCTATATTCCTAATGACATAGGGACTGAGCGTCCCGCCCTAATAAGCAACTCATCCACTAATATCATGTCACCAGTGACCGACGAATGGGGTAGTTTTCAAGTAGTTGAATTCTATGTACCACTGTATTTGTGAACATTAAATTAAAAGAAAATCACATCGGCTAAAAACAATTTCCAAAATACTTGATTTCAATTTTCAAATTACTTGATTCACATTTTTTTGTATAAATAATAATTAACTTGGTTCTTTTTATGTTATTTTAATAGAAAAGTGGTTTAAATTCAATAAATATATCGAAATTACACAAAACAAATCAACCCGATGATTTTTAGAAGGATGAGGATGAGGCAAACAGTGATGTTTGTTTTTTTTTGCATTACAGCTGTTCTTCAAATGTCATCTTGCAAATTAATAGTGCTGCCAAGTATTTCACTAAGCGCCTTGGTCGTTTTTTTCAACCAATTCCCCCGGGGATTGCAAAAAAACGCACCTACTAATGAGTTCCCTTGTAACGGGTGATTTTTTTGCTACTTGGTTTTTGACGTTTATATTTTTGACAGATCACACATGACAAATTCCACGAACATTTGACATTTCGATTCAGTATTGTTTGCCATTTCATCATGAATAGACTTACGCCTGTACAACATTTGCAAATTATTGAAATTTATTATCAAAATTCGTGCTCTGTGAAAAATGTGTTTCGCAAGCTACGTCCGTTTTTTTTCCGCTCATTTTTGGCTAAATGGATACGTGAATAAGCAGAATTGCCGTATTTGGAGTGAAGAGCAGCCAGAGGCAATTCAGCAGCTACCAATGCATCCCGAAAAATGCACTGTTTGGTGCGGTTTATGGGCAGGCGGCATCATTGGGCCGTACTTCTTCAAGGACGATGAAGGCCGCAGGGTTACGGTCAATGGAGAAAGGTACCGTTCGATGATAACAGATTTTTTTTGGCGAAAATGCAAGAATTGAACTCGGTCGACATGTGGTTCCAACAGGACGGTGCCACATGCCACACTGCACGCGAAACCATGCATCAATTGAGAGGCGAATTTGGTGAGCAGTTGAGCTCACGTTTTGGCGCAGTCAATTGGCCACCAAGATCATGTGATTTGACCCCGTTAGACTATTTTTTGTGGGGCTATGTTAAGTCTATTGTCTATGGGGACAAGCCAAACACGATTGCTGCCTTGGAAGCCAACATTGAACGCGTCATTGGTGAGATTCCGGCCGAAATGTGTAAAAAAGTTTGCCAAAATTGGACCTTCAGAATGGACCACCTGAAGCGTAGCCGCGGGCAACATTTAAGTGAAATTATTTTTAAAAAGTAAATGGCAGAAATTGATTTATCGATCCAAATAAAAATTTCATTCACTTTTTACAAGTTTCTGTGTTTTTTTGAATTTTCAAAAACCAAGCATCTAAAAAATCACCGTTTATAATGCTAATAATTGAAGAATAGGAATGCTGTATACAATGCTATAAGAGTTGGAGTGAGAAAAAACACAAACAATTTTGTATAGAATATAATTAACTGAAGAAATAGAAACGAGAACTTTGATAGTGTGGATGGTTGTTTTTGTAGGTAGGTATGAATGATGTGTATTTTTTTCTTCGTGGGTACGACGATTTGTGGCGAGGGCGATAGAAATTAAATGCACCACTGGATCATACGCACTTGCTCTTGTAACTAGCAACTTTAGTGTAGCTAACTACTGACGCTGTTAGTAGGTATAGTTTGTCTAGTTATCCTTTTCATTGTTAATATAATGAATTGTGGAATGCATATGATTCAAGGAATGGTTACATAGGTACCTGCCTACAAATGTATATTTAAAGGGATTTGAATTATGAAAATTAGGAGGGTATTATGTACCTACCTATATATAGAGAACCTAGGTATGAAGATATGTACATACATATTTATAAATGAAACTGAATGCTGTATAGGTGGCTAAAAATCGTTTTTTGAACCTATAAAAACTGCCAAAACCATCACTCTAATCGATTTCTCGAAAAACACAAGAAAACCATTAGATGACAACGACCAATTAAAAATTTATAAAAAGTATCTCGAAAATTGTAGGACGGATTTTGATGAAATCCGATTTTTTATTTTTAGTTTTTTGAAAACAAATGTTTTTTTGAAATTTTGGTATGCAGTTTTTTAGAGTTTGTTAATGTACACGTGACCTTAGAATTTAAAATTATTGGTTTTGATTAGTTTTTAAGATATTGATTTTTCAAAAATTAATTTTAATTATAAAAAGAATTTATTTAAAATTTTAATACGCAGAATTAGTTTGGCTACCTAGGTTTTCTCAGATATAAAATTTGACAGAAATTCAATGTACAGTTACCGAGAAAGCCAAAAATTTTAAAAACTGTTATATGAAAAGTACCGTTAAAAGACTTTTCCCGTAAACTTGGTTCATATCAAATGATGGCAATTACCAACCAAACAAAATTCTAGAATTTTTTTAATCAAAATCGTTTGAGCCGTTTTCGAGAAAAATAAGTTGTTGCTTTGCCAGATGTTATTATCCAACGCAAAAGGTTAATCACATTGGATCTGCTCTATGAGAAATTTCTATGCCTAAAAAAATTAACTGCAACTTTTTTGTACCCTATAACAGCTGAAAAACGAAAACAATTCTCTTTAAAAAAAATTAATACTCTTGAAAGCAAATTAAATTGGAGTTACCAAAGGCAAATAGAGAACATTATTGAAATAACTGGCGTACCTGATGTTAGCAACAACAATACAATTGAATGTGGCCAAAAAGTTTTGCAATGTGGACTGGATGTATCTGTACCTGTAGTGGATTTACAAAAATGTTTTTTTAAGCGTATTAGGCATCGACTTTCTACTGAACCTTCAAGTCAAATTGTAAATTACAACAAAAAGTTTACTGATTTCATTTGCGTTCATCTGTCCTCTCACCAACTCAAACAATCGATTATGAAGAAAAAGAGAAACTCTTACAAGAGTTCGAAGGGAATTTTTTTTATGTGGATGCTACTCTCTGTTCTTTTCTTGTCGAATTTGGGCCATAGTTGGTTGTGGCGCAGGTGTCGAGCCCATTCCATCTTTCGTTGGTTTTTGAAAGAATCTTCTTTCCAATGTTCTGTTTGGTGACACATTGTTGCCTACAATTCTATGCAGAATCTGAGCATATCATATGTGGCTAGTTTTCCAGACGTCAGCTTGGCTTAGCTGTAGGGAACTGTTTGCTGCTGATTCTTGTACGTATAGGTCAATGGGCTTTAGGTTGAGTATTGCTCCCAATCCCGTTGTGGGGGTACTCCTCATTTCTCCAGTTATACCTATACAAGCCATTCTTTGTACTTTTGTTAGGGTTTTTAGGTTCTTGTCTTTTTCCAGCGCGTTCCACCACACAAGATTACCGAACTTAAGTATAGGTCTGACAATTGCCGTATACATCCACATGATAATCTTAGGATTAGGGCCCCAGATTTTACCAAAAATCCTGTTGCATGCATTGAATGCGATAATTGCTTTTTTAGCTTTTTCTTTGATGTTTGGACCTCAGATTAATTTCTTATCTAGAATCACTCCGAGATATTTAGCTTGATCTGAGATATTAAGTGGGATCCCATCTATTGTGGGTACTGAAAAATCTGTTTTTTTCCTTTTATTTGTAAACAGGACCAGCTCAGTCTTTAAGGGATTAACCGTTAAACCACATTTTTTGTCCAATAAGAGACTTTGGTTAAAGCGCTATTAAGTTGTTAACTTATATTGGTTGGGAATTTACTTATCGCAAGAAGAGCTAAGTCATCGGCAGAGGCTACTACTTTGACTCCAATATGTTTAAGTTTAGCAAGTATACTATTCATTACAAGAATCCATAAAAGTGGCCATAGAATTCCATCTTGGGGAGTTCCTCTTGAAGCTGATACTTTTACTTGTGTTCCATCAAGTTCACTGAAGATCTGTCTATTTCTTTACATGCACATGATCTAGTTTATGATTGCATTATCTACTTGAAGAATTATATGGGCATGTTCCACTGTGCTACTTTTAACATTGTGGAATGCTCCTTCAATGTCTAGAAAAGCAGCAAAAGTGTATTCCTTGTCATGAAGTATTTTTTCTATTTTCCTACCAACGGGGTGGCCGTGGCGCTTTAGTCGTGTGTTCGCCAGTCAGCCTTATGGTCACAGGTTCGATCCCTGCCGTAGTCTAAGTCCTCTTATTTTTCCATTAAAAAACAATTCTAAAAATAAATGTCATACAATGAGCTGCTGGTTTACTTATTACATGCTGTTTAGGCATAGAACTAACAACATGTGATTAAGTAAAACTAGTATACCGATAAAATACTACAAAGAATAAAACAATTAATGCGTATTATAAGGGCCATAGATAAATGAGACACGGAAATTTCTTCGCATTAGTTCAGCTGCCATCCCTGAAGATAAAATCTGAGACAACAACCACCTATAGTCTCATAACATCGCGCCACACATCTTTCCTGTCTTTCTTTCTCTTCCTTAACCTCACGCCCGGTCTGTGTGGAAACATTTAAAGGGTAGTATATATAATCTCTAGAGCGCGTGTAGATTATTAAACAAAAAACAACGAAGTGAAGGGCTGTTTCTATACTTTTACCTTTGGTATATGAATGCTGTGCAGGAAAAATAACTTCTGGTTTTAGCTTGCTATGTAATTGTCCATTAGTCTTTCAAATGTTTTTAGAACAAATGATGTAAGACTTATTGGTCCAAAGTCCTTGGCATCCGTATGGTTGGGCTTACGAGCCTTAGGTATGAAGACTACTTTAATTTCACGCCATGCCTTGGGCAAATCCCCATTGTAGGCTATTTAGGAATATGTTGTTAAGATAGGGGCTAACCTGGTTTTTACATTTTTGAAGCATAACAGGAAAGATGCCATCAAGCCCTGGTGACTTATAAGGAGAGAAGGAGTTAATATCCCATTTTATCTTTTCTTCCGTTATAATATCAGGAGGTACTACATGTTCAGAATAGTTTGAGTTTTCTGACTCATTGTTCACTTCACACCCTGGGATATGAGCGTTGATGAGTAATTTTAGCATTCCGCTACATGACTCCGTCCAGTGCCCATTGGATTCCTTTAAAGACCCGCGTGGAACTGGCTCTTTGGAAAGAATTTTTCTAAGTCTGGCTGATTCGTTAGTGCATGTGATCTCGCTGGAGAAACGTGTCCACGAGCTACGTGTTACATGTTGCGTTTCAGCTTTGATTTTTTTTGGCTGAATTTGTAAATATTCCAGTCTGTTTCAGATCGTGTTCCTTTGGCAACATTGAAAAGTCTTCTAGTTTTTTTTCTTATATCGCTGAGTTCATTTGTCCACCAGAGTGGTTTCTTTTTTCCCTTCCCTGAAGATCTAGGCGGGCAGAATTTTTCGAAAGCTCTGTTAAGAATTGCCGAGAGTTCCACAGTCGATTTTTCTAAGCTTTCGGGTTCGTTTATTGTTCCAATGTTATAGTTACTCATACTTATATCTATTTCCCTATTAAACATTTTCCAATTTGTGTTTCTAATATGTCTAACAAGTTTTCGAGAATTTTTTACTGTTGTGGCAGGTATGAAGAATTCGACCAGTTTATGACCTGAAATTGATTCTTTTCGTAAAACCTTCCACCTTTCTACCGAAAAGGTAGTCGAATTATTCGTAAGAGTAATGTCGAGTACCTCTTTCCAATTCTTGGTAACAAAAGTGGGTTCTTTTCCCCTATTTGAAATTAATAAATTATTTTGAAGAATAAATTCAAAAAGAGACTCACCCCTAGTATTTATATCTGTGCTTCCCCATTGCACATGATGTGAATTGGAGTCGCTGCCATTCACCATATCCCACCCTTTCGCTTTGGTGTATTGTACCAGCCATTCGGTAATGATTGCTGGTGATCCTTCTGTTGCGTCATGCGGCATATATGTCGATGCGATTATCAGTGGTGTATGTCCGTTTCGATCCATCTGCACTACTGTTCATACCCACTTGTGTGGTTTTGTACAGCATATATTCTTTAGATTTTAAGACCTCAATTTTGCCACCAGCGATCCAGGGTTCTTGAATGAGGGCTATGTCATATAGTCTACTCTCCAGGAGATAGACCAGGTTGGCGCTGGCGGCTTTATTGTATTGAAGATTAATTTGTATAACTCTCAATTTCATTACAGTTTGTCAAAAGCTACCTTATTAACCTGTTTTTTTTCGATTAGCAATCAATCTCAGCTTGCCTCGGGTTATACCCACGCGTACCTTGAAATTGATTTTTCTAAGAAGCGGTATTGATTTGTGCACCAGCTTCACTACCACTTCTGTACCTTCCTTGGTTTTATACATGCTCATCACCTCCCAGTATTGGCTTAGTTGTTCGGTGTTGAGGGGCAGAATGTATCTCTCTAGGCAGTCTCTAGGGAGCGCCGGGCCTCTGATCAGCAGCTTTGCTAGCGGTCTATTTATTTCACTAATTTTCTTCTTTTCAATCAACCGAAGGTCAGCGTTGGGCCATGGAGCTTTAGTTTTCATGATGAACCTTCGAAGCCATTCGAGAGTTATATCGTCTTCACATATCATCAGTTTAAAACCGTGGCCGGTGCTGAGGAGCGGCGGTGGCCTGCTCTTTACGATGGCCTCATTCACACCTTCCAGGATTCTGAACTCCAGTAGCCGCCATTGATCCTCCGTGGTCTTCCGTGAGGGTTTCCCAAAATCAGCTATTGCCACTTGCTAGCCCTCATTGGTCACTTGGGAGGTTTGGTATCAGCAGTGATCTTACAAAAAATATCATTACTTATGGAACTAATAGTAAAACTGGATGGGTTGTTACTTGGTAGATCATTGTTTAAAAAAGAATTTAACATGAGAAATTAAATCGAAAAATTAAAACGAATGACAAGTATTAATCTTTCAAAGAATACAACTCATCAAATGATACCCTCCCGACGGGTTTCCACGTTGACGTAGTGGGGGGCTTCATACTTGATATATGTATGGCCGACAAATCAGTGATCGGTTTAGAACTCTAGCTAACTAAAAGAAACCCAAACCAATGATATATGGAGAAATCAATAAAAAGTAAAATCTTAGCGAGGATATACGCTAACCTGTTCGTAGGAGTCATGACTGCTCACCTGTTCGTAGGAGTCACAACTGCTGGCAGTGGCTTGGACTTTCTTGAAACTCGAAAGGATAAGTCGCCAGTGACATCATTTTCCAAAATTATATTTATCTTTGAAAATTTTGCGTTTATAATACTGACATTTAATATTTTTACAGATCCAACTACCAACAGTACTCGTATTAAGCTACAAACCAACAACAGCATAAACAAAATCGTAGTTAGTAGAGAGCTAAAAATTAAAATGGACAGCGTAAACGCTAACCTGAACTTGGCAATGACGGAGGATGAAGAGAACCTTCTCCTGAACCCATTCGAAAAGCTCGGAATGAAAGAGGGTGCTAGTGGCGGAGCAGTAGAAGTTGACAGTGTCAGCGACTGCTGCTCCGTTGCTTACTCCAATATTTCGGGTGTATCGACCTCTTTTAGATGGAGTACAATCTCCAACAACAAGAGGACGTTGAAGCGACTGGAAAAAAAGCATGGGACGATATGACAGACCTAGAACAAAAACGACTTCACAACGCTCGTGTCTATTTGCTAGAGTACTCGATGGAGGGAGGGCCTAATGTCAACCTGACGCGGGTGGCCTCGACGTAGGGCAATTAAGGACGTGTGTGATTAGTGCGGAGGGCCCTAGCTTTGCTGTTCCGAACGACGTAGAGATAAAACGTAGACAAAAACGTAACGCAGAGAGGATCGCCCGGCGGTTTGCCAGCAGGGATCCAACGTCCTTAACGGCGAAGGAAAAGCTGGCCTTGGACAGATATAATCTGAAACTAAGGACGTTAATTAAGGACAAGTGCGACGAACAAAATAAAGAACCACTTGTAAACGCTCTAGGCAGAGATGGGCAAGGAAGGATGGGCCTTACGCCATTCGCAGAACCTGTCTCAGCGGCAAGCACCTCCAAGAGGGCAAGACATAACAGTTCGTCACCTGCTACCTCCGGACAACAAGAGGAAGAAGACAAAAACCTCCCATGTGACCAATGAGGGCTACCAAGTGGCCATAGCTGATTTTGGGAAACCCTCACGGAAGACCACGGAGGGTCAATGGCGGCTACTGGAGCTCAGAATCCTGGAAGGTGTGAAGGTAGCATGTGACGAACTGTTATGTCTGCGATTATTATGTTATGGCGATTTTAATATAGACATCTTAACTTTGAATTCTATTTGTGATTCTTATCTTGCTTTGACAGCAGAAAATGGTTTGTCTTCCTTAATTAATGAACCCACAAGACCTGTATCTTAGTCTTGCCTTGATCATTTTGTTTTGTCGTTTCAAAGATTTGTGCCTTAGTGATTGTTACGGAATTAATTTTGATGTCCACATAACTGATCATTGCATGACTGGGATATTGTTTAATACGATGAAAATTTTGAAATAAGAACAAAACACATACCCAACTTCTTTAAAAAGATCAACTTTGATCTTTTGAATAATTCTCTCCGTTTTGATAATTGGGAAGCGGTCTTTGCTGAAAATAATGTTTCAAATGCGTACAGTTTATTCTTAGCAATCTTACAAACTTATATTAACACCAAAATCTGAAATTAAACAGAAGCCTTGGATAAATCAAAACATAATTAAAAAAATTAAAACAAAAAATAAGTTGAGAGTTATAAAACTATGTGTAAAAAAGTTAACCTTCAAATTAGATCCTGCAGCGATAGATATTATCACAATTTATTACATAAATCTTTGGGTAACCCAAAAAATGAGTGGAAATCTATGAATAGTATAATCAATCCGAATAAATATTATAAGTCCAGCCATATTGTCTTGAAAAGTGATCGACCTCAGGTTGATAATCCTATTGATGTTGCTAATATTTTTAATAACTTTTTTGGTTCAGTTGGCCATACAAGTTTATCTGAAACGAGTGTTTTTTGTGATCAATGGTGTGATATTGGACTTTTCGAAGATACTTGCCAAGGAAGTTTATACTTTGATCCCATTTCTGGGTCAGAGGTTAATAATCTGAGAAACTCCCTTAACAAATCTCATGCGATGATTCCATTTCTAATTATGTTTTAAAAATGAGTTCCTATAATGTTCCTTATATTCTAGCACATTTGTGGTGTTTTCCCTTCAGAATTAAAATGCGCTGTTGTGATACCAGTTTATAAAAAGGCTTTTAAAAAGTAAGCTAACAACTAAAGACCTATCTCTTTATTGTCCTCGATTTAAAAAATCTTTAAAAAAGCTGTTAAGAATAGAATTTTGCGTTACTTGAACAGAAGTAAATTCTTCAGCTCATCACAATTCGGCTTTAGAGAAGGACTCTCTACCGAAGATGCGCTCCTTGACTTCTGCTCCCTCATAAGCAAGGGTCTTGATGATAAAATGTATTGTGCAGGTCTGTTTGTTGATATAAGTAAAGCGTTTGATACTTTAGATCATGCTGTTCTCCTATACAAACTACATTCTGCTGGTTTTCGAGGTATTATTTCCAATTGGTTCGAGTCCTATCTTAAGGATGGAACACAAAAAGTTAAAGCTGAGGACAAAATGAGCGACATCAGGGTTTCGAACATTGGTGTTCCCCAAGGGTCGGTCCTAGGTCCCATTTTGTTTCTGATATATATAAATTCATTGTTCAACCTTCAATTCACCGCTAAATTTACAGCCTTCGCAGATGATCTTGGTCTAGCCTATAACTCTAACAGTGCTCTGGATCTTGTGGCGTATTTGAACCACGATCTTCATTTTTTAAGTATCTGGTTTGCCAAACAAAAAGCTTAGCAAAAGTAACAAAACTTAGGTAATGTATTTCAGTTTAGGAATGCGAGATTTTCCTCACATGCACATTGTTTTTCATGAAACAAACTGTTTACATTATAAAATCTCTAATTGTTTTTGTAATGGTAATCTGTCGACTTATGATTCGGAAAAAAATGCAGTGCTAATTGCTTCAAGGTAGATGAAGTTATTGAATTCAAATACCTGCCTTGTTTGATCAAAGTATGAGCTGGCCTAATCTTATTGAAGCTTTAAAGCCATATTTACGCTCCTCAGTCCGCAGTCTATTTCACCTCACAAAATTTTGTAATAACTCTACTTTAAAAACTACTTATTTTGGTATATTTCACTCAAAAATTCAATACGCCATAAGCTGTTGGCGTGGAGCATATCAAACGAAAATCTACCCTCTTCTCATATTACAAAATTGTGCTATTAGGAAGATTTGCGGCGCTTACCGGTTTACATCTTCTATGGCGCTATTTAGATTATTAAACATTTAATCTGTCAGACACCTATACTATTTTAAGACCTCAAAAATCTTCTTTATTAGATGTGGTTAATTACAAAGTCCAATTCCTGATATCCATATTATGCGAAGCAATCTTGAATGTCTTGTACTTGTCCCACCCTTTCGTACCACTCATTTCTACTCCATTGTGTCCTGCAAACGTTTTAATACTTTCCCTTCGTTTTACGTTGTATTCGTTCCTTACCATCATTCTTGCGAAAAGTGAAAATTTGGCTGCTTGAATTGGATCATACACAAATTGAGATTGAGCTGAGCTACGTCCACTAATATTCAAAGTTAAAATTATTGCGTTTTTTCTATCAATTTTTCTAACAGTTTCTTTTATTACAGCTTTATTTGTAAAACATTTCCTTCAAACATTTTTCACCCCGCACGTTAATGTTCCAATAATAATCTTAAGAGTATATGTAAGAGCGTCATTTAAAACTATTTTAATTTGCTAAATACAGAATGTCACTATAAAAAAAATTATTAAATAAATAAATAAAACCAAAATTGAAACAAAATGTATGTAGGTATATTTTTTATTGCCAGGATTTTTACTTAAAAATATTGCACAAATTTTTTCCTTAAATAACCTGCTTTACCAAAATAAAATGTACCACCTATACATAATGTACCTGAAGTAACTGAAATAGTGAAATATACACAAAAATTCAAAACTGAAAACCTATTGATATAAAGTACATATGTACCTACGTACAAAAAAATCTGAATTCACAAAAATCTATCACCGAAACCAAAACCGGAAAAAAAATCTTTTCATTCACAAGGAACCACAAATCCACATACAAACATTTGTTTCTATTTTTGCGCCAAATTCTTTTAGTTGTAATGGCTGCCTAAGGTTATTTTGGTAATCTCTCTCCCTCGGTTTATTGTTGTCAATATAAACATAATCGGTTTTCTCTTTCTTTTTTCGCGTCTTTTATTCCTACTTCCAAATTCTCCAATAAAAAATTTTACTGTAAAGGCGGCTTTACATGGATCTGCATCTGCAGATTTGAAGAAAAGTAGAGCGGGCCAATAATATAAGACAAACATAAAAGTAAGACAGGGTACACACTAATAACTTACTCGAACTCTGCTATAACTTTCTTGACACATCTCACAATCACATGTTCTCAGCGTTCAGGTATGTAGTTTTGAGAAGAAAATTTTCGCTATATTCGTTGTTTTTAAGCAAACTGAGGTGAAATGGTAAAAGAAAATTTTAAAATTCGTTATCTGAACGGAACAAATTATGGTGCAGATGAAAATGCTATAATGAAGATGAACATGTTCATCTTCACTATAATCTGCAATCTTCAGATTCGTACTTCCTATAATCTTCAAACATGAAGATGATCTCCATTTTGATTTTCGCTCTCTATCGCACAAGTATGAATTTTTTATTTTGTTTCCTCTTTTTTTGCAGATGTCAATGCAGATGAAGATGAAGATGCATGTAAAGCCTCCTTTAACAGCCATTGCCACACAACGCCAACTCAAAATCAGTGTTCATAGTAGTACTATAGGTTATACATATATGCAAAGCTAGAAGGTCTATGTTTAAATCCCCTCCTATTATAATGTGATTACAGTTAGGTGATAATTTTTCTACATTTTCTGAAATAGAAGTTGAATCGTTAATGTTTGGTGGTTTGTAACGGGTTATCCATTTTGCGTTTTCAAAAGTAAACGTAAATAAAACACATATACAATTTTTTTCATGATATTTCTTTTTTATTATAAAACTTGAACGTTGACATTATGTGTGAAACACTACATCATTTAAATGACCACCACGCGAATTGTTGCAAGCATCGATTCTTTTGATTGGGCGGTATCTCAGCCATAACTTGACGAATGTTGGTTTTCAAGTACTCAAGAGTTTAAGGTTTATTTGCATTAGCAAGGTCTTTCGCCTAGCCACACAAAAAGAAAGTCCACCGGTGTCAAATCGCATGATGTTGGTGGTAGGTTGATATCGCCACGACGAGAAATTACGCGGCCAGGCAATGTCTCTTGCAATAAAGCCTTATTGGCTCGAGTTGTGTGGCATGTGGCACCGTCTTGTTGAAACCACATATTCTCCAAGTTGTACTCTTCAATAGCAGGCAAAAAAAAGTCTGTTATTATATGAGTCGTTCCATAGTCGTTTTCGAAGAAGTAAGGTCCAATCACACCTCCGAACCAAAGAGCGCCCCAAACAGTGACTTTTTGTGGATGTAATGGCCTCTCTTCAATTACTTGAGGATTCTCAGAATCCCAAATACGACAATTTTGTTTATTAACATACCCACCGAGTGAGAAATGTGCTTCGTCGATGAAGAAAATTTTGTTCGAAAAATCGCCGTCCACCGCCTGCTGTTCAAGCATCCATTGGACGTATCTACGTCGTTGCGAATGGTCAGCTGGCTTCAGTTGTTGTGTGAGCTGGACTTAATATGGATGTATGTAGGTGTAGATCCAAATGCAAAATACGCCATAATGTGCCGTAAGAGAGTCCTAATTCCTGAGAACGACGAGGAATCGACACATTCGGGTCTTCGGCAACAATTTCACTTACAGCAGCGATATTTTCAGTGGTACGAGCGAAACGATGATGCACATGCCTTACAATATCTGTAACCAATCCCGTCTCTTCAAATTTCTTCACAATTTTGTCAATTGCTTGCGTAGTTGGACGATTATGTAAACCTTAATCTCCTCTTAAAGCACGATATGTGGCTGTGGCAGAATTTCCATTTTTGTAGTAGGTTTTAACAATGTATATTCGTTGTGCGATAGTTAAGCGATCCATTTTCGTAAATGTCACACTTTCAACTGAAAAAAAATTGGATTAACAACTTAATTTGACAGATGTCGAATTCCAGCTATATACTTTTGAAACCGCGAAATGGATAACCCTTTATATGACGCCTTTCAGACAATTCTCAACAGCCCTTGTAACTTAGATGAATACGTATTGAACACGTTCATTTCATTCAGAAACTTTAACAAGGACCCCCCACCCCCTTGAGCATTGGAAACCATAACTTAGTTAACTACCCGTATTAATATGATAATATGACGGTTAGTTTCTTTTCGATCAATGTTTGGCGAGTTATTAGTTTCACCAGAAAATATATACTTTCTGTTTTTTCCACTTTATGTTGACATTCATTGAAATTAAAACAACATTTTCGTGCCACTTGAATAGAACATGCATTTAGTTTGATTGTTATCTTTGACACGCGGACTCATATTTTTCGTTGATCAAACTTTTTTGTTAATTTCGACAATTTGGTAAAAAAAACAACCTAAAATGTGTGGATGAAATGCATTAACTGAGGCATAAAAATGACAAATCAAAGCTTATAAGGACGCTTCGCTGGCTTATCTCTTGCCAAACTAGCTAAAAAGAAATCGACAGGGGCTGAACAGTTATATCCAGATTTTTAAGTAATGAGTTAAGTATAGAAAAATATGAAAGGTCGGGCACATGTGACCTCGACTTCGGAGTGGCATCGCTTGGTCTTCACCGACGAAAAAAAAAATGAATATGGAAGGCCCCGATGGCTATAGCTACTATTTTCATGACCTACGCAAGGAAACTCATTATTTGGACCAGCTGCAAAGCAGAGTTGGAGGTGTGATGGTGTGGGCGGCCATTTAATATTATGGCACCTGCAAACTTCAATTTCAGTGGTATATTAAAAGAGGCCTTTATAGGAACATTCATACCCTTTTTGGACCTTAGCCGTGGACTTTTCAACATGATAACGTGCCAATACATATGTATATAGACCGGGTAGTTAAAATGTATATAGAGAGCCAAAATGTGGAACTATTAAGTTGGCAGACCTACTCACCGGATTTAAACAACCTTGAAAATGCTTGCGGATGATTGAAACCTCAAATACGAAGTATTGTACATCAATATTATATATATATGTAAGTTATATCAGAGCACACTTGTGCGCCCCCAAAAACACTTGACTTCAAATTTAATTAAAATCAACTATGTACACAATACATAAACAATGATCCATAATGGCATTCCATAGCGGATGATCATATCCGATATCATTAAACATAAAATTGCATATCTGCACTTTTTGCCTTCAGCAGTTTGTATGTGAGTATCCAATGGATACCAAAAAAGTTTTTCATAAACAAAGAACAATATAAAT
The DNA here is from genome assembly GCA_910595825.1 of Philhelius pedissequus. Classification (NCBI taxonomy): domain Eukaryota; kingdom Metazoa; phylum Arthropoda; class Insecta; order Diptera; family Syrphidae; genus Philhelius; species Philhelius pedissequus. The sequence continues at coordinate 3,797,528 of OU343164.1, forward strand.
CATTGGATCAACAGCAGTCAAACTAAGATTTGCTGCGTTAGCATTTAATTACTATAAAAAAATCATATAAAATCAATTTCACAATCTTATAATAAAATCACATTATGAAACAAAGAGCAGCATATGATCTTAAATCATATTGCTGAGTACACAAACATTTAGTATAAAAGGGGTTGCTTCAAGCACTTACAAGTTCAGTTAATCATTACATGTCACTTCGTATAGCCGAAGATTTGGCACGAGTACGATAACTTTGGCGCCAAGATATAATAACGGTTTTTGGTAGAGGGGCTTAATACAAGCATTTTGTACTATGGGAGGGGGGGGGGGGGGGCTATCTCCCCTCGTTTAGGCGGGAGGGGCAATTTTATAAAAATTTACTTAAAATCTTTAAAAAAATATTAAAAAAGAACGGCAACACTTACCGTTATATATTATACCTTTTTCAAAAGTCAGAACTCTACAATTTATAATAAATTTTAAGTAAAGTTGTTTCAGTCAATAGTTTTTGAAATAATTGACTTCAAACTCAAAATTTATGAAAAAAAAGTTAAAAAAATCACTTTGAGTATTATTTTTCTCATGATTATAAACACCAATAAAGAAGTAATTGATGTAGTTAACTGTTCCAATTATTTTTTAATCAAACACTGAAAACTATTCGTTTCTATGTTTTCTAGTTTTTGAGAAAATTGAAAAACAAAAAAAAATAATTTTGTATCAGTTGGGGGCATGTAAAGTGTCTTTTGCATGTAAAAAATCTGGATTAAAAAAAATAATTGATATTATATACATAAACGTATGTACATATGTCATGTCCATTTCAATCTCTTTTTTCTAAATATTTGAGCATGAAAATTTATTGCATTATACAAAAATTTGCATTACCTTTACGACAACACAACGGCAGCAAATTCTCATAGTTTCTTAATATGCACATATGTTTGTGTCATACATAGATATGCATATAACTATGTACACACATATAATGCAGTCACAGTAAAAAGTATGTAAGGGGTTTTCCAATAAGAGGTGTTATTTTGAATAGCCCGCTTATTCGGTAGCTGTCACTTTTGAAGCTGTCATTTTTTGACATTTGACAAGTAGAAACTACGCTATTAATAAAAATGGAACGATACACGCTTCAACAACGCAGTTCTTTTTTTTGAATATCAAAATAACACGTCTTATTGGAAAACCCAAGGGTTTTCCAGGGGTTTTCCAATAAGAGGTGTTATTTTGAATAGCCCGCTATTTCGGTAGCTGTCACTTTTGAAACTGTCATTTTTTGACATTTGATAAGTAGAAACTACGCTATTAATATAAATGGAACGATACACGCTTCAACAACGCAGTTCTTTTTTTTGAATATCAAAATAACACCTCTTATTGGAAAACCCTATATATAGTTAGATCATAAAAAACAAGACCAAGCATTCGATGTTTGTACCGTTATTTTTATACAGGTTTGGTGCAGGTTATTGTTTACCAAAGCCATTCTTCATTTAACGTTTGAAAGTGTAGTGTTTCCTTTTTAAGAATGGCGGCTAAGCATCCACTTCTTCACCCAAAATTAAATAATTTTTCGATTTTTTGTTCGTTTGGGGATTTGGTGTCAACAAACGAAAAAAATATCCCGTTTTTAGAAGAAATCGGGTTAATTCCCTCCAAAACTTCTACTCCACCTCTGTGTTGTGATATTTTAATGACTGTGGAAAATTCAAAAAGTGCAAAGTTCGGTTGGTAAATAACCGCATTAACTGTAATAAAATCACAAAGGTATATATGAAATTTACGATGCAAACAGTGAGATGCCTAAGGGGGGGCATGCTGCCCCCCTGCAACCCCCCTGCTTGGGCTCACTATAGGCTTTGGGGAGGGTGAAAATTTTATTATATGCAAAGTTTCTTTAAAATTAAAGAATCTTTTGGGTTTAAAGAACAAGTATAGTTTTACTATTTTTCAATTACATATCTTAAAAACTAGAAGACATAAAAAGAAGTAGTTTTCTGTGTTTAATAAAAAAATAATTGGAGCAGTTAACTACATCAATTATTTTTTTATCGATATCCATAATCATGAGAAAAATAATATTCAAAGTTTTTTTAACTTTTTTTTCATAAATTTTGACTTTGAAGTCAATTATTTAAAAAACTATTGACAACTTTACTTAAAATTAATTATAAATTGTAGAGTTCGGACTTTTGAAAAAGGTATAATTTATAATTGTAAGTGTTGCCGTTCTTTTTTAATATTTTTTTAAAGATTTTAAGTAAATTTTTATAAAATTGCCCCTCCCGCCTAAACGAGGGGAGATAGACCCCCCCCCCTACCATAGTAAAAAATGCTTGTATTAAGCCCCTCTACCAAAAACCGTTATTATATCTTGGCGCCATAGTTATCGTACTCTCCCCGAAGATTTGTCTCACCAAAGGTAAGGGACCTGAAGCTTGAATTACTCAAATAATAAAATATTCCTTTTAAAGAACTTAAAGTTGTTTTTAATCAGTTGTGTTCTATAATGAGAACAGGAAAATAATTTTTTGTTTTTAAAGGAAAAATTTAATCAAATTTATATATGTATATCCGAACTACCCAAATCGATGGCATTTGCTTGGAGCTCGATTTCGCTAAGTTATTTGGCCACTTTCTATGCATCCCTTCAATCCAGATGTGTGAAGTTCTGAAGCAGAAAGTTGGCTCAACATACTATTAAGACAATTGTTATTTAATCAAAATTACCTTAATTACGTTAAATGTAAGTAATTTTCGAAATAAAAAGAATCAAAATTCTCTAAAGTGACCCTGCATTATGACGGTTTTTAGTAAATAATTTCTTGTTTACTTAAATCAATAGCATTAAATTTTTCTTATAACTTTAATTAAAAACAATTATGAACTTTGTTTTAAAAAAACAATTACTCGTAAGTTTCCCTACTCTGTTCAATTTATATTTTCACTCGAACTGATAGAGATGCCATTAATTTCGTACTGTTCTAAAATGTTGCAGTAATAAACATACTAAATTACCACAAACGTAGCAGTGGTAACTCTGATTCAATAATGTTATTTTAAAAGCCCACAACGAGGGTTGAGTGCACGGAGAAGGCACAGAAGCAGAACTCAGGAGCGTGTACTTGGATGTGCAGTATGTAACTCATGGTGGGATATACGCTGGTTTTAACAAGATTTCAAAAATAAATTGTATGTTATTTTCAGTGGGAATTCAGCGACAGGCACCAGTGTGATTAATTGAACAGAGTATAGCATGCTTGGTTTAGGAGCAATGAATGACAGAAATCAGAACTAAGTGGTGTCCTATTAAAGTGGTGAGGAGTGTTTGTATAAGCAAACAATTATTTAAGCCTAGAGTTCTCGGCTATGTGCAGAGAACTATTTCTCGGTTCTCGACCTTTGACTTCTAGTTATCATTGCTTGGACACAAAGGTGAAGCTGAATCATTTTAAATGCCCACAATTGAAGTTGTAGCTTTAGTACAAAAAAAAAAGTTTAAGTTGCATGGTATAAAGAATACTTTTATGATATTCCGCATTTCATTATCATATCTTTCTCTTACATGACATACATTGTTACCTAGTGACGTAGTTCACCGCACGTTTGTTTTTGTTTCTGAATTTGTTTTGTATGCATTTTTGTCACCAAGTGCGCTGAATATCATAGCATGTATTCCTTATTATTTTCATTATTAAAAAGTTGTTTCAAATATTTGTTGCTGTCGTTGCACAATCGATTTTCATAGGATTCGATTGAGACAAAATAGCTCCACAGTTAATAAGAACTATTTCGTTAGCTCGGTAAAATTTATAAAAATCTTAACTTTTAAATTGTTGGACCCCCGCCCTTGTCAAAATCCTGGATCCGCCACTGGATGCTAGTGAAAGATTTGAAATTGTAAATATAAGTAAGAATAAGAAAAATAAATTAGTTACGGTAGGAGAAAAAAGAAAAGTATTAAGGTAGTTTCGGTGGCGGCCCTGGTAAATCATGGTCGAAACTTGGTGTACATTTATCTTTGTTGTCTTTCCTTTGCCCTTCTTCGTTAAGCCTAGTATACGCTGCTGATGGGAAACGAAAAAAAACATACAAAAATGACAGAACGAAATCATAACAGGCCGACTCCACTTGATATCTGTATCGACAACGAAATATCTTTCGTTAAGTATCAGGGCATTTTTTTGTCTTGGCTGGGGAGTTTATCTTGACAAGAATTATCAAAAATTAATTTCATGAAAAAAAATGGTTTTTGACCTGATATACTCCTGTTAATGAACATTAACTAATAAAAATTGTGTATTTGAAGAATTTAAGTGCAAACAAAATTTTTTAAAGTGCGCTAAGAGAGTAGGTACTCTCGTGAGAGACAAAAAATAATTTGATCAGCACAGAAAAAAGAAAAAAAATGCAGCTGTCAAATTTGATGTCGGTCATCGATACCAAGACAAAATCGAAGAGAGAGCTCGCTGACATCCCAACACAACAAGAGATTTCATGCCAGGATGAGTATTATGAGAAAATTTATTGCCAATGGAGTCGGCCTGTAAACAAAAGTTTTCGTTCTGCGGTACGCTGTTCCATGACGAAATTTAAAGTCTCCACTCAGTTTTCGTAGACTATTTATTACCCAGACCAATTAATTGTGCGAGGAAGATTAGATTTCAGCTTTTAATTGGGTTATTTTTGTTGTTTCTTCCAACCAAACTTTGTTTATTTATGATTTATTTCTGATTGGGTTTGTTTTTTTCTGCTTCAATTTGTTCGGTCATGTTTTATATAGCATTTCGCTCTCAGCAACGTACTAGGCTTTATGTTGATCATTGGGGACGTTCACTCACTTATTAGGTATATTAGCCGTGGTTTTATTTTCCCTGTGATCCAAATCCGATCATCTTTTTATTTGCGTTACAACAACAAAAGGATGTAGTTTTGTTGTTCTAATACAAATAAATAGAGTACAGTACCCTCAGCTTTTCATACTCGTTTTTAGATTTTCTCATGTCCTTCGGATGTGGAACTTGAACGGCAGTGTATGATTAGCTCATTAAATTCTGATCTAGAAAGCATTGTCCAATGGGGAATACCGCGTAGAATTTAATGCTTCAAAAACCCAATGCTGTCTTTTGTCGTTAAAGCGTGACCCTCCCGCAATTCCGTTGTCCATTAGCGGCGCTTGCATCGAGGAAACCGAACAACTTTCAGTTCTCGGTATGTGCATCACCGACCGTACGACCACCCTGTATAGAATGAACACAGATTCGACGTCGTCAAAAACGCTGCAAGATGGTTGGGTTTTCTGAGACGATGCAAGAAATATTTCTGCCCCTTCTTATCTGGCTGTAATCTATAAAGTCTTCATTCGTCCAAAGCTTGAGTCCAATTGCCATATTTGGGCAGGTGCTCCCATAACGCACTTAAGTCTCCTGGACAGAATCCAAAAAAGAGTCTCAAAAATGATAGGTTTTGAAACAATAACTAAAACAATTGAGCAACTCGCGCACCTTCGCAATGTTTCATGACTTTCATTATTCTATCAGCATTATCATAGACAGTGTCCTAGTGAAATAGTCAGTTGCATTCATCCCCTTAAAATATTCAACCGTAACACTCGCGCTTCTAGGAATGCCCATCAGTTTACCCTTGAGCCCAACTTCGGACATATTGTCAAGTACAGAGATTCTTTCTTTAGCCGCACAACACGAATGTGAAATGCTTTACCCGACCGAATTTTTCGCTCCCATTGCGTTAGTCAGGCGTTTAAAACCAATTTACATCGGTATCTCCTGTCTAATCCTATCCCATTTTCCTAATCGCTCGCACTGTGCATAAATATTTTAAGGGTATTCATAACCCCTTGAATGCGCGCATAATTAAAAAAAAATCTGATCTGGATCACGAGGAAAATAAAACACGGCTTCGGATACCTAACTACCCGAGTATATATATGTGGACGGTTAGGTTAGTTGAAATATGTAAAAAATCAGAACAAAACGCATACCAAGTTAAGTTTCCAGTCAGCTGTTACGAGTATCTACAGTAGCTAGTTATTCCAAAATGTTTGGAATAACTCAAATAGCTATCATGAGAGCAGCTGCTTTTTCATCAGATATGCTTTTGCACGCATTACAACAACGGAAAGTTATTCCAGATTTCTCAGAATTAATGAGTGGGCGCCGGCATTAGCTTGTTTATGATTCTTGACAGTTGAAATAAGCATGTCCAAAGAGTTAACTGTTGCAGGTTTATCGTTGTTTGTAAGCTTAATATGCACAATACCATTTGTAGTGAAAACAGAAAAAATGTCGTGACGAAAAATAGCTCTACTGTTTTTCGTAAGACTCTCATGTAGTTAGTTATATAGGAGTATCTGATTCTACACCAAGATCTCTCAGAAGTAATTGCCGCGAATTCATTTTTCGAAATACCACAAAAGCACTCAGTGTATTGTTGTTATCGTGCGCTGAGAAAAATTTAATGATTATTATAGAATCTTCTCTGTGACTTGCACGAAGGATCCTATACAGTTGTGGTAGTTGAAAATCGCGCTCGTAGCTAATATTGTTAAAAATATAGTATATAATATATGTTGGTATTCCGATGAGAATGGCATCCGTTGTCAAGCTTTCGACATTAATTGTGCCTTTAATTAATTAATTTCAGTGGAGAGTTTGCTTTCTGAGGTTAACTCGGTTTGCGCATAGTAACCTTCGGGGGTGCGGTACTAATTTTGCACAATAAGTGCCAAAGTTTTAAAAGCTTTGCTTTCCCCATACGTGTTTTTGGCTGTGCAATGGAAGATGGTGACCATGGATGTGGTGAGTTTTGCATTTTAATAATCTTAGGGTGTTTATTCACTTTTGTATTTGAAATGGCAGAACGGTTTTTATATTGGATTTATATTTAAACGTGTGTTATTTGCAACAACAAAAAGAAAGGACAAAGTTCGGAAGCAAAAAGAAAAAGAAAAAACAGCACTTTTTATTTTAAGTTACAACTGCTTTAGACTACAATTTTGTTAAGAACTTTGTTTGATTTGGCTTTGATCTATAAAGCCTCCATTCGTCCAAAGCCTGAGTATAACTGCCATATTTGGGTAGGTGTTCCCATACCTCACTTAAGTCTCCTGGGCAGAATCCAAGAAAGAGCTTTAAGAATGATAGCTAATAGGGCAATAACTAAACTAATTGAACGTCTCGAGCACCGTCGCAATGTTTAATGTTTTATCGGTATTTTTTATAGACAATGTTCTAATGAAATACCCTGTTGCATTTATCCCCTGAAATTATTCATCCGTAATATTCACGCTTCGAAGAATACTCATCAGTTAACCTTTGAGCCCAACTTCGGACGTACTGTCAAGTATAAAGATACCTCCTTTAGCGGCCCCACGCGAATGTGAAATTCTTTACTCGACCGTATTTTTCCCTACCATTGCGATATTCAAACATTTAAATCCAATGTACATCGGCATCTCGTGTCTAATCCTATCCAATTTTCCTAATCGCTTGCAGTAAGCGTTTTAAGAGTCGCTTGCCGCTGTCGCAAATTTAGGTATTCATGAAATTTGCTTAAAGTTGTTTTCCCTATTGTTGTCTCTTGTCTTGCATTGTTTTGCGAATATGAAATACAAAAAAATTAAACTTGCCTTACGACAAAATGTTTCTAAATTAGAAAAAATTCTCTGTATAACTGCTGTTTTTTGACATGTAATTGAGCTGTGAATGTTTCATTGATCTTTGAGCGTTTCATTAGATAATGTTAATTTAGCAATTTAGCAAGTTAATTTATGGGTAGTTAGTAAAAGGTTAAAAAGATAATATAGGTAATTTTAAATAAGTTCTTCATCGAACCATCCTCTTAGTTTTACGAAAACAGTTAAAATTAAACACAACTTCTTACTTCGAATTAGAGTGTCTTCACTTCTATTTTATTGTATGATTATGATTATGTTTCTTTATTATTTTTTCAACAAATGTATAAACATAGAATGGAAGGTAAGTAAAGAAGAAAGACAAGCATGGCAAGTAGTGCCGTCTGCCAGATTAAAGTTCCTGTTATTTAATAATTTAAATTGAAAAAAAATTTAAACAAAGGGCTTTACATAATTATTAATATAACATAAAACAAAAACAAGTTAAATATTTGCGCTTACATCAAAAATTCGTTGTGTTATACAAAACAAAGTAAGAACTTGTTTTTTTTTTATTCATTATATATACTTAACTTAATTATTAATCAAATCTATTTTAAAAAGAATCAAGCTTTTGTTTGGCTAAAACGAAAAAAAGTTAACAAATATATTAATTTATTTTTTTATTTGTTTTTATTAGTAAATCTCTTTAAATAATAAATGTAGAAATTAAAGCTTTTAGTTTGGCTAAAACGAACAAAATGTCAACAGAGGTGATAATTTAGTTTTCTTAATCCGTTGGTAAGAGCCAAAAAGGGTTACAGTATCAAAAATTTGACTGGGCTTTTAGTTTAGCTAAAAGAAAAGTTTAATACATTGATCATTCAATTAATCTAACAAATTTGCATATATATTTCTATATGAGATCGCGTGTGTAATAAACCGAATGAGCAACTTCCATCCAAGCTCCCCATTTAATAAGGAGACACATTCATCTAACGAAAGAAAACTCTTATTAAGGTATAACCTACGGATTTCCTGCAATATTGGATACAACGCCAAAAAATGAAAGATGTTTTCTGTTACAACAAGGTTACAGAGTGAGCAGACACAAAACTTACCTTCCTACCGCACATGGATTACATAATGAATAAATCAAATCAAATGCAAAGGTTCATTAAGAGGAACATGAAAGAATTTATTGACCCATACACACTGAAGTCTCTTTTCAACTTTCTGGTTAGATCGGTGCTTGAGTACTGCAGTACAGTATGGAACCCTTATTATAAAAACTCGTGTGACAGAATTGAAAAAATCCAAAAAAAATTTACAAGGCTTATATTTTTTAAATTAAATTGGAGAGTTGATACTCCATCTTATAAAACAAGGTGTCAGTTATTTGGAATGCTAAGTCTGGAAAGTCGTCGTACATACTTTGGGATAATGTTCATCAGAGATTTACTTACATTTAATATTAAATGTCCGTCATTACTTACATTAATCAATATACATGTTCCTAGACGCAATTCCCGTGATATAATTTTGTTTTATGAACAATTCCATAGAACTAATTACTGTCGAAATGAGCCCATATCTCGTTGCATCAGGGAAGCTAATTTGGTTTGCAATAGATTAGACTTTTTTGATAGTTGCACTAGAGAAACTTTTAAGCTGTACGTATTTAACTTGTTAAATCTACCAAAATTGTAATTAATTTTATCTCTTTTAATATATCATGGGATATTACATACCCAGTACAATTATTTTATTTTATTGTTAATTTAATTTTTAAGAATCGATGTATTAGTCTGTAAGGGAAGATGTTCTCTGATTGATGAAATGAAATAAATAAATAAAATTGAGTTCGGGTTTATATCTGATCTATTAGGCCTATAGTTTAATTGTAACATCTCTGTCCTAGCTTTGAAAACCAGTCTCATTTCCGTGACAGAAAATTCATCCCTAAAGTAACAGCTTCTCCTAGATTAAAGTTTAGTTCTCTATAGACTGATCGTGTTGAGGACTCCCATACACGTTCGATAGATGACTGGAACATTTTTTTGTCAATTCCGCAAATGCAGTCATATAGAATATTTCTATAATTAACAGAGTTCTTCAAATTCAGGTTCAATACTAAATCATACGACGATGACAATTCAAACCAATTCCTGAACGGAGAATACCTACACCTTAAAGCTACGAGAAGAACTCGCTTCTGTATGCTGCTGTTCGATCTGTGCATATCTTTAACAATATAATCGGCGCTAGATTTCAAATTCCTAAGGAAGATTAGGGGTAGGCCCGATTCGGCATGAATGGCATAATTTGGGGTGTTACGTGGCAGCCTGAAAATTCTCTTAAAAAAATATCTCTGAATAGTTTCAATATCATCAAATTGCTGATAACCATACACTTCGTTTCCATAACAAAAACAACTGTTAATAGTTTCATTAAAAACTTTAAATTTAGAAAAAGTAAATTATTGAAAAAGTTCGACCATATGGAGTTAATTGCTTTCTTAGCTAGATGCCAATTTATTTTTGATATGGTGATGCAGACTTAGATTATGCGTAATAATAAAACCAAGATACTTAAACTCCTTCACGACTTCAATATTAGTGTCGTTTAGAGTCCTAACACGCTCATTGCTAGCGAAGCGAGAGCGGAAAGTCATAATTTTGGACTTTGCGGCGTTAATTTTGAGGTCCCACCTATCGCAAAATTGCTTTAGTTTATTTATTTGTAGTTGAAGAGTCGACGGTTATCGGTCAAGATGACAAGGTCGTTTGCATATGGCAAGACTTTTACGCGTAAATCTCCGAAAAGCACCCTTCCAGGAATATGATTCTCTATATCATTGATAAAGAGAGCAAACATAAGTGGGCTTAAAATGCAACATTGAGGGACACCTGTCTCGGATCTAAATTGAGTTGACTGATTTATTCCATTTGATACTACAGCAATCATATCAAAGAGAAGTTGCACATAAATTCCGATAAACTTTGTAGATAAACCAATAGCAGCGAGTTTGAATAAAAGTGACCTTCTGCTTATAGTATCAAATGCGGCTTTAAAGTCGACAAAAAAAGCATATAGCGTGTCCTTTTTTTCAATACAACGCTTTGCAAAAGGAGTTAGATTAAAAATTTGGTCTATAGTTGATAGATTAGCTCTAAAACCTGCTTGAAAACAGCTTATAATGTTGTTATTTTCAACCAAGACTATCCAGACTACAGGATTTGGGTAAAAAGTTTCCGAAAAGAACTAAGTAAGGAAACATCTCTGTAATTATCTAGTATTTCAGGGTCCCCTTTTTGAAAAAAAATTGCTGAAATACAAGAAGATCTAAAACAGTCAGGGAAGCTTTCTTCACTAAACATTCTATTAAAGACTTCTAGTACAGCGTTCAGAAAATTTGGCGTAGAGTTTTTGAACAAATCTATTCTATGTATTTTCCTACTCTACTATGTTATTGCCTAAGATCTTCACCTCTTCCAGGCTAACCACTCATTCTGTTCCCATTCGCTTGCAATAATGCAACATATTATGTCACACTTGACATAGTTTCACTACAATGAGTAAGTGTTACTTTTGTTTGCAATATGATCCTGTATCGTATTGGTTGGATTTTATAGTTACCATAGTTCGATTACCGTTTCTATTGTTCAACAATGCATGACACATGCGGAACACTTGGTTGTATATTCTGTCCAACAAAAATATCAGTACAGGGCTTATGGGGCGAGCCTTTTTTCAAAAACAGTGGTGCTTGTGTATACTCTCCCAGTGTTACCCCACAGAATTAAAAAAAAAAATACCACTGAAAAAGATTTTACCCACTGACCAACTTACACAAATTGTTGTGGTAATAAACTGCAAAATATCTTACACCCCACCATAACCGTCCTGATTGCATGTACAAAGCAAATTTCCATTGTTTTAAATAAACAGATGGTAACTCATACACACACTTCTCTCATATTTGCGGCCATTTACAATGATAAGTACGGAAACCCTATGAGAGCTTTTACTTGACATAGGTTTTTGAAAGACAATGCAACAATAGTGAGAGGCAAATGCACCATCTTCCGTGTACTGACTATTTTGGTGGGACAGAGTATAATCGAGAAATGTTACCTGAACTCTAGGACACAACAATCCTTTACATTTTCTTTACTAAAGTTAAAATCAACAAAAGTTTTCTTTTTTAGCATTACCTATAGCATCATACTAAATAAATAAGACACTTTGACCACCAAATATTATTGTTTGTTAGTTTTTTGGAGTGTTCATCTATACACATATATATATGTATACAAATATATAACTACTTTCCAGGTGTGTTTTGTAAAATGTGTCCAAATCCACAAAAACGTATGTCTACCTATATGTAGGTAGAAAAAGGACTAGTTTTCCTTTTTTACCGGACTCGACTCGGTGCCTGTATAGGTAACATTCATATGCCTAGTAGTGATAAAATACATATACCGCTATTATGCATCACATTCGATTCGAGAGAAATTTAAGTATTCCTATTAAAATATCAACATCATTCACCCATTCAATTGAATATTATATATGTGCACAGAAATCCCATAAGAATTTAAAAAAAATATATATTAAAGGCACTTTCATGTACTTGGAAGTGGAATATACCTGTCAACTCCTTGTCAATATGTGTTCTAGGATGTCAAATGTCATAGTTGGAAAGATTCTTTGTGTACCTACAGTGGATCAGTTTCCCAAAAAATATGGAATTTAAATTAGTTTTTTGTTCCTCGTAAAAAAAGTAAGTATTTTAACCTACAATTATGGAGAAGTTCATAAATGTATACGATATATCATGTCATCCTGCGTCTTTTCCGTCCACCTACTCTAAATTGATCTACAGCCGTAACTGAACAGATGATTTTTTTTTTTAACTGGGAACGAGCATAGTCTCATTCTCATCTTCATTTTTGTAAAAGTTGCAAAATATGTTGCGAATTTCTGCAATGTGATTCAAAATCATTTAATTTGGAATACTGAAATTAGGCCTGATTATCACTTCCGTTGGTAAATTTGAGGGGTGGGGGGCGTAATTTGGTCACATTCGAAGTGACCAAATTACGGAACCAAAGTATACATTTGCGAAGGGTTTTGATCAGATAAATTCGAATTCGATCTCAGAATTGATAATTCAACGGTTTTTTTTTTGTCAGATATTCAAATCTATTATTATTTGCAAGTTAATGTTTTTATATTTTAATAATGAAATTTCTAAAAACTTAGTTATTATTATTATTATTATCAATACATTTCTTTATTTTTGTTTAAATATCTATCTATGTAGGTATAGATAATAACTTAAAGAAATTAAAATATTTGCGTGTAGACTCTGCTGGTATAAGTAACGGCTCATAGTAAAGATCATGTTTGAGGATCTATGAAAAGTTTTTTTAAGTTTACAAAAAAATGTCCCACTGTTATACGTGTTGACATGTATTTAATAATCTAAGTTAGCAATCGGGATGTTAAGTTAAACATATTTTTTGCTTCTTCTTATTCTTTGTTATTCCCGAATTGGATATCTTTTCTTCGTGGTTCTCTTGTTGTTTCTTGAGTGAAATAGGGAGATTATACGGTGAACAGAATTAGCTATCAATTAATATTGACTTATTTTGTTTTTGAATAAAGAGGATTTGTTGGGATAAGTCTATTGATAAATTTGATCTTGCGCGTTGCGGTGATACGTTTTTTTAACTCATCTTTTTTAAGCTTCTAATACCTAAGACGAACCAAACAGACAGGTCATTCTCTGACATCGACATTATAAAGGTATCTTTTTATTAAAGGTATCTATACCTTATATAGTAATTTGATCCTTTTTTATTGGAAGTGGGGAAGAAAGTATACAAATGTCATTCTTCCATTTCATTATTAACAGTAACAGCATATTTTTTTTGTTTGGTTTTGGGCCGAGTATTTCGAATAAAAAGCTGTGACACAAGAAGCCATATATCGGCGATCGGTGGTGTTTATTTTTTTTGTTTTTAATAAAGTGCGTGGGGGAGTTCTTGTTTTATAAAATTAATGTGTATAGAGACAAGTCCATACAGACAGGACTTACAAATATAAATTGAAAACTAATATTTTTCTTGTACAGAAAGACACATATACATAGATATCTATTTTAGGGGATAAAATATTGAATACATAAAACTGTACTTTTTTTATTTATATAAAAATGATAGGTTCCACGAACGATATGTGTGATCTTTTTTAATGATTTTAAATATTTTAGGATAAATTGTTAATGTTCTAAGTGATCCTCTAAAGATACAATTGTACTCACGGAGGCGCGGCTGCAAAAGTAAAGCTTTTATTGAACTTTTCCACATTTTCTCATAATTTTAGTTTTTTGTCTTGAAAATTTTAATCCAAAATACGCAAACTATTTGGAATGCTGTATATGTTTAAATATGTGCGTATATGTATATGTATGTATTTACGTATATGTATGGGTATGTATATCTGTATGTGTTTCTGTATGCATATTCAAAATATACACACAAAAAAAATTGCCGGTGTGGCTGTTCTAGTTTTTAAGTAGATTTAAGTAGTTTTGTGTATTTTTAGATATTTTAAATAGTTTAAGTTAGTTTTAGTTAGTATTATTTAGTATAAGTTAGTTATATCTTGTTTTAATTATTTTTAAGTCTTGCTTTAGGTAGTTTATAAGATAAAATTAAAAAAGGGATATGATGCCAAGTTTTTTTCTTAAAAACATGTTTTCTTGGTAAAAATTAAAAAAATAAAATACTTAGCATTAATTCAAATAGATTAATAAAAGTAGATTTTGGCTCGAAAGACATTAGTTTTAAGAGATATAGGTTAGCTTAGAGTGCCCGTAAAGGGCCAGTAAGTTAGTTGTAATGTATTGATAAGTAGGCTAGTTTTATGAATTTTTGTCTAGCTTTAAATTAGTTATAAGTAAATGATCAATAGAAATGAATAATAAAAAAAAACTATTTGTAATGCTCTTTTTTAAAAGCTATGGAATCACAGGCTCAAAATCTTGTGAATGTATCTATTGAAAACAGGCTATAAATATAACCGTTTCAAATAATTAATCTTACAACTATTAAGTAACTGATTCAAAATAGATTTTAAAGGCCTTTAGTCCACAAAATTTGCGTTTCGTCCCGGCGATCTCACTTGGACTCATCAGTTGCTAGTGAGCGCCTTACCAATTAACACTTTTTGTTGAGTTCAATTCAACTTACATGGATTTTTTGACAAAAAAAAAAACAATGTGGACAACAACATTAATTTCAGTAGTATATATATAATTATATTATAAGAAAAACTCCTATTAAGTAATTTTTAAAAATGTAAGGTACATTTAAAAATTAAGGCGCAACATTTTATACGATTTAGTAATATGTTAAATCCTTTTTAGTATGATACTATGTTAAAAAGAGGTTTTTGCTAATTTTAAACGGTATCGTATTAACTTCTTAACATTTTACTAAAGTTAAAACCACCGAATAGCTACTTTAAATTCTTAGTATAGTACTAAAGCCACGTGTCATTCTGATAGTATATCGGGTTTGCACGCGAAAGGTCCATGTTCGAATCCTCCTGGTATACTTTTTTTGTTTTTTTTTTTCAATAATGAAGTTAAATGATTAAAATATAAACATCGAACACTTAGTTAGAGCACACTTTGGGTTTACATCAACATATAATTAATTTACAAAGCATAAAAACAATAATTGTGTTCATTAAAATTCAAGCCCTACAAATGCTTTGCTATCTGCTTAATTAGCACTTTACTAGTTCACAAAAGGTTTACAATTTATGAAAAGTTCGTAGACTACTATGTATATAGTAAATTGCTTAATAGTACAATGTTAAGCCCTTAATAATAGGTTGTTTAGAATTTTGCGCCTAAGACACTAAATTTTTAACAACATTAAAATCTAAATTCTAAGGCGCAAAATCTTAAACGATTTAGTAATATGTTAAATCATTTTTAGTATGATACTAGGCTAAAAAGAGGATTTTGCTAATTTTAAACCAGTTTAGTATCGTACTATTTTCTTAACATTTTACTAAAGCTAAAATCACAAAATGGCTACTTTATTTTTTTAGTATCTTACTTAATCCATATGCCACTTTGACATTAACAAACGTCAAAAAGTTATGTTCGCTTACTTTTTTGCACTATCTTAGGCGTGTTTAGTTGTAGTTTATTAAGAAAATAGATTTAGTATGGTGCTAGTTAAAAAGTGTTTGAAATTAGGAAAATATTTGTAAAGTGCTTTAGTATTAGCAAACTGTTAAGTAGTATCATGCTAAGCCCTTAACATCAGGCTGTTTAAAATTTTGCCCCTAAATTTTTAATAAATCCAGATACTTTTTTAAAAGTGTGATAGTGTGTGGGATATCGTAATTAATTAATGTATAAAACGTATATAGTTTTCTAATGCAATTATCTTTATTGATTATATTGAAAAAGCAAAAAACTATAAGGCTGCTATGTTTGAATAACTGCTTGATCACCCCCTTCTTAGCACTTAGCAACTTTTGTTAGATATATTTAGTACTCAGCTAAAAGTTAAGCTCGATGATCGAAGACCAAATATTTTCTTCAATGGGGCATTTGAAATTTGATAACAGCGAACGAAATCTATCATAAGCTCCCCGAGCACAAAAGCAGACATCAGACTTATTAAATAAAATACACGACTGGATCGTACGAACTTGCTCATAGGTACCTACCAAATATACATGTAATTATATTTAAATGGATTTTAATTATGTAAATTAGGAGAGTAATATTTTTTTTTGAAATTTTGGTACCTATGCAGTTTTTTACAATTTATTAATATACATAAAATTAAAAATAATTTGTTTTTATTAGTTTTAAGAATATTTATTTTTCAAAAAAATTTATTTTAACTAGAAATAAAAAGTTATTCAAAATTTTAATATATAATCTTATTATATATAAAATTTGAAAGAAATCCAAAGTACCGTTACCAATAAAGCCAATAATTAAGAAAACCATTATATGAAAGGTACCGTTCATAGACTTTTCCCGTAAATTTGGCTCTGATTAGATGAAAGCTATTACATAAAAAAAAAAAAAATTCTCAAAAATTATTATAAAAATCGTTAAAGCCGTTTTCGAGAAATATAAGCTTTTTCTTAAAGGTTATATAGCGTACCGTTACTTTTAGGACTAAAAATTAAATTTCAATTTCCCCTCTGAGGAATGCCAAAAGAATCACAGATACCAACTTTGAAGGTATTTGCTTAAGCCGTTTCTGCTGCAGCTCGTTATACACACAGACGGACAGACTGACTACAGACATTTCGATCGTAATGTCATGTTTGATTGTTACAATTTTTTTTCGAATGCATAACTTGCCTTATGGTCCCTATAATCGCAAGTAAAAATGGATGTTATGCCGGATTTACACGACTGACAAGTTCGCAGTATTTACTGCCAAAATACTGCTGTCATTAATTTAAGTCGACATTCGTTTACACGGAGCTAAAATAATGACAGATAAAAATACTAGAATGAGCAAATTGCAAATTGTCATTATTTGAAAATAGTTGTCAGTACTGAATTTACACGTTGTCATTATAATGCCACAACTTAACGAAAATTCTGGCAGGCAGTTTTTTGAATGACAAATATACTGCCACATTTTCGGCTATTTATACGATAAACAAAATAATGCCAAGATTTTGACAGTAATACTGCCAACTTAGCATTCGTGTAAATCCGGCATTACACAATTTATCGAGATCATGCTGGGTCAATGGTATGACTTTAATTTATGTTCTTGGGTTCCGCTCTGTTATTATATGAGATTGATATTTCTCTTTAATTTATCCCATTCATTCGAATGTAAAATTTATCTATAAATTTCAATTTTGCAACTGTTTTCTTCGCGAGAAACAGAAACAATATACGTGTAAGTACTTCTGAATTTTATTTTACAGCCCTACTTTCCGGCGAGGAGGCTGCTCGTAAATTTCAAACCATTAACTTCTATGCTATCTCTTATGGGCAGTCAGAATAAGAAAATCCGGACTATATGCCAGGCTAGTAATCTTACCAAATTTGAGCTAAGTACTGAAGATTATAATATTGTCTAAAAAACCATGTATAATGAGGATGAAAAATTGTCCATTAAAGCCGTAGGTATTCCTTTTTCCTTTATTTGTAGAATCATATAAGACACGTTCAGATTGCATAATACCTATTTAGCAAAGTTAATCTATATGATGAACACATTTAATCGAGTATCCATGAATGTTTGTGAACACTGAAAGCACTTGTGTATTCTGCATTGTCATTTAGAAATTTATTTTTGATTAAAAGTAATACCTAATAAACACTACAGAAAGGTGACGCTTAAAAAATGAAATTCAAATCACATTAGTAGGTAAATGAAATGCCAAATGATTTTGACGTTTCTCATCAAACAGTAGGTAGTTATACAGTTTCATAATTAACTGTTTTCACATAAAGCATTACAACTACACGCACATTTATATGAAACAAATCTGAATACGTTCATTGATTAGAACGCAGCCTATATTAAAAAGCTAGGTAGATAGATTCTAAAACATGTAGTATTATATTTTTATTAAAACAAGTAAATACTCGTACCTATTCTTTTTCTGTCTTCCTTATGAAATGACCAACCAGTCCAGGTAAAAAATATGTGCATATCGCATATAAAAATTACACATATATAGCTAAGTATGCGCATGTATATGTACTTTTATAAGAATATCGAAAGAAGAAAGCTTATACATATATGTATATATGTATGTCGGCTCCGGGGGTACAAAAACCTGAGATATATTTCAACCGCTAACTAATGCGAGTTGACGTTTTTTGAAGAATGCCACACCAAATTATTCGCTTGATTGGAAATTATCTTCTCAAGCAAGTCAGCACACATCACCACCGACGCGACGCGACGACACAGTCCAAAGGGGGAAGTATACCTACCTATCGACTGACCGACCGAAGCGACAACGGCGAACGGACAGACGGAATCAGCAAACTGGACACTTCAAATGATGAAGTCGGTGAAGTCATCACAATTGGTGAAGCGTGCAAAGTGGACGCTAGCTTTTATGTGGGGTGGATAGGTATTATGCTGTAGGTATAAGTATATTATGGGCTTCAATTTTTTTTTCTTACTTCGTCATCTTCTTAATCGGGCTGGCTCATCTATACGTCAAACCGTCACAATCTGTTGAGATGTAGGTAATTTTTTTTCTTACGTTTACTGGCTGTCAAATTACTAAACAACAAAATAAATATAATAAATATATGTAAAAATAAGAGGGAAATTATTTACTTTAACATTGTTATTCAGCTTATCAGTGAGGTCCAATGTAAACTTCAATTACACGGTGGTCAGAGCAGAGTACAGTTTTCTTTTCAATAAAAAAAAAAAAAATCTGAAATAACAACTGTCAGAGATAATAACACTATAATAATGCTATTTAGACATTCGGAGAGCAAGACCAATAAAATGTAAATATAACACTAACAGATTAATAAAATCTCAGGTAGGAGCCGATTATTGCTGACCAAAAACCATCTGCCACCCATTTTAACATTATTGGTTTATTTGCCTTTGTACAGGGACTCAAAACTCAAAATGAGACGTCAATTTTCCTTTAGATGTGTATTGTGTCTGCTCGGCAAAATGTACCTATACCAATCAATGACCACTTTTAAGGAAAAAATTAGGCTTTCAATTTTTTTTTAACAAGGATATTTTTGCCGACAAAGATCCTTCATTTATTTATTTTTCCCTTTTGAATGGGATGTCAATGGTGACGAAGACAAAGCTGCAACAGTCTATGAACAATAGCTAAAGGTTCCCTATACATATAGGAAAATCGAAGAAAATTTATCTCTTTTTTTTCTCTATATAAAATATACTATAGGTAATCATAATAACAACTATAATAATTAATGACAAGGATAATCCATTTGTGAATGATTATTAGCCCTTGTCACTTTCGATTTACTGTGTGTTTCCTGATTTTTTTTGTTTTTGATTTTTTTTATTGCTCGTCCGTCCTTATGCATTTTATGTTGCGTGTGCTGTGATTGTAGAAGAAGAATTAATATTTTAACTGTGAACTAGAAATCTGCTTCTCTCCCTTTTTGTGTTGTTGTTGTTGAGTTAATAAAATTGTAACTTCCACTCCAACTATGACAAAACATGGCAATTCCCCTAGTGTGCAGAAATCAGGCAATTAATCACATCAAAGATAGAAACATATCGATTACTGGGTTATTTTATTTTTCAGTTTTAGCTAAATGACTGGAAGCATAATCTCAAGGGGTGTTATACCTATGTACGACATGGGGCAGAACAATGTCCCATGTTGGAACTAAACTCTAGCTAAATTAAAATCCAAGGTAAGAAAAAGAGGCGAAAAGAACCAAAAATTGCATAATTATTCCGTAGAGGAGGTCTAGTTTTACTTCCTTCTGTGAGAGTATTTCATCAACCCCTGTCACGGCTAGACTTCACAAAGCTCTTGAGAAAAAGAAGACTAACGTCATTAGCACGTAAGTACGATGATGGAAGCTTCACTGAAAACGAAAAGCAGATATCTACTCTGCTGCTTAACACGCACTTTCCAGGCATTTACCAAAAAGAGACTGTTACCACGCATGAAGCCTATCCGGTTAGCTGGTGAAGTATTAAAAATTTAAAAAAAGGAGGTGAAATTACACTGCGAATTGCACTAGATACTCGTAGTATTGTTTATATACCTATTCGTATTCATATGGAATAAACATTTAGAACTGACTATTTGGAAAGGCACAAAGGCTGTAATGATAAGCAAGAGACTTCCAGGAAAATCATGGGGTTACAAGCCAAACATCCTCAGATGGATCGTGGATGTACACCATGCTGGTTAGACCCATTATTACATATGGTGCGGTAGCATGGCACTATAGAACCGAATTCGTAACAACTAGGAAATAACTAAATACAGGAGCAATGAAAACTTGCCCTACAGCAGGTACGGATGTTATCTGCCTCCTCCTTACGAGCTAATTAATAGTGCTGCAAAGCGAGCCATCATGAGATGGAAATGGATGGATTTAAGTAGCAAGAATGAGTGGGTAGGCAAAATAATAAGCTACACAATTAAGATCAATGCCATCAAGTGTTACACTGATGGTTTGAGATCGTCTGATGCTGGCGCTGGAATTTATGGGCCCAGGACCAAACTTTCAATACCGATGGGATGGGACAGTTGATAAGCATTTTACAGGCGGAATTCCATCACATAGCCAAATTAGCGAATCGTTATCATGAAAAGAACTATCATAATCCAAGTAATTATGTAAGTTTAGGTTTTGGCTTGCATCATGAATTTGTTTTTGTTGTAAGTTACATACCACCAAAAAGTCCTATATATATTAATGAAATGCATATGTTTATAATATTGAATATTTAATAGAAACATTTTCCGATTGTCAAATTCCACGTATTCTTTGTGATTTTAACTTATGAGATATTTATTGGAATTACTCAGAAGATGAAAAGCCTATGATTCCATTTATGTTAAGAAAGATTATGAAATATTATTTGTTGATCATTACTATCATTAAATATTTTTCAAATAAATAATATTTGCAATTCTATTCAAAGATTTCTTGATTTAGTTTTTACATATAATGATTTAGCTTATGAAGTAAATGAGGCCCCTTTTCCGGTGGTGAGAAATACTGTTTATCATAATAAAATTTGTAAAATGTTGAGAGTTTATAAAAATCCAATGTGCAATGCAATTAGTATCTACTATTAAGACCGAATTCAATTTTGCAGAGGGGAAATACCTTGAATTATGTATCTATTTGCAGAACTCAAATTGAACTAATTTATGACAATCGACAACTTTTTAAGATATTGATATGATGGTTGTTTGAAATTTGTCCCACAGATTAGTAAGAAAACGGATTTAAATTACCTTGGCACAATCGTAGACTCAAAAATCTTAAAAAATGTAAAAAGTAAAGCTTTTAAAAAGTTTAAAACTTTAAGGATAGAGATCGACAGACAACGTAACATTTAATTACGACGTGAATATGATTTTGTAATTCGTTTTTTTATACAAACAATATAGTTATGATGAATGCACAATCACAAATTACAAGAAATCTGTTCAGGAATGGAGCTAAACTTCTTAAATTATAATTCTTATTATTTGTTGTTAAATTGTTTAAATTCGTTATTATTTAATTTTCTTTAATTTATTGATCTAATTTTTTCTTTGTTAACTTTTTGTATAATTTGACAAACATTTCGAAACATACCCTATATTTTGTTCTTATCATAAATAAGCGATCTTAATCCCTTGTTGTTTGTTTAAAGTTTTTTTTTTTTTTTGAATTTATGATAAGAAGCTTATGAACCCGCTATGTAAGTGGAAATTGTGGGAGAAGACATTCCATGCATTTTTGCAAATATCGATCTCTTCTGCCAGCAACCTCCATCGAGATAACATCATCATTATTAGTACATTCCGCATTTTATTAATCGAAAATTTGTCTTGGTTTAAAGCATTGCATTATATTAAATACATTCCTTGTTATTGATTTTGAAGGTTTGTGTTTAATTTCTTTTTGGAATTTTGCATTGCTGATCAAAGTTGGTCCTGCGGTAAAGCCGGATGTTTTTTTTTGCTAATTTGTAAGATATTTGGAGATTTATGGTGGTAGTTGGTTTTTGGCTGCATTGGATCATTGGTACCAGGTAACATTGTATCAAATATTTGGTGATTGCTATTGCTGTTTTTTTTTTATGGGCTTGCTGTTTGATAGCCTGTTTGTTGGAAAACTGAAATTTGTTCTTCTTGCGGTTATAGGAATCGATGTGTTAAATTGTGTTAGCTTGATCATATTAACCTCGCGTGTTTGGTTCTCACAAACAGAAATTAACTATCATGAATGTCTTAAAGAAATCCCGGGGACATTTAAAAGGTGCTATAACGCGTGCACATACATATATTTTGGAAGTAGACAATTTGCGCGAATCATAACGAAAAATTTTTCAATATGCCGGGGATGAGGGATACGGTAATCCTGAAATTGATTTCGAAGCTACCGAATCAAGATATATCGATACTAAAGGTGTTTTAATGAAAGCTATTCGGACAAATAAACCTATACTTCCACCGCGTGTCCTATCTAATGAAGATTCTGCTAATGAACTTTTAATGCAACAAGCCGCTTTGTTGGAGACTTTCGTTAAGAACTCGTCTACCTGTTCCGATTCGAAAAAATCCGCAGAAATTGAACTAACGCAATTAAAAATATCGCCGTTCGCAGGCGATTATCGGGAATGGCCCGAAATTCGCGACATGTTTTTAGGAAGTATTGGTTGTTTTGTTGTCCAAGAAATGCGTTACCTGAAATCATTTTTGCGTGATGATGCTGGAAAATTATTAAACGGTATTAAAATTGCAGACTGAAACTATGAGCAAGCGTGGGATAAGCTTGAACGTCGGTACAATAAGCCGTTATATATTATTAATGCGCACATTGAAAGTTTTTTAAAAATGCCATCGGTGATTGTCGCGGACAGTGGACATTTGCGTAAGTTAGCGGACAAATCTGATGAGGTTATTCGTGGGTTGAAAGCTATGAGTTCCGAAATAGAGATCCTTGGCTCATTTATTTGATCATCAAAAAAACAGACTTAGAAACGCGTAAAGCTTGGGCTCCTCATATAAATAACTCGGAAAAAGCGACTGTCCAAGAGCTTATTGATTTTTTGGAGGAAAGCTGCGATGCCTTAGAAGCATGTGACAGTAAATCGAGTCAATCGAAAACCCACGGGAACAAACAATTTGCGCGTCCGGTTATCGCCTCGGGTAGTGCTTCGAAAAATATTAAAAGCCTTGCAATTTCCAATCAATTGTGTCCCATGTGTAAAGAAAGCCATGCACTTCCGCAGTGCCCTCAATTTCTCGCCTTGCCTATTACCTCTCGTCGCAGTTATGTAAGGGATCAGAAATTATGCTACAATTATTTATGTATCAACCATTCGGCTTCGAGATGTCGTTCGAAAGCTCGCTGTCGTCATTGCCATATTCGTCATCATATTTTAGTGCATTTGGATTCCATGGCTAGGTAAATCGTGGATCAGAATACAGGACAATCTACAGCTAATACTTCTTCGATTGTTAGCAATCATTCTCAAAATGAAATTCGTGCCTCTGGTGTTTTGCCTACTATTGTGGTGAAGGTCGTGGATGCGTTAGGTACGAGTAGAACTCAGCTTTGATGCTGCTGGGCACAGAATCTCAAGCTTCCTTTGTCACAGAAAGATTCGTGAAAAGATTAGGTCTTCGTCGTCGTCATGCTCGTCTTCCTATTTCTGGTATATCTTCTTTAGAAGCTGGTGTTACCCAAGGTGCTGTGAGTCTTAATCTTAGATCATGTGTGAATTCAAATGAAATGGAAGTGGAAGCCTTCATTTTGAATCGAATAACTTCGAAAACTCCTCTAATGCCCTTTGCTTTCGATAAAACTTTGTTGTTGGACAATTTGAAGTTGGCCGACACTGATTTCAACACGCCTGGTCCTATTGATGTCTTGCTAGGATCTGACAAAGCGTGGAGTATTTTGCATGATGGTCGCCGCACGGATAGACACGGTAACTTGGTGGCCCACAATACCATGTTTGGCTGGGTGATAACCGGAAACATTCCAGACAAGGAAATCGTATCGTTGCATGTAGGGGTTGTTCAGGATGTTGATGTTATTCTTAAATCGTTTTGGGAAATTGAAGAGCTACCTCAAAATATAATGTCTTCTTTGGATTCTGGAGACTTTACTGATGCTCATTTTACTGAAACCTATTCTCGTGCGCCTGATAGTAGATACATTGTTCAGTTATATTTTCGCTGCCTGGACATATCCTTTAGTAACACTCTTTCAAGGACATTGTCCAGGTTGCTTGCGATGAAACGTCGTTTCGCGCATCAAGAAAATCTTCGCTTCGTACCGTTATTTACGGTACTTCACCTGCTCCATTTCTGTCGATGTCGATTGCCTTAGTATATTCGGATAAATTCCCGATTGCGTCTCGTGCCATTTTGCATGATTTTTATGTTAATGACATCATGACCGGGTCAGATACTGTGACAGGAATTTTGGTCTTAAAGAATGAGTTGATTGAGCTGTTATCTTTTGGGGGTTTGCAGTTGAGTAAATGGAACTCGAATTGTTGGCCTGTTTTGAAAGGTTTGGGTTCAGAACCTTCCGTTTCTCTGGATTTGGATAGCCGTGAGAATTGGACAAAGGTTCTCGGTTTAGTTTGGAATCATCATCGTGACATTTTCACTTTCAAAATAACGTTAAAGAAAGAATCGGCGTTGGCACCCACTAAACGAATGCTGTTGTCAGAGATCTCAAAAATCTTTGACCCGTTGGGTTTCCTGGCTCCTGCCACCATTTTGTTTAAAACGCTGTTTCAGGAGTTATGGGTGCTTAAAACCAAGATCGCATGGGATGATCCACTGCCAACTGAAGTAGCTGACAAATGTATTTTCTACCGAAGGGATTTACTCTACTTTGAAAAGGTTAACATTTTGAGCAGGTGTACTTTGAATTCGAAGCATTTTGACTCGATAGGATTTTCAGACGCATCTGAAAAAGCATATTCCGCGGTTGTCTATGCTCGTAGTCTAGATGAAATGGCCAAATCGAAGTTCAACTTATAGCCGCTAAGACCCGCGTTGCTCCAGTTAAACAACTAAAAATTCCTCGTCTAGAACTTTGTGGGGCTCTTTTGTTAAGTCGTTTGATAAAATTGGTTCGTACTTCTCTGGACGTAAGACCCGTTAACACCTTTGTATCTTGTGATGCTCAAATCGTGCTAGCCTGGCTTTCTTCCCCTCCTCGTCGTTGGAATACTTTTGTTGCGAATCGCTCTTCAAAAATTCTTGATGTTCTTCCCCGCTCTGATTGTAACTATGTTTGCTCTGAGGAAAACCCAGTTGATTGTGCATCGAGAGGGGTCGAGCCCAGGAAGTTGTTGCAGTTGGGAATTTGGTGAAAAGGTCCTGATTGGATTTCGATGGAATTCGAATTTTGGCCGATCTCTGCAGAAAGAGTAGAAATAAAAAAGTACCTGAAAGTAGGAAAGAATTTGTTGTGTGCACAGGAGAATCTCATAGACAAACTAGGGAAAATGCAACGTCATCTACTCGGACAACGGCAATAATTTTCCAGGAGCAGCTAAAGCCTTATCAGAATGGAATGCATTGGTGCGGTCCGAAGAATATAAGCAGCGAATTTCGGCAACACTTGCAGCAGAAAGCATTAGGTGGGAGTTTATTATTCCGTACAGTCCTCATTTTGGGGCCTTTGGGAAGCGGGGGTTAAAAGTGTCAAACAGCATTTTCGTCGAGTGGTAGGCAACACTGTTTTGAACTTTGAAGAGATGTCCACTTTGCCTTGTCAAATTGAAGCTTTATTAAACTCTAGGCCTCTTTGCTCTATATCTGATTCTGATTTGAATCCTTTAACACCATCTCATTTCCTTTTATGCAGACCACATACGGCGATACCAGAACCAGGCTATCTAGAGATCCCACTAAATAGACTTGGAAGATGGCAACTCATTCAAAACATGGCCCAAGGTTTTTGGCTTCGGTGCCATTCAGACTACCTTACGTCGATGCAACATCGCCCCAAATGGCAGAAGAAAACCAGGAATTTCGAAGTTGGTGACCTGGTTGTTGCCAAAGAGCCGAATATGCCACCATCAAAATGGGCACTAGGACGAGTTGTGACACTTCATCCCGGACAGGATGATAGAGTACGAGTTGTGTCTATTCGCACCAAAAATGGCATTTTCAAACGATCCGTTACAAAGCTGGCTATTCTACCATGTGCCTGAAATTCCTTCAGGAGAGGCCGGCGTGTTCAGGAATGGAGCTAAACTTCTTAAATTATAATTCTTATTATTTGTTGTTAAATTGTTTAAATTCGTTATTATTTACAATTCTTTAATTTATTGATTTAATTTTTTCTTTGTTAACTTTTTGTATAATTTGCCAAACATTTCGAATCATACCCTTTATTTTGTTCTTATCATACATAAGCGATCTTAATCCCTTGTTGTTTGTTTAACGTTTTTTTTTTTTTGAATTTATGATAAGAAGCTTATGAACCCGCTATGTAAGTGGAAATTGTGGGAGAAAACATTCCATGCATTTTTTGCAAATATCGATCTCTTCTTCCAGCAACCACCATCGAGATAACATCATCATTATTAGTACAGTCCGCATTTTGTTAATCGAAAATTTGTCTTGGTCCAAAGCATTACATATATATTAAATACATTCCTTGTTATTGATTTTGAAAGTTTGTTGTTAATTTCTTTTTGGAATTTTGCATTGCTGATCAAAATCCAAAAGATTTTTGGGCTTTTATAAATTTTAAAAAACAAATTTCTGGAATATTTATGAATATGGAATACGAGTATAATAATCAAACCTCATCTAATTTAGCTTCCACATGCGATCTTTTTGCATCCTTTTTTGAGTTTGTGTATTTTATCTGTTATTCCAGACATTGATGTTGAACCAATCTAGTTTTCAAATAAGAATCTGGGACATATTTTTTTGTCTGTTGATGACATAATAGACGGAATTTTAAAAATGAACCCTAGTTTGAATCCTGGTCTAGATGGTATTACCTCTTTTTTAATAAAAAAAAATGTTTATCATTAGCTAAGCCACTTCAAATTATTTTCAATTTATCTCTTTCCAAGGAAATTTTTCTCGATAGTTGAAAATTGTCATACATAACTCACATTTTTAAAGCAGGACAAAAGCATAAAATTGAAAATTATAGTGCTATTTCTAAACTTTCAGCTATACCAAAGCTATCTGAGTCCATTGTAAAACAAAAAAATTATTTTTGTATAAAAGAACTTATATCTCCGTATCATCAACATGGATTAGGATTTGTATATAGTAGATCAATAACTAAAAATTCAACTTTGTTTATAAAATATGTTTCTGATGTTATTTTTACTGACTTTCAGAAGTCATTTGATAGTATTTGTATTTTGCAGCTCTTAAAAAACTTGAACATTTTGTATTTCATTCAAGATTAAACGCTTCTTAATTGCGTATCTAATTATTTGGTCAATAGAAGTCAAATAGTAAATATTTTTAACTTTACGGCCAAAGTAATAAATGTTTCATCTGGTGTTCAGCAAGATACTCATTTTGGACCTTTGTTGTTCTTAATTTATGTTAATGAACTACCTTTATTGCTGCAATATACTACTGGTTTGTTATTTGCAGACGATTTCAAACTTTGTTCAATCATAAAAGTACTAATGATTGTCTTAATGTACAAAGAGCCATAAATAAAATAGTTGATTGTTGCAAAGTTTATTTTTAGTCACTTAACATTAAAAAATATAATTCTTTCTCATTTACAAGAACATTAGTCTTATATGATTATAATATTTCAAACGTGGTTTTGGGTAGACTGTCGGAAGTGAAAGATCTTGGATTAGTTTTGGATTAAAAATTAAATATCTCTTTGCATATTGATGTTATTATTGCTAAGGTAAACTGTTTGCTAGGTTTCTTAAAACGAAATTGCTTAGATTTTTCTAATCCTTATGCAATTAAAGCAGTTTATACGTCACTGTCACGTTTCCGCCCGCATTTAGAATATACTTCAGTTGTATTGGATTCATTTTACATAGTTTAAAAGAGTCGTATTGAAAAAGCTCAAAAATCTCTTTCGAGGTTTTTGGTTAGGCAATTAAATTGGAATTTGCCAGAAATGTCCTGTTATCCCGCCAAAGGTGCTCTAATTGGTATAAGTATGTACTATAGAAAATAGTCGCTTTGTAAATTGTGTTATCTTCGCTCATGATACATGGTCTTACCATATGAAATGTCCATGTTTACTAATTTCTTAAAATGGCTATGTTACAGGAAGGAATATACGATCCAGAAAATTATTTTATATTTCCTCGCATAGATATAATTATGGATGTAATTAACCCTTCACAAGATGTATGAGATTATTTAATGAAGTACATTTTAAATTAGATTTAAGTCTTGAAAGAAATGTATTTAAATATTACAAATAATTGAAAATGTAAATACAAATGTAAAGGAAACTCGATAGATGAGGAATGAATAAATAAATAAATAAATAAGAAATTGTCAGCATGTCGGACATTCAAGGCTCACTGAAAGCGTTAAGCTCTTACGTCATTACCACCAAATTCAATGGCGAAGGCAGGTGGGAATATAAATATTTTTTAGAGTAAGTAAATTTGGTATGTCAATGGGGAAATTACTGTTGGATCACAAATAACGGGGCCTGCGACTGAAACATACAATAATTCACTTCCCTATTTGCAAATACATTTAATAAAAGCCAGTCGCCAGAGGTACCTACCTAGATAATTATTAAGATGATCCTGAAGAATATTTTCGTCGGTCTATTTATTTTCCTTTCTTGGACCATTTATTCATGCAATTAAAAATAGGTTTCTCGATCGTCGTGGATTGTTTTCCAAAATTCAAAGTATTTTACCGAAAAATGTGGCAAACTTGAAGAAGTAGAAATAGAAAAGTCTGCTGAGGTATTTGCACAAGAACTGCCAGATGATGTAAAAGTATGCTTAGATGATTTTCTGGTCGAATTAAAGATGTTGCGCAGGTACAAATGTATTTCTTTGATTTCCTGATATATGTCATTGTTAAATTTACTAGGGTTGCAAGCATTCTCTGAGTATGCCAAATGAAAATTCGTCCTTATGTAAGCCATAATTGATTATACCTATGATATTTTTGTAAAAAATTGCGAAATGTAAATAAAAATCAATCTTAATCTAATCTAAATCTGTAAACCAGTTCACTGCAGATTTTTGCGATACTTCCGGTATCTGTAGCGTCAAGTGAGCGATCTTTTTCATGCTTGAGCTGATTAAAAACATATCTGAGTGACAAAACCGGAGAAGAGCGACTGAACGGTTTGATGTTGCTGAACATCTGTGGGGATATTGAGGTTGACTATGAGGACGTTATAAATATAATGGCAAAAGTTCCAAAGCAAATGGATTTTATTCTACAAAATATTGTACCTTACTAAAAATGCATTTATGTATTTTGTTCACATACGTGCATTCAAAAAACATATTATTACTATTATATAAATACTATAGAGATGGACACGATACCGAGAATAGTCGCTGTCTCGTCGATGAGACGAGAACACCCGAGACGAGACCGTATTTTTGGTACCGAAATTCGCCGAGAGTCTCGCTGTTCTCGGTGGTTTAGTTTCGATTTCCGCTAAAACAAATATTTGTTGATTTAATTATAATTATCCTGAAAAGGATTTATATATACATTGCTTTGGAATAGCAATCGCTCATATTTCAGACTTTGTTTTCGCTTAGAAATAAGTTGACTTTAAAACTTTTAAGGGGCACTTGAAAATAAATATTATCGAAACGTCAAAATATAGTTTTTTGCCTATTTGTCAAGCCATAAGCTGTCAAAATCAAATTCAGATTGGGTCCGATTTAAATGAATTAGCCAATTAGCCAACAAACTTCTGAGATACCGTACTATATCTTTTCAATTTAAACTCATATCTTATCTTACATCTTTTTACTACCAAAAAAACATGAAAGAAACCAAGACTAAGGATAAGATCAAGGCCAAGACCGAGACGAGACTACAGATTCAAATTTTCTCTGGAAAAGGCGAGACCAAGACCGAGACGAGACTTGGTTAAACCTGACAGAGACGACACTGATATTTTTCGATTTTGACAAGACGAGACAAACAAAAGTCTCGCCTGGGTTGGTCTCGTTGTCAGCCTAATGAGAGCGAAACAAATATTAAGTTTGTCCGCGCTAATCTCAGAAAGAATTTAACCTATTTACTTGAAACCAATTTTATAAATTTCCATATTCTTTTTCTATTTGTTAAATATGTTTGTTTAATTAGATTACTAACTTAAAAAAAAATCGTACACTTTTTGTCGAAGTTGACCAACATATTTAATTATTCTCTTAAACCTGCTAGATATTTTACAAAAATGAGATCTTTTGTATAACGCCAATAGTTTTGTGCGAATTTTAAGCCATAAATCATTTTTTTACTGTACTTATAAGCCGAGAAATAAATGTATGTACAAATTATAAATTTATCAAATTTGTGTTTTTTGCTACATTTCTTGTGAATTTTCTTTTGTTTATTTGTTTCTGAATTTTAGTCCACTCAATTTGTCGCTCATCGACTCATTTAGGAACACCAAGTAATTAATACTTTGGGGAGTTTAGTGGCTTTTAATTATGTACCACAGCTTACGAAGAAAAAATAACAGATATAGGAACAATTAATAAAATTTGCTATTTTTGCAAAGGCAAAAAGTGGGCTAAGGAATTTAATAACATGTGTTGTACTAATGCAAAAGTAAGCATTCCTTTTATAGCCAATCCACCTTAACCATTAGAAAGTGTGCTCAATGAAGATCATACTCCATATAGGAAATCCCTGGATAAGTTCATATAATACACTTTTTTAAATAAAATCTTTCAGTGCAAAATGATCTTAGGGAAAGTGTTTTTTCTCATGGTCCACTGAATGTAGCCCTTTTCAAAGGGGGCTCACAAAATAACCAGTATTTGCTTCTTCCTGAAAATAATAAAACTGCTAATATTGTATACCCAGAAGCTTTGAAATATTCATGTTCGAATACATGTTAAAACGTCTATTTTTTGAAAACTGTTTTAGTGAGAGAACATTCAAATCTTTATTTGGTTACGGAAAGCATATGTAAGTATATATATATATATATATATTTTTTGTTATGTAATAATATAGTAGAAATTGCGGCCAGTCTCATTGAGCATTTGATATGTTTTAGTCATAATAAAAAAGATATTAAAAGCTTGCGGAGCAAAGCGAGCACGGTCAGCTAGTTTATAAAACAAAAACTGTTCGTTAATTTTTAGTAAATATTTTTTTTTGAAGCCCCCCCCCCCCTCGAAATTTTGTTTCTGCGTTCGTCCTGTCCAAATTGGTGTGTGAACATGTAGTCAAACTGAACGAACTAGGCAAAAACAATAAGGTCTCACTTAATTGAGTACCTGCCATATAGATAATGAGGAACGCGGACTCCTTAGAGAAAATAGGGGCAACAATTCTACCGCGGAATGGGAGAGAACGTGCTTAAAAATAAAATCAGGAAAGAAGAGAAGACCCGAAGATAAAAAATTGGAAGGAACTCCCCAAGTCGGGGCAGGAAATACTGTTGATTGGTGAATACAACTACAAACGGTTCACGGACTGTATCGGCTTAGCTAGAAAGAAACTTAGAATCATAACGGGATTTCTCACCGGTCACCGGACAGCTCAAAAAACATCTAAGTATTCTTGTCTAGAAGATAGTATCACGTGTAGATTTTGTCAGGATGAGGATGAAACCAGACCACATCCTAGGCAGATGAGGTGCACTAATGCACCACAGGTTATTACACTCCTGTGAAAATTGATCAATTTTTTTTTCTTAATTTGTTAATTTTTTTAATATTTGGTGAATGCGAACTCTTAAAATAACAATCATGAGTCTTTTATTTCGGCGATGTTTTAAGTCTAAGAAAAGAATATGCAAATCCTGCACATTTTTGCTTGTTTTTTACAATACGAAAATCGTTAAAAATTAAAACTCTACAAAAATAATAAGACATCCTAAAACGTGTTCCTTCAAAACAATTCCCCCGTACAATTTCGATAAATCTGACAAAAAAAAAAAAAACAAAAAACAATTCATCGGCAAATAAAAATCTTTGGAAATCAAGGATATAAAAAGCTACAACTGATGGTCCTACCAAATATATATAAATAAAAAAATATTTAAGTACTCAAGTCACGTATGTTTTCAAACAAAGACAAAACTCCTTTGCAAAGAAACGAATAGAGCAAAAGGAATCAAATAAAATAGAAATTTGATTGTGTTTTCGTTTTCCTAAATCAATTGTAGTATTCTTATCATGTCTACGTTTTTTTCTCTGCACAAAATATTTTATATGATTTGTGTATATTTGTTCCTTTTTTTAAAAATCATCAATATATACTTTTTCAGGCCATAGTGGAGTAAATCAACTCGGTGGTGTATTTGTGGGTGGCCGCCCATTACCCGACTCGACACGCCAAAAGATTGTCGAACTAGCACATTCTGGTGCCCGTCCTTGTGATATATCGCGCATCCTTCAAGTATCGAATGGATGTGTTAGTAAAATTCTTGGAAGGTTAGTAAAAAGAGTATATACAATATATGTATTAACATATGGATTATTTCCGAGGAATAGATTGTGGTTTCGATTCGAGCGAATTGTTCTCTGGCAAAATTAATGCTTTATTTATATTTCAGTTTCGGTGCATTTTATTTACTTGATCGTCATATTTTTTACTTCATATTATATTGAGTTGTATTCAATGAATTTGCTGATAACGAAACCACTGTCTTCAATTATAATTTGGTTTAACTTTTCAAAACGTATTTATTTACAGATATTATGAAACTGGTAGCATTCGACCAAGAGCTATTGGTGGCTCCAAACCGCGTGTAGCAACAGCCGAGGTGGTAAATAAAATTTCGCAGTACAAACGTGAATGTCCTAGCATATTCGCATGGGAAATTCGTGATAGATTATTGCAAGATGGAGTTTGTACAAACGATAATATACCAAGTGTAAGTTTTGAGTAAACATTATCTATAATTAAACAAATAAGTTGAAATGTTTGTTCAGTTTTTTTTTTCTTAGGTCAAACCTAAGGAGTTAATTTAATTGTTTTAAATCATTAGTATAATTTTTATTCATGAAAATTTGTATTATATCACACTATAATTTAAATTATAATTTTATTTATGTGATATGTGGATTTTATTGAGGAATATATATACAGAAATATTCGAATCATTTTGTGTTTGAGATTATTGAAAGGAGCATTTTCTTAAATTTTCTTACTGGATTATTTTATTCAGTAATTTATTTTATTCACTAACAGTCCTATTAATAAAAACGCTTAGTCCACCGCTAGTCAATGGACTTACAAAACCATGAAATAAGAGTTAGACCATGGGCTAAAATTTCATATTAATAAAAAATCGAACAAAATCTACTACAAAAAGTATCAACTCGATGTCTTTTTATTCTATGTCCCTGTAAATTTTGTTCTCAAATGTCAATTCTTAGTTCTTTACTAGACCACCGTATTCGATGGTCTAACGAAGGACTAAGTTGGTAAACGTCAAATAGCAAAAATTCTGTTTTACTAATAGCATTTCGCACTTAGTCCACGGAATAAGTCCTAAGCCTTCCCTAGCCCATGTTTATTAATTTGGGTGTAAATGTTTAATTGGAGGCATATTTTGATTTTCATTATGTAAATAGCCAGGTAGCTAGTTTGAATAATGACATTATTGATGAGAAACAATGGAGTTATTCGACTACGTTAAGTTTGTTACGTGCGTTATTTGCGAGCCTATATAAATTTAAGGGTGATTATAATTATTGGAAATTGAGAACATTGCTGTCTTCATTAGAAATTTACCCAAATAATGTGACATATCACACTATATCTGTATATTCCCATTTTCATATGAAAGTGAGTCTGTTCTAAAGCAGACATCGAGACAAGTGAGTCCATTGTGTATGCCTTTTATACGTAGGTACTGTATATACCTACATATATACCAATAAGCATCAGAGCTCAAATTCAAATATCAATAAGAGTTTAAGAAATGATTGCAAGGTTTATGGTTTTACGTTTACAGAATACGTAGATATCTATATATGTACATCTATTCTATAAGCTAGAAAATATTTTAAAGTTTTACCAAACGAATCTTTTAAAAATTGCACTATATTTTAAACTTAGTATGATTCCACCATGTACAACTGTAAGCCCGAGATAAATTTCGATGCAATTGGGCATACAATTTATTAAATCCCTGATAAGCTCTCCATAAAGTGTGCTATCATCTGAAAAAAAAATCCGGCCCTTTCCCTAAATTACCGCAGGGAAATGCGAGCTTGAGTGTCCTTCTTCTACTTCTTCTTATTATTGTTGTACACAAAAGAAATCATTTGTTCATGCCGGAAAAAAGGAAAAAGTTAAAATAATAATATAATTCAGTCGTGCGATAGTTAGGTAATAATGTGTCTGCCATTTTCTTTTCTTGTTGATGATGGGCGGATACGGATGCGGATGCTTTACTCTCAATGTACTTTGACGACAAAATATTGGGTTGAACCACAAGGAAGGGTGTTTGGTTAAATATATGTTAATAAAAAAACTAAAATTATAATTTTTTTTAAATTTCTCCCATCCGAATCATGAAAATGCTTTCTTGCCTCTGACGCATTATATTGTAAATATATTCACCCTTCTTTCAAAAAACAAAAAAAAAAATATATAAAGGAGAGAACAAAAAATGAATCAGGAAAGTAAATGGGTGATGATGACTGATGGCGGGATAGAATGTTGAAGGTGGGCCGACGCCGAGAAAAAAGTTTCCATTATTTATACACTTTCTTCCCTCATTACGCCACACGAAATTTTATTCTATTTGTTGTTCTTTCTCTGGTGTCGTGAGGGTGTCAGAAATCTATTGAGCTAAGGGCTAGGGATTTGTTTTCTTCGATTTCTTAAACCATTTTCTTTTGTCGTTAAAACTGAAAAGTCTACAGGACGAGAAAAAGGCATAACAGCGACAAAATGATATTAACGCATTTATGGGTGACTGCTGGCTAACCACCATAACCACCACCTATCTCGTTCTTCATCCCCATCGTCTCTCGGCGTTTTATTTTCAGCTTAATGTGTGAGGTGGAATGTGTTTTTATGGTTTTCCTGTGAACGGAAGTAATCATTAGGAAAAGAGGTCTTTTGGGAAAAATGTGTTGACATATATATATATATATATATATATATTTGTTTTATTTATTTTTTTTTTGATTTTCTGTTCCTATATCTATTATCATTTTTTGTGTGTTTAGGTTTCATCGATAAACCGTGTCCTGAGAAACTTAGCCGCACAAAAAGAACAACAACAGCATCCTTCAAGTAATCAACAAGGTAGTAGTGGTAATGGCGGAACGAGCGGTAG
The DNA here is from genome assembly GCA_910595825.1 of Philhelius pedissequus. Lineage (NCBI taxonomy): Eukaryota > Metazoa > Arthropoda > Insecta > Diptera > Syrphidae > Philhelius > Philhelius pedissequus. Next base: position 3,833,407 of record OU343164.1, read on the forward strand.
CAGTACAGCCAGTAATAATACCGCCCAACAGCAACAACAAATTGCAACACCATTAAATTCAGCCGGAAGTGTTGGAAGTAATAATTGCAATGGCGGTTCTGTAGGTACTGCATCAAACAGTGTCGGTAGCGGCCTTATTGATGTGGGTAGTGATTCAGTTTATGATAAATTACGTTTACTAAATGGTCATTATCATCATCATCATACTCATGCGCACAATCAGAGTGCCCAAGCAGCTGCAGCTGCTGCAGTAGCAGCCGGATGCTGGCCACGAGCACCACCGTCCTGGTATTCGACACCGTTAAATGGAGGTTCACCGTTTCCGAGTTCGTTGCAACCTTTAAGTCCTAGCGGTGGGTCAGTTGGCTCAGTATTGGGTGTTGGTAGTTGTCCTATAACACCCGAAGGTATTCATTTAAAGAAAGGTAAGTTTTATTCATTTTATCATTCATGTTTTTGCCACAACAAAAGTAAGATATGTATTATACGTTTCATATGTATTCCTTTTCTTAGAGATATACAAGTACCTATGTTTTTTACTTGCGATATAGGTACTATAGGGCAAGTTTTGCATGTGTAAAAAAATCGAACTCGAGATTTTAATCAAAGTTGATATTGCGATGATAGAGAACACCAAAAAGTGGGTCCCGCAATTCCGTCTGTCTGTACAACTCTCTACATCCTAAACGCATGAAGCTATTTTCTTTAAACTGGATATTTAAGTGTTTTAGGTGATTGTTCAAAATAGATTTTTGAATCGTTGTTTTAGCCCCAAAAATAAAGGCACTTGCCATACAATTTTTGTAAAAACTTTCTTTCAAATTTCTAATTCGAAGCGAATGTTAATGTTTTATAGGTAAAAGAAAATAAGCAGAAGTTATGTATTTATATTGAAATTTTTTATTGGTCTTTCAGAACCTCTCAAAATAAAAATTTATCTTTTAACTAAATGAGAAAATGTGTTCACTCTGGAGAGGGAGATACATGGAACTGCATATGCAAATAACGGAAACACATCACAACCCTAAAAAAAAGATATTTCAATAGGACAAATCCCCATCATGGTGAAAAAAGTTGGATTTTCTACAGCTTACTAAAAAATCGCGTAGAATTTAATGCTTCAAAAACTCCGTGATGTCTCCTTTCGTTAAAGCAGAACCCCGCCTCCATGCCGCTATCCATTAGCGGCACTTCGTGCATTGAAGAAACCGATCAGCTTTCAGTCCTTGGCATGTGCATCACAGACCACCTCTTGTGGAATGAACACATATTTGATGTCGCCAACAACGCTGCAAAATGTTTGGGCTTTCTTCTGAGAACTTCGAAGATGCAAGACATTCTTCTACCCTTCTCATCTGGCTGTAATCCTAGGTCTTCATTCGTCAAAAGCTGGAGTTTCATTCTCACATTTGGGCAGGAGCTCCCAAAACTCACTTGAAGTTCTTAGATAGAATTCAATTCATAGGAGATAATTGAATCATTTTCATCTCTCAAACACCGGAGAAATGTTCCATGTCTTTCATTATTTTATCACTATTTTTATAAACAATGTTCTAGCGAAATAGCCAGTTGCATTCCTAACCTTAAACTATTCAACCGTAACTGTCGCGCTTCTAGGAATGCTCATCAGTTTACCCTTGAGCCCAACTTCGGACGTACTGTCAAGGACAGAGATTCTTTCTTTAGCCGTACAACTCGAGTGGGGAATGCTTTACCATGCTCTATTTTCCCTTCCCATTTCAATATTCTGAACTTCAAAACCAATGTGCATCGGTATCTCCTTTCAAATTCTAACCTATTTTCCTAATGCTCGCACTGTGCTTGTAAATATTAAGGGTAGTGCGTGCGCAATTATAAAAAAAAACTCTGAAATCTCGAATAAGCATGCAGAATCGCAATTATGCAAACTCTACTAAATAAAGACGTCTAAAATCCCAATCGCCACTTGTCTATATAAACATTCTTCCATTGTATAAGAGTTTATATACTTATTCTCAAAAAAAAACTTTTTTTTCGACGAATGCATAACTTGCCTATAGTAACTATGATCGCAAGTAAAAATAGTGTGTGTACCCGCCAGAAGTAAAACAACCCATATTTGAAACTATTTTTTCTTTCGTAATTCTAAGTCAGCTACAACATAATAACCTATATGTATTTCAATTTTATGGAAACCGGTCAAAGGACAACGAAGTTGACATTTCTCGATACCATACGCGTACTTGCATAAATACAAAAAATCATAAAACTAGCCTAATTATTATTAACTAACTAATTCACTGACCCAACTAAACTATATCTCCTAACTAATGTCTTTTGACCAAAAAAACTATTTAATTTAATTCTAGTTACATATCTTATTTGTTATTTCACCTAGGAAACTTTTTGAAAAAAAAACTTGGTATCATATCATTTTTTTTCAATTTTTACTTACAAACTACCTAAAGCTAGACTAAAAATAATTAAAACTAGATAGGTATAACTAACTTATACTAATTAAAACTAGCCTAAACTACTTAAGATGCCTAAAAATACATAACACTACTTACTTAAACCTGCTTAACCTAAATCTACTTAAAAACTAGAACAGCCACTGCAGCATTTTTTGTTGATTTATTTTTGTTGTGTATTTTGACACATATACAGGCATACATACGAATACATATACCTCCGCCTATCTACAAATTTTTATTTATTTTTTCTGCCAACCTGGCTGTCCTTTACCTAATTACGCTTAATCTTTGTAAGTCGGCGAAGACAAAATCTTATCCGACTTTACATGTCGGTATCTTGTTCAGAAAGCCACCAAAACTGGTTCTCCTGTTTCACCCTATCCCTTCGGTCCCGATCGGACACCGTCCTACTGAACCGAAAGCTATTTTCTCCATCTTGGTCGATGACGTCTCGACCATATAGGAGTCGCCTATCTACAGTTCGTCGGCTGAAATGGTACATTAGCAGAACCGCCATTCTATCCTGTATCAGCCCTCGACTGTCTAAATAGAGGAATGCATTGGGATGGATGTGGCCACTTAGCCACATATTCTTATACAGTATTCGCTATTGGGGTAGTAAGTACCAAAAATTAAGCTGTTGGTTGAGGTAATCGCTCTTGCAATGTGACCCCGAATCAGCTAAAACAAAAAATTATCTATTCTGTTTATGTTGGTTCCAATGTATATAACCTGGTTGGAATAATATCTTTAATTGGCAACCTTGGTCTTGCTGTGAAAAGTTTAATTGGATTTACGCTCGTCAAAAAACATAATTTTTAAATTGATTTTTACTGTAAATAATAAATAAAACCCAGTGGAAAGTGTTTCAAAGTAAATATATAATCCATTGAAAATAAAATCTGAGAAACAAAATCCACCAAACGATTGCAAAATCCACGAATCTGAGAAGCAATCTAAAAGAAAGTGTCCTGGAACGTCTGCCATATTACAGGATAGCACGTCAAGTATGAACATTTTACAAGAAAACAGCCCTGCTACATAATACACAATAATACACAATATAACATAATAAGGAATGGATCGTTGCTCTAACCGATAATGCACAAAAGAAACATCAAAGAAAAGACATCAATGACATAGCAACAACATTCTACAGTAATTTGTATGCAACTCAAATACAGAATTTTGACAACTACACAATATTTGAATCTCAAGAAGAAGAATGTCCCGCTCTGCTAAAAAACGAAGTCGAAAATGCAATTCAAAACCTGAGCAACGATAAATGTAGTCTGAATGATGGAATCGCTGCTGAGTATTTAAAATACGCAAAATTTTCACTGGCCAACTGGTTTAAGGAACTGTTCAACCAGGTTTTGGTCACCGAGGATATTCCACAACAATGGAAAACAGCCGAAATAATCCTCATCCACAAAAAAGGTAGCAAAGATGATATTAACAACTACAGGCCCATTAGTATAATTTCTTGTATTTATAAAGTCTTTGCAAAATGCTTGTGTAAAAGAATAAAAACAAGTTTAAAATTGAATCAATCCTATGAACAAGCTGGATTCAGATCTGGGTTTGCAACAATAGATCATCTTCAAACAATGAACCAAATTATCGAAAAAGCCAAAGAATACAATATCAATCTATATTTCGCATTCATTGATTTTGCTAAAACTTTCGACACTATAGAACACAAATTCATTTGGCTAGCATTAATAAACCAAGGCGTGGAGCCCAAAATTGTAAGAATCTTAAAAAAGATGTACGATGGAAGTATGGCATGCATAAAAACTGACACCAAGGGTCCAATGTTTCATCTAACCCGCGGAGTTAGACAAGGTGATCCACTTTCGCCAGCTCTCTTTTCCGCAACTCTAGAAGACATTTTTCGGAAATTGGATTAGGAAAACAAAGGTATGAAGGTTAACGGCAAATATCTATCAAATTTAAGATTTGCAGACGATATCGTTTTTATTTCCACCAGCAGTGATGAACTACAAACCATGTTGAAAGAACTATGTTTTGAATGCAAAAAAAGTAGGTCTATCAACAGATAGGCAAACAGCAAAAATAATGTCAAATGGGTATCAAACAGAGATGAAAATAGATAACATCATTCTAGAGTATGTAGAAGACTATACGTACTTGGGTCAAATAATATCATTTATTAACAAAGATACCAAAAATGTTACCCACAGAATTACAAATGCTTGGCGACAGTCTTGGAACGTTAGAAATCTTCTACACCTTAACATTTCCAGTCAAACAAGAAAATACATATTTGATTCTTCGATTCTTCCAGTTCTCACATATGGGTGCCAAACGTGGCAACTTACAAGATACCTTGAGAACAACTTAAAGTCGTGCCACAGATCGATGGAAAGATCAATATTAACTATGCGGATCTCTCAAAGAACTAACCGCAACACAATAAGAAGTCAAACTAATTTCGAAGACGTACGGCAAAGAATTAGAAAATTAAAATGTGACTGGGCTGGGCACATAGTTCGCACAAGGGATGAACGATGGACCAAGACGACAACAGAATGGATACCATTAGACAGGAAGCGAAATGTTGGAGGACAATACAAAAGATGGAGAGATAACGTCAATTCCTTTTGCTCTAACTACTGGCAAGAAGCCACAGATAGAAGAAGTTGGAAATTAAAGGGGGAGGCTTATGCTCGTCAAACTTCTTAATTAAACTTGTATTTATATATATTCTGAATTATAAACATTAAGAGTGAATAAAGCTCATAATAGTAATAATAATAATAATACTCTATATATATTTTTTAAACTTACAAAGCATTTCGAAAAAAGGCGCGAAGAGGCAGTGTTCAAGAGAAAGTTATTAATTTATTTTGGCTACACATCCTAGTGATGGGCGAATAAAAATGAAAATTCGTTTATTTAGGAATGACGAGTATTCTAAAAACTCGTATGAACATTACCCCCGCCCTTGGCGCAATGTGCTTAAGAAAAAAATTAACATTAGATAATACTATATTGAAGTTAAAATTAGATACATTTCATAGATGCATATATGAAATTCAGTACTACATATTTATTAATTTAATGTAATCAATTAATTTAATACATGGATTCTAATATATTAACATTATAATATTTATAAAATAAAAACATAAAAAATATTATTTCATTTTAGAAACAATAACTTATTATTTATTCAATGTTAAAAGTACACATAGCTATGGTTTTTTTTTTAATTTTATTTTGATGGTAGTAAACATAGTTTAACAATTGGTCTCATTAGTACACCATTTTTAGTTCTAACTGTTGCGATTCTTATTCCACCATCGTTTCCGGGGTGAACCTGAACCACACGCCCTGAACTCCATTCGGTGGTAGGTAAATTATCTTGTTTGACAATTACTAAATCGTTGACTTGTACATTTATTTCTGGCGTTTGTCTCTTTTGTCTTTTGAGAACCTCTTTTAAGTACTCATCTTTCCAACTCCTACAAAATTGCTGTTGTAAGCATTTCAATTTTTCAAAGCGGTTAATGAGGGATAAGGGAAATTCAATTAAATTTGGTTCTGGGAAAGCCATCATGGGAGATCCACGCAAAAAATGGCCTGGTGTCAGAGCTAATAGTACTGAAGGGTCACTTGACACAGTTGATGAGGGTCTTGAATTAAGACAAGCTTCGATGCGGGCTAATAGTGTTGAAAACTCCTCAAAGGTTAATTTTAAGTTTGTTACTAATTTTTGAAGTGAGACTTGAAGCTTTTTTCTCCAGCCTCCCACATCCCGCTGATATGAGGGGCACCTGGAGGAATAAAGTTCCATTTTCACCCTTGTACTCCGTACCTTGAACATGATCGTTTTGAATGGACCCTAATAATGCATTTAATTGCCCCAATAAAATTGGTAAAATAATCTGTATAAACTTCTTGGGGAAGTCCTCTCCGAGCTATAAAGCGTGCAAATGTAGCCAAAAATACTTGTGATGATAGATCGCTTGCCGCTTTTAAATGAGTTGCTTTAGTAGCGAAGCAAACAAAAATGCAGGTGTAATTATAGCTTTTGATAGAAAATGGACCAGCAAAATTAATCCTTGTGTGAATAAGAGGTAGTGAGAAGTTACTTCTCTCGGGTGGAAGAGATGCCATTATTTGTTTGCTTAAATTTCTTTTATAAATGGTACATGTTTCAAATTGTCTGATATAATATTCAATAAGATTCTTTAATTTTGGTACCCAGAAAGATTGACGAACCATACATAACATTAGCGCGTTTCCACCATGAACGTTTAAATCATGAATGAAATCAACAAGAAGTAAAGCAAAACGAGCTGAATACGGAAGGATAATTGGATGGCATTCACTGAACGGCAGATCAGCCCTTGAACCTTTACGCGAAGAACGAAAGTGGAATCACGAAAAGGATTGCACGATAGTATTGAACCTTTGAAATGAATTGGTTTTTTTTTGAAAGAACAGAATATTCTCTAGGGTAAGCAGAGCACTGACATAAAAGTATCAGGCAAAGCTTAACAAAAATAATTTCTTGTTGTAAAAAGTGTAGAGAACTTAAGACCAGATTATTTTTCGAACATTTGTGAAAAAAACAGAACATGTAAGAAACAACCCGTAGGGCCCATGGCAAAGAGGAGAACCTTTCAGTATATCTTCGGTATCAGTGTGTGATTGTGCTACAAGTGATATGATAGGCATAACTTCTTAGTCCTCTTCCACCAATTGAAAGGTGGGACTTAATGGCCATTGAGTTGGTGGTTCACAAAGCCATAATGGGCCATGCAACCATAAGTTATTAGTTTTTAGATGGCAGGGCTCAAGTCCTGTAGGTGCTAGATCCGCTAGGTTGCTTCACTTACGTTGTTTAAAATCTCACTTGTTCTATTGGCTACAAAGGTTTTCCAAACAGGCGGTAGCTTATAAATCCATACCAGCACAATAGATGATTCAGTCTAAAGAACGGTTTGAGAGGTGGTTTCTGGAAATTGTGGAAGATACGATTTTATAAGTCTTGATAAGAGAAGAGCTCCACACAACTCCAAGCTGGGTAAATAGACTGGTTTAACTGATGCTAACTTTGATTTGGCACAAATTAAATGAGAAATAATACCATCTTTGCTAATGGTCAGGGAGTAAAATGCTGCAACGTATACTTTTTCGGAGGAATCGCAGAAACCGTTGAATTGGATTTGAGACTCTGGAGAGCAATTTAACCAACGAAGCATTTTAAACAATTAGATTTCATTTAAAGTTTCAATAAAAAGTTTCCATTTATATAGTTAATTGGGTTCTATACTCTCATCCCATTACGTCCCTTCCAACCAAATATTTTGCATCAGCATTTTCGCACGTATAACAATTGGTGCGAAACACCCCGCTAGATCAAAAAGACGTGCAATCTCAGAGAACACTTCACGTTTTGTTGCTGTCGATGTATATGTAGTTTAAAGGTTTGGCTATAAAGTAGAAATAATCCCCTTTAGCATTCCATCGAACATCTAATGTTTTCGTGACACTGTTTTCATCCAATTTCAAAAACTGTTCGTTTAAAACATGCTGTTGGGGCAAATTATCTAAAGTTTCTTTCGTGTTTGAAGTCAATTTTCTGAGAGGAAATGCAGAGGACTCGAGCAACGCTATTAATTCTAGCTGTGCTTTTATGACTTCTTGAATGTTGTGGGCCCTGGATAAGACATCATCCACGTAAAAATCAGTTTTGAGGATTTTCGAAGCTGTTGGAAATTCATTTTTCTTCTCTTGGGCTAAAGGGTACGGATTGCAAAGTAAGGCGCACAGTTGACGTCGAAAGTAACAGTTAGCAATTCATAATCTTCAACTCTTGAAAAGGAAAATGGTCGAAAGAGGATTCGTTGGAATGGTGTACGAGTATCGTTCGCATGTACCATTATCTAGCGATACATCTTCTCTATATCTGCATTGAAGACGAATTTATAGAATCTCCAACGGATTATAAGGCAGGAAAGATCAGTTTGTAGAACTGACCCTGAGTGTAGTTAGAACAAGCGCTGTATGCGTTCAAAACTACCCGCAATTTAGTTGATATACTTTCAGGTTTGATGACAGCGTGATCTGGAAATTAGATTGAGACAATTTCCCGTATTTAATTTGTTCTATTGGTTCAACTTTACGCATATAATTCATCGAAATATATTCCGAAAGAACCTTTGGATATTTGACTTTCAGGTCTAGATTTTTTTCTAAGGTTCTTTCACTACGAAAATATTGCTTTAAATTTGTAAGGTAGCCTAACAACATATCCACCATCTGGTCTCTTATAGGTTGTTTCTTTGATGCCATGAAATAAAGTCCAATGCGATAAAGTCCAAAACCAACCAAAAGTCCAAATACAAAATGTAATAACATCCAAAAAGACAAAATATTAAGAATAGGTTTGGCATTAAGTTGAAAATAAAAAAAAATCTTTATTTACCGTTTTTAATTGACAATTTTTAATTAAATCCAAAAAAATTTTGTATACACCCAAACTGGGCCCCACCCCAAATCCTATAACAGGGTCAAGTAGGGGAGTTGTATGGGGAAGCATGTCCCCCTAACGCGCCGAGCTCTTTTCATAGATGAAATTTAAATATAAATTTCATTGGTAATAATGTAGAGTTCTCTTTTTTCAAATGGAAATAACATCGAACGAAATGGAAATAACATCGAAAAAAATTTCATTGCAAATAACGTGGAATACTGATAGGCATTATTACCATTTTTATAGGAAATTCGCCTCTATTTATTGCTAAAAAGTGACCATAAATATAAATATATATGTAGATCACAATTAATAGAAATTATATATACTAAAAAATATAGCACATAATTTTGTATGCGCACCAAAATTTTACTCACAATATATTAGGAGATATTTTTTGTTCCATTCTGCTGCAGGCTTATGATTCTGACTTTGAAATTCTAATAACGGTACTGACGATATGATGATATGAGGTAATGATGATTATAAAATGATAGTGATAATATATGATGATGATGATGACGTTGATGAAATGCTTATTATGGTGATGTAGTCAGTTGAGATGATAATATTGCTGAGATGATAATTAGCATAGTAGAACGCCTCGTGTTGGGTAGTGGCAGCAGGAAAAGTGACTGCTCTGTCCACATAAATTTAATTTACTGTCCAATAGATCACGTGAACTTGATATCGATGAATTTCGATATAGCGATAGTGATAACAAGATGTAGGTAGGTACTACAAAGAAGTGCAGGATGTCGAGGTTTGATGAATAGATTCTTGATGATTTATGATGATGATGTGAACCGGATTTCATGTAGATGATACAGCCGTTTATGAGTACAAATTTGTGACATTCGTGGGTTAGATGAAATCCGCATGTGTTCGTCGAGTGATGAAGGCGATAGAGGACCACAGATCGGAAATTGGCACAAGAGCACGTGTTTAAATTACACGTTCTTTCCAAAACTACCAAATCCTTTTTCTTACCACAAATTAGAATGAAGAGCAGCTTATGTGCGGTTAATTGGGCTAAGTAATGGTAGAGATCTGTGAAGTTTTATCACGATGTTTAATTTCTGAAGATAGTCAAATATTCTTTTCAAAGAACTTTGGATTAGAATCGATAATCGATTAGGACCACTTGATGACTCCGAGATCCCGTTCTTGTATTTTCGTTTGGTTAAATTAAAAGACGCTCTTTTTACTTTCGATTATAGGTACTATAAGGCAAGTTATGGATGGATTCGTGCACAAAAAATTCTAACAATCAAACATGACATTACAATCATAGAGAACACGAAAAAATTGGGTCCTCTAATTCCGTCTGTCTGTCTATCTGTCCTCGAGTCTACAGCCTAAACGGTTGGATAGATTTGCTTCAAACTTGGTAGATATCGTTTTTTCGGTAATATGTCCACAGGTTTTTTCACTTTTTTTTTTTAAATACGACAAATAACAGTAGCTCCCATGCATTTTTTTTTGGCTAAAAACGACTAAGCAATATAAAAACATTTAATTATGCGTATTATCTATTAATTTCTACTTTATTATTAATCCCTCTTTACAATGTAGGCCCCCATACTTTTATATATACATATGACGTGTCTTTAAAATCACGTCAATCTTATGTATGCATATTGCACCTTAATTACAAAGTTATATGCTACCTACTCACCAAAATCCTTCATTTGCATTATTATAAGTACAAGTTTACATATTTAGATTTCATCTATATGTATATGCATGTGCATACATTTTACTCTCCAAACTTACATAATTAAAATCCATTAATAGATTTAAATTTACATTTGTAGGTAGTTACCTAAGTTACCTAAGTCACTCTTTCTTGAATCATCCATTCGACGAAAACATGTAAATTGGTTCTATGGGCAGTACCGTTAATAAGTAAGCCATATAAAATATTTGTATATTTAAAAGTGGATTGTACAAATCTAAGCACACAGGAATTTTTTTATAAAAATTCTTGGGGCCGTTTTCGACAAATACATTTTTTTCTTAACGTTTTTTTTATAATAAATAATATTTCCGAATTTATTTGATCAAAATCCGTAGAACAGTTTATTAGAAAGTCGAAAATCAAAGCAATGGTTGTGTGGCAGGTACAGTTAATAACTAAATATTTTAAAAAATTAACCAAAATGTAGACTATACCTATGTATATATTAGTGCACATATTTTTTTTACAAAATTTTATTATGCTTACATTTTTATATACTTAAGATAGTAGAAAACATTGTAGTTTTCGGGCTAAAAAACCATTCAAAAATAAACGGTGATTGTTTAAGAGCTTGGTTTTTGAAAATTCAAAAAAACACAGAAATTGGTAAAAAGTGAATGAAATTTTTATTTGGATCGATAAATGAATTTCTGCCATTTACTTTTTAAAAATAATTTCACTTAAATGTTGCCCGCGGCTACGCTTCAGGTGGTCCATTCTGAAGGTCCAATTTTGGCAAACTTTTTCACACATTTCGGCCGGAATCTCACCAATGACGCGTTCAATGTTGGCTTCCAAGGCAGCAATCGTGTTTGGCTTGTCCCCATAGACAATAGACTTAACATAGCCCCACAAAAAATAGTCTAACGGGGTCAAATCACATGATCTTGGTGGCCAATTGACTGCGCCAAAACGTGAGATCAACTGCTCACCAAATTCGCCTCTCAATTGATGCATGGTTTCGCGTGCAGTGTGGCATGTGGCACCGTCCTGTTGGAACCACATGTCGACCGAGTTCAATTCTTGCATTTTCGGCAAAAAAAAATCTGTTATCATCGAACGGTACCTTTCTCCATTGACCGTAACCCTGCGGCCTTCATCGTCCTTGAAGAAGTACGGCCCAATGATGCGGCCTGCCCATAAACCGCACCAAACAGTGCATTTTTCGGGATGCATTGGTAGCTGCTGAATTGCCTCTGGCTGCTCTTCACTTCAAATACGGCAATTCTGCTTATTCACGTATCCATTTAACCAAAAATGAGCCTCGTCGCTGAAGACAATTTTGCGATAATTTCATAATTTCAACATTTTTCACAGAGCACGAATTTTGATAATAAATTTCAATAATTTGCAAACGTTGTTCAGGCGTAAGTCTATTCATGATGAAATGGCAAACAATACTGAATCGAAATGTCAAATGTTCGTGGAATTTGTCATGTGTGATCTGTCAAAAATATAAACGTGAAAAACCATGTAGCAAAAAAATCACCCATTATTTGTATGAGAGACTAAGCATGCAGGTTTGCTTTATTAAACAACATGAACGAATATGTAAGAATATGAGTTGATTTGAAATTATTGGCGGTTAGTCTACATGCCAGTGTTGTTCCTCTACGCGTCCACTTTAATTGTCTACATTTCAACGTAGACAATGTAGACAATGTGTCGACAATGTAAACAATAACTTTGATATCTCAAATCTCACAAATAAAAACATTTTCAAAAAGTCTTTGCTGCAACGATTTTAACATTTTCGGTAAAAAAATAAGCTTCAAGCAATACATTACATTACATATTATACTACTCCGTAGATAAATCTACGAAGTAGAGACAATGAAGCACTGGCAACGAGACCATTTACTTTAAACATCACATACATTAAGACAACAGAGAGAAACAGAGAAAGAAAGAACACACAACAGAAGAAACACATGTCAACAGCATGTGGTTGGTTTCCGACGGTCCTCCATCGAAGTGCTAACCACGCGCAACGATGCTTGATTTCGCTGATCTATGGGAAGCGATGCTTTTTTTTTTTTTAAATTCATTTTTATTTCATATTAACTTATAACTATCATAAAGCTAGACAAAAATGTTTAAAACTAGCCTAATTATCAATAACTTACAACTAATTTACTGGCCCTTTACGGGCGCTCTAAATTAAACAATAACTCTTAAAACTAATGTCTTTCGACCTAAAAACTATTTTAATTAAATCTAAATTTTTTTTTTTTTATTTTATTTTATATTTCAAGGAAATTTCACAAAAACTTGATATCTTATCATTTTTTTTTTTTTTTTTTTTTTTTTTTTTTTTTTTTTTTTTTTTTTTTTATAAACTAAACCTAAATATATATTAAAAATAATTAAAACTAAATAAAACTAACTTATACGAACTAAAAATAACTTAAACTACTTAAAATACCTAAAAATACTTAAAACTACTTAAAAACTAGAACAGCCACAGCAGCATTTTTTTTTGTTTTTTAATTTTTTTTTGTTTATTTTTTATATGCATTCAGACACACACCAGCATGCAACCCACCCACACATGTACATACGCACATACATATACGTACACACATACATGTACAGACAAGCAGATACATGCACGTATGCCCCCGCATACATACATATTTTTAATTTTTTTTTTTGGTGCCACCCTGACTGTTCCCTATACCTAATGCCCTAAATCTATGTAAGTCGGCCAAGATATATCATCTTCATCGACTTTAAATATCACGATGCTGTTCAGAGAGCCACCAGAACTGGTTCTCCTGTTTCGCCCTATCCCTCCGGTCCCGATCGGACACAGTCCTACTGAACCGAAGGCGGTCTTCTCCACCTTGAGCGATGACGTCTCGACCATACAGGAGTCGCCTATCCACAGTTTTCCGGCTGACGTGGTAGATGAGCGGAACCGCCCCTCCATCCTGTATCAGCCCTCGACTGTCTAAATAGAGGAATGCCTCGGGAGGGATGTAGCCACTTAACCGCGCACTCTCGAAGTATTGGTTATTTGGGTAATACGCCCCAAAAATTAAGTTGTTAGTTGAGGACATCGCTCTTGCAACGTGACCCCGAATCAGCTTAAACAAAAAATCATCTATTCTGTTTATGTTGGCTCCGTTGTATAGAACCTGGTTGGAATAATATCGTTTGTACTCCGACTCTGGTGTTCTGTGTAATCCAAGGCAACGTCGAAGACACTGCCTCTCAAACACCCGAATCTTTTCCATTTGAGATGGGGCAACGTTGAACCACACCGGGCATCCATAGGCAATCATCGGCCTGATGAGGGCCATGTAGCAAATCACCTTCACCCTGCTGTCAAGACGACTGCTATAAGACAATCGTTTTGTCAGGGCAAAGGCTCCCCTAGCCCTGGCCAGAGCAGCACCTATATGTCTGTCGAAATACAAGTACTGATCCAACCAGATGCCAAGGTACTTTACTACACTTTTACTCGCCAGTGGATGTCCATGTGGTCCCACGATCACCAGCTTGCGCCAGTTCTTTCTCGTATCCCTTGAGGCGCTAGACAACGAAGTCCTAAACAGAATTGTTTCTGATTTCTGGAAATTGATTTTCAACTTCCAGTCATCACAATATCGCTGAATCTTGTCGAAGTCACGCTGCAAAAGAATTTTGATGACCTCAACTGTTGGAGCTGTTCTGTACGCAATTAGATCGTCGGCGTACGCAATTGCCTGAGTTAGACTACCTATCAGATCGCTGGTGTAAATGCTGAAGAGAATCGGCGAGTTAACCGCTCCCTGCTGAAGACCATTGTTAATATTAAAAACTGTGGTAGAAGTTACATTGCCACTCTTGACAACAAACTTTCTACCATTTAGCATGTCATAAAGCATATACAATAGCGGTTTACTTATACCAAGTCTGGCGAGCTTTAGATAGAGACCCTCTAACCATACGGTGTCGAAGGCCTTCTCCAAATCAACCAGACAGGCACCCGTACACTGCTTTTTAGATTTGTTCCATTGGACATCAGAAACGAGTTTAGACGCGGCATGAACTGTGTCATGTCCCGTCTTAAAACCGAACTGATTATCCGGTATGATTTTGTTGTCCTCCGTCCACTTGAACAGAGCTCTATTAATAACCTTTTCAAATACTTTGCTGATACTCGGAAGAAGACTTATCGACCTGAGATTCGCCGGATTGGAATTGTCCTTTCCCTTTTTAGGGAGAGGATGCACCACTGCTGTCTTCCACCGCACTGGATAATATGCATTATTCAGCGCGTTGTTAAACAGTGTGGTATATATGTCAACTGCTTCTTGAGGCAAATGTCGTAGTACAGCGTTGGATATACCATCGACTCCTGCTGATTTCTTTTTCTTTAGTGAATCAAAGATGAGCTGGAGCTCAATCTTCGAAATTAACAGGGAACTGGTTCCATTTCGCTCGGCGATTATGGCGTTTGCCAAATGTTCATCATTAAACCCGGTAAAACCAAGGTTCTCAGATCGCCACTGCGTTATATCGTTCCGGAGGTAAAAGTGGTGAACCAGAGCTCTGCTCTCCAGGTCATGGTTCGGGCGAATGCTAGCATTCACCTTGTACACTTGCTGAAAAGCAGCCCCCACCGCCTCCACCTTCTCCTGCGGATCTTCGATTATGAAGAGGTCATCGTCCAACACGGCGTTATCTGGATCTATGCCCACTGTCAGAAGTACGTCTCTGTTTTGTGTCGTCCTCTGGAGCTTAAGACACGGAAGGTCGTTTTGATCTTTTCTTCTGAATATCTTATTAATTTGTGGGAACATACTCGGGTCGGTAGCGTTCACGGCCCGAATTTTGTTGTCCCAAAACAAATTAATGGACAACCTATAATTTTCTTTGATCAATTGGTTGATGTTTTTTATGGACGACTTCAGTGTCCTTATATCCAGATCTCGTGTGTCAGTAAACCGTCTGTACAAGCGTTTTAGTCTTGTCAGTAAGCCACTTTTTTGTCTGTGTAGTGCATCAATTGTCGCGTTACGGTACATGTCAGTTGCGTTACGTTCTTTGTATTTCGGTATTGTCCTGTTCATTGTTCGTTGAATTGTTTCGTCCAATTGTTCTAAGTATCTGTCAATTTCAGTATTTGTCAGGTTCCTGTCATTTGGTGGGGATATATCATTTGAACGTAATTCGCTCAATAAGAAGTTTGAGAAGCGTGGCCAGCGCACCTTACTGTAATTGTAAGTATGCACAGGTACATACTCCTCCAATTCCATAAGCTCGTTCGGAAGTTGTATTACGGCGGCGAGTCCGCAGTGGTCACTGTCGTACTCGATCGTTCTTAAACAATTTTTAGGCCGTTGGCCCACAGTGTCAGTAATTGTTAGTCTTGCGTCTTTCAACAATAGATCCAATGGGAAGCGATGCTTTCATCGGAGCCAAGGCCGTTGACAAGCTTCAAGCAATAAATTATAATATTTTATTTAAAAATAAAGCGTTAAAACGCGTGTTGCTATTACCATGAATTGTATTATTTTATTACTTATTAATCTTGCTAAAAAAAATACATTTTTGCTAATTCATTAAATAAATTTATAATTTTTTATACAAGATAATAGTGTGTAGCATTTAAATTAAATTTAGTAGATATAATGCTACGTTTTATAAAATCAAATTTAATTCTATATCTGGGCGAACTTAAAACCAAACCTTTGAAGTGATAATCTATCTCTTGGTGAAAACAAATAATAAATACTCAGCTCTTTGCACAGTGTGCAATAAAACTCTGCAAGCTACTGCAGAAAACCGTCTTTGGAGGCACATAAGTAATGGAAAATGTTTTTACTCGTATAATCTAAATATTGATTTCAAAACAACCTCAAACAAGGACATCTGAATCGGATGATGTCTCAATGGTATTTTTATAATATTTAATACTTAAAGGCCATATCATTCAACCATTTTATCAGAAGAAAACCAATAGGGCAAAATTTTAAGCATTTCAACACTACTCTAAATGAGCTTTAAAATGGAAGTCAACTCTATAAATGAGTTTTAAAATGATATAAAAAAAGGTTAAAAATTAAACAGAGCAAAACACTTCCTTATCTTTCTTAAACTAAATCTTTTCCGGTTGACGTTTGACATTTCATAACAAGTGTTTTCTGAAGAAGAAGATTATCATATTTTACAAGATTTTGAGCTTTTTAGAAAGCCAAAAACATATTATGTTTGAGCAAACCCATTCGAAGAACTTGAGGACCTTGAATTTTATACAAGATACGGATTTGAAAAAAAAAAAAACAACGGTCGAGTTTTAATTGGAAAATGTAGGTACGTGAAAGCTGATTGGTAAATTCCAATTGGTGAACAATTTGTTTCTTTATTTGAAACGTATTATATATGAAAATCTTTTTCTGAAATTTTAAAAATCTTACCTGAGATTATATAAATTTATGGGTATATTTGTGGTGTTCTTGTGCTAATGTTTTATTTTCGTTCTGTTCCATTATGTTAAAATAAGGTGTGTTCAACATAAGTTTGATTAACGTAGCCCTAAAGATCTACTTTAATTAGAAGAGTTGTTTAGTGAGTTTAAAACTGAGGCAGAGTTCGACAAGTGCTGGCAACTAGACGATTGGTTTAACTGGTTTTTATAAAAATATTGAAATCAGACCAACAAAAATAAACAATTCCAAATTATCTGATAAATTTGTCAGTTAAGGATTTAATTACTTAACCAAATTTACTACTAAATTCCTCAAATTTTAAAAGTTTTTTTTTTAAACTTGACCAGTAGCAAACCAATGAAGTGATTCAGTCGACCTATCAAATTTTAGTAAGTAGGTTTATCATAACAGATTTCTCCCATAATTTTAAGTTTTTCGATATCTCTAATTTAAATGTTTGAAACTTTTATAAACATAGGACTAGGTATACGTTAAGATTTAGATCAAATAATTTTTTCACGACTATCTTGTTCTTACACACATGTTTTTGTATTATAGACGAAATTGGTTCTTTTTTAACATTTATGTTTTGGGGTTTGATACATTTTAGTAGGAAAAATTATGAATTATGTTGGATTTTCGAAATGTTTACATTGTCGACATATTTATGTCGACAATTGCTAATTGTCTACATCGAATTGTCTACATGTAGACAATCATGTGGTCTACATTTTTAGTCTACATGACACAACACTGCTACATGCCCCTGGGATCAACTAGCCCCGGCTACCACTACAATACACGGATAACCGTGAAATAGTGAACATTATCCACCCCTTCAACTGCTTGAGACTTTTAAAACCACTAAGCATAGGCGTTAAGTAAAATACACCTCATTTTTTTTTTTTACAGAAAAACGCTTCTTTGGGTGCTGGGCTGGTGCTTTCTGCTCGTTTGCCCACTGCTTCCAATTTCATTATAGGGTAATGCTCGATTATCACCACCATAAAATCAATGCTAAAGCCGTAAAAAGTTCTATAGAAACAAAACCACCCTTCGCAGCAGAAGATATATATATATATATATTATCTGCAATTTTCTCTGGTCCTTACATCCAGATTTTTCCAACAAAGTACCTCAAGGTAAAATTCTATTATGCCTTGAAATTAACGATTTTTTTGTTTGTTCAATCGCAGCAAACGCACTTTTAGTTTCTGCCAAATTTCGTGCTGAATAAATAATTTTTTTCTTGATTCATTCAAGAATAAATAAGATACAATAATAAAAAGAAAAAAAAAAAAATGGAAATTATGGAAGAAAAGAAAAAAAATCGTCATCTATGTGTGTGTTTTTGTTGTGATGGGGAAGTGAAATTATTTTTAGAATTTTAAATGTGAATTCATTTCGATTTGAAGGCAAATGATTCTGGTGCAAAACGTGACATCTTCGAATGGCACGAAATTGTTTTTTTTTTACTTCTGTTTCTTCCTTCGGATATTGTTTACGGATGGCTGAGTTTTGTTTCAAGTTAGGTTTTTTTGTAAATTTAAAAAAATTTAGCTTAGATATCCTTTTCTTTTGTTTGTATTGTAATAGAGATCAAGGAGAACGTTTTGTGTTTAGAAGAAAGAAAATAGTATTAATTTTTTCTAGCGATACTTGGGTCTTGACCGCCATTTTTAAACTAAATACCTTTTCTTGACATTGATTATAGGTATTCATATCTTCATTCCTATTATAAAATTCGTATAATATCAAATTTAAAGTGCGTTTTTTTTTCACGACAAATGCGAAAACTGTTTTGCGACATCCAACTTTTTGCTCGCTGCATGGCACTGTTTAGACTTTTTCCACATGTTTTGTAAAAATTTGCGAGTGGTGAGTGCGAAACTTTTTTTAAAAACGTTTTCCGGCGTAATTTCCAAGATTTGTTTTGAAAACAATGCTATGGAATAGATTGTGACTGTTTTTTTTATATATCTAACTGAACACTCTTTTCTAAAATTGTTGACGTATTTTGTGTACATTAATTAAACAAATTAATCGCACGACCTTTGATTTCATAGTCAGGTTTATATGTATCAAAAAAGCTTAAAAGAATGGTTCTAAAATTTTGGAATGTCATATTTGTTTCGATTAAACGTAACCTATATTAATTTTGAAATTTCTTTAATGTTAAAAAAAATTGGATTAGTAAGTATGTACATATTAAAATAGATTTTTTTATTTATTTATTCCAATATTTCACTTTAAATTATTGTGAAAAAATGTTGATTCGAAACATGGAGCTAACTACTAATTACAACCAAAAACAAACATCTATAATATTTCACTTGCCAACTCACGATGGGTCCCGAAAAGGGGCAACAATCCAAAACTTAGCCGAAAGTTATCCGATATTTTTATATCAGAGTAGGTAACATACGAGTATATAAAAAGCTAGCTCTAGTACCTACCTACCCAGCCACCTAGCATTTAGGCAGGGGAACCACACCGCTTTTCACCTCTCATTGAATAATAAAACAAACAAACATTTTCCTCTAATAATATCCGCCTTCATTAATTATACATACATACACATCACATCTTGAAAACACACATCCTGATTGCTTCTGATTTCTCTTTCTCCCCCTTTTATTATGTATTTTATTAACATCATTTTACACCCACAAAATAACAAGACTGTCATCCTCATCATCAAGAGCCTTAGTTAGACTATTCTAGACTATTTATTAACAGACCAGAGCTGTAGTGCTATACAACAACTAAAGAACAGTCGACCGTGAAAACCCTTTGCGCTAAGTTTTATACGCCACACAAAAACGATTGTAATCGCACGTCCTGTAAAATGTATCTTCTTTTGTAGGTATCTATTTATCTAATAAATTAGATTTCCACAGGTTATAAAAATGTTTTAGATTAGATTAACTGCAGTCTTCTCTGACCTAAGGGATGTGATTTTTTGTTTTTCATCCCCCATCTTTTATATGGAGTATAGAGGCCCTCTTGCAATATCTTCAAACTGAATTTTAATTTGAACTCGTATTTACTGAACACAGAGTAAGTAACGGTCGGTATAGAGGAGCGCAACCCCGATAAAATTGTGTCTCTTTGAAATACAGCAACAGCAAGAGACAAAAGAAAAAAAAACTTCGGATTAGTTATCTGTCAGCGATAGGTATCTAAACAGGAATAGAATGACATGGATAGAAATTAAATATGCTCCTGTTTCTGCTGTTGCTGTCACATCACGATGTCGCTGCTATTACATCGTTTTAATTCCAGGAAATCTAAACGATGTTACAGTGGAGTTAACCACTCCTAAACTTGAAACAATAATTAGGTACATACGCATAACATATAACAAATGTATATATGTATATGTATGTCACTGTAAAACTATAGCATTTCCGGGTATTTTTTTAATTTTTGCATACTCAAAATGAAGATTGAGAAAATCGAGTTGACTTAAGGGCGTATCGTTGTAGGCGTCTGTCTAAATTTTTGAATTAACATTTTAATTTATTGAATTGTTTATTTCTCCCATATTTCTATTCTAATTGGAAACTTTAAAAAAAAAAAACTAAAAAATTAACAAAAAAGTTTTTTTAATATTGAATTATTGTTTTGAAAGGATATAACCAATTTTATTTATCTTTTTTATTATTGCAAAAATTACAGTGTTTTTGTTTTTGGTCTGATATATCAATGTAACACATATGTATATATACTGATTATGCTACAGTCATAAACAATATTTTCATTAGGTACCTATAATTATTAAAATAAAAGACAGATCCCATTTTCCACAATTTAACCTATATACCTACTTGCTTATATCTTTAATAGATGTTCACTTCCTTGCACTGTTATAGATTTAAATTTTTGATTTGTTCACTTAAGTCTTAATCTTCTTAAAATGTGTCCCACTGTAGGACAGATGATGATAGGATTAACTGGAAGTTCATCTGTAAATATTCTTTAGGGTTTATTTCATCGGGTAATAATGACATGGTAGTTGAAGTTTGATGTTCTTCAATCTGGTTAAGGTTTATTTAATCTGTTTTTGTCAACTTGCGTTAATTTTGCGGCACGATAGAAGTGATAAAAAGTGGTCACAAAGTGGTAAGCGTGCGGATTTAAGCTAAATCATCGAGCGAGAGGAAAATGTATTCGTTCTTGTGGTAAATTTGTATGCTTTTTGTGATATAGTTTTCAAAGATGTCGGTGGTATATTGCACCAAAGTTGTATAGAATAAATAATTAGCATTATTTTAAACTATTTACCTCCATGGAATGCGCCATTGTTCAAGCTTCAAGGTAAAGGTATAGTTAATTAGGCAAATGCTTTTGTGATTTTATAATTTGAGACACAAATGACCTGAATGCTTCAATGAGATACCACTAAGTTTGGAACGTAATGTAGGTAGAAGTGAAACAAATAGGGCTACGTGCAATTATACCCCTGAAACAGAATTTAAATTAAATCCACGACTGGATCGCATATATATTTTTATTTTACGGCTACACTCTAAAAATTGCGTTTAAATTTACGATGAAATTGTATGTAATTTTTAGTGTAAAAGTAGGCAAGTTGCGTATTTATACACATGACAATAGGTTACAAAAATAAATTAAACACATTATGTTGGATATTACAAACATTTGTTGTAAATTTTCACACTCTGTGTACCTTCCAATCACCATTGTTCAGTATTAAACTAATATTGTATAAACATTACACCCACAATGTTTATAACTAAACAAATATTGTTTAAATTCAAACACCTTATGAAAACCACACAAAGTTTTTGTAATTAAACAATCAATGCTTAAATTTACTATCATTGATGAAAGTTATAGATTGTATGTGTAAATTTGCAATTTGTTTGTGATGATGACGATACGCTTTAAAGTTCATTTTATTTATAATCATACCGTTGGCGCACCAGAGTAGGCACATAAAATAAATAAAAAATTTACCAATTTGTGAAGTCATTTCTTGTTACCCATTTTTTCACTGCAATACGTTATCTTTTTTTTGTCGAACATGTTGATTATACCTAAATGTGATGGTTGAACATGGTGTACAAATGCACATGTGTTCATTGATTCTTATAAGAGACGAAGCTAAAATTAAAAGTAAAAAAAATACTGCAATTATGGTAGGCAACAAGTTTCCTCGCATTATGATAGTTAAATTACACGATTTACGTCTCATTGCCTGTGTGTACAACGATCTATAACCTAAACGGCTTAAGTGATTTTCTTCAAACTTGGTATTTAATTTCTGACAAATTTTAATTACATTTTGTTTAAGTAAATCATGTAAATAATAATAATGTAAGACATATCTGCTGCTACTGCTCTCTTCATCTAAGTTTATAACTAAACTTTCCACTGCTCTTTGAGTAAAAAACACCCATTTCCCACATCCTTGGCTCCATCACCTGCTCAACGTGTTTGACACACCATTGCCATTTTTCAGCGTCAACATTCATAAGTCCTTTCTTAGAAAATCTTTTATTTCTGCAAGTTTAAAAGACTTATCCGCTGTTTTCTTAGCAGCTTCCGTCTTATTTTTTACAAGATCGTAAAATGTATTGGTTATGCCTGCTTCTTTTGTGAACTTCTTCCTTCGAAGATTTTAAAGCCATTTTAAATGAAAATAAACACAACACAAAAATAATAATTATCAACCCAAATTGAACTGCACTATTTTAAATATTATATTTTTAATTTCATGAAGAAAAAAACGATTTGGTAATTTAAAGTTCCAATAAATTTGTAAACCGAACTTCATCAAAAACGTGCACAAATAGTTATTTTTCCTTAAACAAAATATCCAACAAATATTTTAACAGTTTTCCAAAAAAAAAAAACAAAGGGTATAAGCAGAAAAGCACACCACGACAACACATTTTTCCTAAAAATTAAAAGATATGCTCTCATAAGCTCTAAGAAAGCTTTAATACTGAAAGCTCCATAGCAAAAACCAAAGAGAAAGGTATTAAAATTTCCATCACAAAATGGCAATTCTGAATCAATGTGTTTCTTGTTTTTAATAAACACAATAAACGAAAGTAATCAGTCTCCTTAGTCCTTACAGCCTTGGAGCAGACAGGTCATGGTGGAATGTACGTGGCTTTATGGAATATTTCAGTGGAAATTTCTTAAATTCAATGTCATGCAAATATCAGCCGGCACTTGTGTGTTTGCAAACTCACCCATAAGGCCTGTACTGATAATTTAAATTGAACGGAGTATAGTAAACCAAGTAGGCCTTTGTCTGAACTTTGAACTCTACCGCGGTACCAAGTTTCATTATTCTACGACAATCAGAAGTGCTCCCCATAGCTAATATCAATTCCATTCAAACGGGCGGGTACCATGCCCCTGAACGTAAAATCTCAAATTGTATAATGTTGCCTTTGCTTGCAATTAAAGCCCTACCGCTGTACCTGATTTCTTCATTCTACAACAATCAGATGTGCTTCTTATAATTGCTATCAATTCTATGCAAATGGGCGGTTGCCACGCCCCTGAATGTAAAATACCAAATTTTAAAATGTTGCCTTTGATTGCACTTTAAGCCATACCGCTATACCAAATTTCATCGTTCCACGGTTGTCAAAATTGCTCCAAATAATTTATATCGATTCTATGAAAATGGGTCG
Source organism: Philhelius pedissequus (assembly GCA_910595825.1). Classification (NCBI taxonomy): domain Eukaryota; kingdom Metazoa; phylum Arthropoda; class Insecta; order Diptera; family Syrphidae; genus Philhelius; species Philhelius pedissequus. The sequence goes on from OU343164.1 coordinate 3,857,208, forward strand.
ATACCACGCCCCCTGAATAAAAAATCTTAAATTTTAAAATGTTCCCTTTGCCTGTGCTTTGAGCCCTACCGCTGTACCAAATTTCATTAATCTACGACAATCAGAAGTGTTCCAAATAATTTATATCAATTACATGAAAATGAGCGGGTACCACACCCCCTGAATGGAAAATCTTGAATTTTTCAATGTTTTCCTTTGTGTGGTTTATAACACGCCCTACCGTTGTGTGAAATTACAAGATTCTGCGATGTCGGGAAGTGCTCCATAATTTTGATGATCTGTCAGTGAGTGAGTCAGTCACTTACGGTTTTGCGATATTTGCAGTGTTTTATCTCGGGAACAACTAATGCTAAAGAATTGAAAATTAGTGAGTTACCTAAGACTGGTTAGCTTAGGAAATGCTTTGAGTTTAAAGTTTCTGACTTTATTGGTACTGAAGTTAGAGGGGGGGGGGGGGGGGGTCAAAATTCGCCTGAGTTTGTTCCTGTAATAAGGGTGTAGTACCACAGCTTGGCTGGGCACTGCCGCGCCCTTTTATAAGTTGTAATTTTTCAAAAAGTAAGTGTGAAACCCAAAATTAAATCATAATTTAAAAAAAGACTATCACAATATTTAACTAAATAAAAAAAATACCATGAGGAAGCTGGAAAGTAACTGGCGAAACGTATTGGGTACACTAAGATGAATTAGTTTATTATTAATTGCATCCGACCAAGAAGATCATAAAAACCCAAAATAAACAAATACCTCGGTACTTAAGCGTTTTAGGTGATTATCTCAAATATAACGGGTGATTTTTTTGCTACTTGGTTTTTGACGTTTATATTTTTGACAGATCACACATGACAAATTCCACGAACATTTGACACTTCGATTCAGTATTGTTTACCATTTCATCATGAATAGATTTATGCCTGAACAACGTTTGCAAATTATTGAAATTTATTATCAAAATTCGTGCTCTGTGAAAAATGTGTTTCGCAAGCTACGTCCGTTTCAGCGACGAGGCTCATTTTTGGCTAAATGGATACGTGAATAAGCAGAATTGCCGTATTTGGAGTGAAGAGCAGCCAGAGGCAATTCAGCAGCTACCAATGCATCCCGAAAAATGCACTGTTTGGTGCGGTTTATGGGCAGGCGGCATCATTGGGCCGTACTTCTTCAAGGACGATGAAGGCCGCAGGTTTACGGTCAATGGAGAAAGGTACCGTTCGATGATAACAGATTTTTTTTGCCGAAAATGCAAGAATTGAACTCGGTCGACATGTGGTTCCAACAGGACGGTGCCACATGCCACACTGCACGCGAAACCATGCATCAATTGAGAGGCGAATTTGGTGAGCAGTTGATCTCACGTTTTGGCGCAGTCAATTGGCCACCAAGATCATGTGATTTGACCCCGTTAGACTATTTTTTGTGGGGCTATGTTAAGTCTATTGTCTATGGGGACAAGCCAAACACGATTGCTGCCTTGGAAGCCAACATTGAACGCGTCATTGGTGAGATTCCGGCCGAAATGTGTGAAAAAGTTTGCCAAAATTGGACCTTCAGAATGGACCACCTGAAGCGTAGCCGCGGGCAACATTTAAGTGAAATTATTTTTAAAAAGTAAATGGCAGAAATTCATTTATCGATCCAAATAAAAATTTCATTCACTTTTTACAAGTTTCTGTGTTTTTTTGAATTTTCAAAAACCAAGCTCTTAAAAAATCACCGTTTATTTTTGAATGGTTTTTTAGCCCGAAAACTAAAATGTTTTCTACTATCTTAAGTATATAAAAATGTAAGCATAATAAAATTTTGTAAAAAAAATATGTGCACTACTATATACATAGGTATAGTCTACATTTTGGTTAATTTTTTAAAATATTTAGTTATTAACTGTACCTGCCACACAACCATTGCTTTGATTTTCGACTTTCTAATAAACTGTTCTACGGATTTTGATCAAATAAATTCGGAAATATTATTTATCTGTCGTAAATCTCTATCGAAAAAAAAGTCACGCGGAAAATAAATTATATAAAATTGTAGCCAAAATTCCCGTAGAAAAATTATCTCCGATACAAATAGCTACGGATTGATATTCAAAGACCTTCAGAATTTAAAAAAAAATAATCGCAAGTAAAAAATATATCGACTGTCTTGTTCATTGACAAGAAGATTTTTTTTATGGTACCATTTTTAAACGTCTTCGTGGCTGTACTTCCGTCTCAATTCGGTTTTTCTGTTTGCTCCAGATCCAGAGCATGTAAAGCTTTCCTTAAAAAATGATTTCTAAATATTGTATATACCTGTGGTTTATATTAAATTCAAAATCATTAAATATCCCCATCCACCAGCCTTCTTCAACCTCGTTTTTGTATATCTACTCTTTTCTTCCAACTTAAAAATCCTACTTATCATGGAAAATGTCATAATGTTTAGATTTATTTATTTCTATATCTCTCTCTGCGCCGAAAAGTAAGGCAGAATTTAAACATAAACGGAAAATGAACTCTGTTATAAAAAAATGAAGAAAGAAACAAAAAATTACAGACTTTTATATCACTTTCTTATCACAACTTTCTACATGAATGACTCTTCCGTCTTCTATGTTCATCTCAATTGTTGCCTTCGCTATTATCGTGTGTCCTCCTAGCTTGAAACCAAAACTAGATACAGATTTATTCGACTCAGGCACCGCTGCGCTGGCTCTTCCCATATACCTACCCTTTTAAATGGAAATACAAAATAAAGTAAAATTGCTAGATGCTGCTGGAGTAGAGCTGTACCTATTCAGATAGTATGTTTTGTGCAGTTTGTATTGAAATTTAATGTTGTGTTTTTTTACATTTTTCCTATAAAAAATAAAAAAAAGGATTTTCAGGATTAATAAAAAAATGTAGTAAAATTTTCAAAGGCAATTTAATTACTATGGCGTTGACTCCTCGTAGATGATGATATCATGGGTGTGGCCTTCAATTTCATGGACACGAAGCATATATACTGCTTCTATGCGCGCAAACACCTACGATTTCTAATGACGCTGCAGTCAATGACTCGCATTGCCATTTTTATTTGTGTAACCATTTAACAATAATTAAAGTAAAGAGGTTCTCGAGTCCCGACCCACTTCGGTTTCCAGATAATTGTTGGCTGTATTACTTACTACTTCTATGCGCGCAAACACCTCAAGGAATGCTACCAAAGTGATTCTTTATAATTCAGTGAATATTCTATATTTTGCACAAGCGTGTGTAAGGCCTTTTCGTGTGTTGGGCAGCAGAAACGAGATTGTGCCTTATAGTACTGTGAAGATGAATATCGATCAATCTTTCTTTCCCTTTTCTCTTTCCTGATAGAGGCAGTGCCGTTGTTATGCACCTTTTTGGGTTCGGTATGGTGCCCTCGAATGACCTTACGCTTTGACGTTAAGTCTCCGCTGGTCGCATTAACAAGAATGTTTTTGGCCCAAGCAAGTTTAGCGGATTGCTCTGACTTAAGCTCTGATTTCGGCAAGTCGCCGAGAATCTTCGGTATACTCGCGGTGTTCCTCCTATCATTGCGTGTGGGCAATTTATTCCTCCCCTCGGTGGGATTGGGATTACATGTCGTAATACCACTACCATCGGGAAGCTGAGGGAGCCTCCGGTGTGTTCGGAAGACATCTACCCTCACCAACTGTCGTGTTCATACCCGGTGCCACAGCAGCCCCCCTTACACGATGGGGGTTTTTCAAGGGTCCTGGAGGTATATGGTCCAGCAAGAGGGGTACTGCTTACGGGAGATTTAACACCTTTTCCGAAAGCAACAGCGTCTAGACTATGGGACGCTCTTCTACCCCCGAATGGCTTGTCCACCCCTACAAGAATCATCTCATAGGTGCTTCCGCTCGTTTTTTGTTGGCTTTGCTTTCAGTATAATGTACTGGTTTTGTCACTGGTGACTTATTTTCCATATTGTTGTCCATGTCCGCTATGCATTTGTCAAGTTTACTAACATTGAGGTTATTTGGATTTTTTTTTAGTTTGGAGGATTCTGCAGCTGGATTACAATGCCACTTATCTTTACTCTCTCTTTCTGCCCATTCTCTATAGAAGTTTTTATTTCTGGTAAACATATGAATATAGCAAACAAAAATTACAAAAATTTAGATAGGATCGAGATTGTAAAAATATATTTATACAGATTATATGTTGCGAAGCATTCGGGTGAGTATAAAATTGCACTATAAATAATTTTATTATCCGGAATAATCCCAAAAATATATTTTGAAAAAACAACAGCGAAAAGCCTAAATTGTAATGTAGCTATTGGATTATTTATATGGCCTAAATAAGACTCGCAGTTTATTAAAAATGGAAAAAAATATTACTTAAGAAATTACCTTTGATTTGGTTTTCTTTCAAGAACTCGATGGTCACCATTCGGATGAAACTGGTTCAGGCGAAGGTGACAATTCGAATGCTGGTTCAAATTTAGGTGCCAACGATGATGATCAAGCTCGGCTTATTTTAAAGCGAAAACTACAGCGCAATCGTACGTCATTTACCAATGATCAAATTGACAGCTTAGAAAAAGGTTTACTTATTTGTACATGCAAAAATTATTCCTACTTATAATACAATTTTGTTTTTTGAAAATTTAGAATTTGAACGAACCCACTATCCTGATGTCTTCGCTCGCGAACGACTTGCTGCAAAAATAGGTCTACCCGAGGCTCGAATCCAAGTTTGGTTTTCAAATCGACGTGCCAAATGGCGTCGCGAGGAAAAACTTCGAAATCAACGTCGAACGCCTAATAATACAACAACGGCTTCATCCTCTTCATCCACACCTGGCGGAAATGCTCTAGGCAGCAGTGGAGAAAGTGTCAGTAATAGCAGTGGTGGTGTTGGCGGCTTAGCCATCAGTAATAATCCAACAGCAAGCGGCAGCGGTGGAGGTGGTAAGTTTACAACTAATAGTTATAAAGCATTGAAACACTACTCACTTGGACGTAATGCAGCCATCACTTCAATGACAGATCTCAGTCCACCACCTTCATTGAATAATGGCGTTGCACCAACATCATCCGATCATCATCACATTCATCATCATCATCAATCGCAAAGTGGCAGAGGTTTGCTCGGTTCAAGCATGGGCTTAGGCAATTCACATCATCTTACTTCATCAGCTGTGCAATCGCTGTCACCGCGCTTGAATTTAAATAGTGGATTCAGCAGTACAATGGGCGCCATGTATTCAACAGTTCATCATCCTCCAATGCCAATGAGTGATTCCTATAGGTAGGTCTTATTTTTGTTTGTATGGGATGGGGTTGCGGGATTTTTATTTTCTTCGTCTTCGAACTCAGTTTTCTTCTTTCTTTTATTTTGTTTGTTAATTTCAGTCCAATGACATCGATGTCCTCATTTACGCATCCATCAATCACATCCATGCCCTCATCACCCAATATCGGTATCGTCCCATCGGGCATTTCAGCAGCTTCGGCAACGAGTTGCTTGCAACAGCACCAGCGTGATCTAACTCCACCGTCATTATACCAATGTCATATGTCACTGCGTGGACCCATCCCACCACCTGTTGGAAGTTCATTTTCTTCCCATAACTCCACCGGCGGCAGCAGTGGAGGAAGTGGTGTTACTGGCAGCGGAGTTGGTGGAGGTTCGTCTGCTTCCAACTCCGTTATTCCAGCACCTTCACTACCCCATCCTTCTACACCAACACATCCACATCCAGCGGCTGCGGCGGCAGCTGCAGCTGCAGCAGCTTATGACTCACTCGGCCTCAGTGGCTACGGACCACCTCCGCCTCTGCCGCCTACTGCTCCCAACGACGCTCGTCACTCACCATGTAGTCCACATCAAGGATATCAAATGGCTGGGGCAGGTTCGGTCCAATCGAGTGCCTACTCTTCCGGAAACAATAACAACAACAGCAGTACAGGTAAACAGTTTTTTGCCTCGTGTTTTTATTCACCTTGGGTTTAAGTCCCAACCCCTACTAAAAAATGTCCAGCCCGATTTTAATTTTATCATTTTTTTTTCAAATTTAAATGGCAAAATGTATTTTTATGAACATGGTTGTCAAGATTTTAATGCGAAAAAGGCTCAAATATTTGAAAATAAAATTTATCAGAATATTTTTCAATAAATAACTTAATATTTTCGACGATTTTCTAATGGTGCTAACGATAAATTTGCACAAAATATTTTTTTATATTTTTTTTGTTTATTTAAAATGTATGTTGTATTTACCAAATTAAAAAAAAAAATATTATAAATATCGGAATGTGTTTTTTTTTATATATAGATAAACATTTTTTTTATTTACTTATTATATTTTTTATTATAAAAAGATGTACATATCGCAAAAGATTGGTTGAAAATATAAAAAAATATATATGCATACAATATATATACATATACATTCATATATTTAAATACAACATACTCATTCTATTACCTAATTTCAAAAACAAAATATTCTTAATGTTAAACGTTAATGTAAAACAACTGTTTAATTTGTACCTTAAAAATATGTATATTATATGTATATATATGTATATAAAGCCATTAATATGCATAAAAGAAACGGTTTCCTTTTCCATCTCGGACTATTTATTTATTTAATACAATTAAAGTTAACTTCAACACAAAAAAGTAAATAAAAATAAAATAAAAATCAAAGCTCAAAGCGCATTTAGTTTTTAACAAAACAAAATAAATTAAATTGATTAAATTAAATAAAATTAAAATGAAAAATGATTCATTTTCATTTTAAATATAAATTATAAAAACAAGCGCCCAAATTCAGTATAATTTTTTGTAAAGAAAAAATAAAAAAAAACTTTATTTAATTTTGGATAAGATATGGAACATTAAATATTTGTATAAATGTAATAATTGTTGTATTTAACCAACAAAAATGCAAAACTTCAAAATGTTATATAATAAGTATATAAAACCAAAAAGATTAAATTCCATTAAAACATAAATTAATGAAATAAATGAAACTTAAAAGGAAAAACACACACATCAGATTTTTAGATATTAAGCAGAAATTATAATTAGTTAACAATACATAATTAATTGCCATAACTAATTTAATTTTTAACTTTAGTTAAACTTTAGTTAAATAATAAATTAATGTATTTTAAATTTTAAAAAAAAATGTGTATTTGAAAAATAAAAAAACTATGTAAGAGCACTCTAACTAAAAACAACTACTAAAATGAAAAAAAAATTAAGAAAAAAAATAAATAGAAACGTATTTTAAAATGTATGGTTTTCTTTTTTCTTGTATATCTCCTTGTCCTTCTGCTAAGCCCTATACACGGAACATTTTGTGATATTCTTTTTTATCGCTCTTATTTCATCTGTGCAAAGATTTCATCAAATTATTAAATCGTAGTTTCGTACAACGTCCGCATCCGCAGAAGCAATAGAACAAATTAAAAGCACACACACGTTATGCCGCATGCCGCTCGACATGTTGATTATTACATCTTCATCATCATCAGTATTATCGCATAGCATCCTCATAAGAAGTGTAAGTACGTACACTGACAATCCCTGATATTAATCTTTGATTTCGAAAAGGCGAGAAGAGAGCAGTGAAATTTTTTTTAATATAAAAACAGAATATAGTTTAGGAATAATAGGAAGAGATAACAATCGGATTTTTCTTGGTGTAGGTATATGAATTTTTGATAGAGTGTTTTCCTCCATTCTTGTGTAGCCTTTTTTTTTAAGGATGGGGATGAAAAATGCAGTGGTGATTAATATTTATTTTTCCTTGTGTTGGATTTTTGATCTAGATTTTCTCGCACAATCTTATGATTATAATTTGTTCGATAGACGGAATACGCTTAATAGGTAATACAACAATCTGTATGTTTGGGGTGTATCTTTTTCAGTCTATCATTTGTTTTGCTGCTTTCAATTTCCATTAGGCTGTGCGTTGTAGATCCATTCAGTGCATACGGCATACCACAGGACGACACATTCGTTACGGCAGAAACTATCTGATTCGAAATCAGATTCATATTTTTTAAATAATTATTTCAGTTTTAAAGTGTAAAATTAAGTATTTATCTAGGTACTAAAGTTCTCATGCAAATCTTTTAAAAAAAATATCTGCAATAGTAGGTATACTTATGTTGATTATGAAATCCGCAACTTTTTACATTTGATTCTTGGATTTGATGTCAATTTTTAAGGACCGCTTTTGGTATGTGCGAGTATAAAAGAAAATCTTCGCAAGAAAAACCCCGATTATAAGCATTCGCTGAATGTGAATATAGGTAAAGCAAAAGTGTATCAGTCTCTTGAGAGAGACTTGGGACTACTGCAACTATAGATTTTATTTTTATCTTTAAAAGCTAAATTATAATATTCTAATTACAAAAAATCATTAAAGCGTGGCTATACATAGGTTTGTATGTGTCGTCTGTCCCATTAACACTTCATATTTAACAATACAAGTTTTATTATTCATATAGTTTTTCTTTTATGTGATCACATTTATTTTTTTTTTTCAAAAATCCCATTTATTATTCATAAATGCATTTGATGTAAAAATCTTCTGATAACAAAAAGGTATCTATTTTACATATTACATTAATCTATCTATTACATTAACATTCAACTTCAATAAAATATATTTTGAACAATATTTTTGAAACTATACTATACTCTAAGGTCGACTTCGCTACAAATGGAGTTATACAATGATAAAGAACGAGTTACAGGATTATTTAAACCATATTTTGAACGATGAGTGGGAATATAGAACAGATCATTGCGTATTCTTATATTTCTTTCTGGGACGTACCAAAAAAAGAACAAGTAATTCTTCAGATTTTATAGAATTACTTAGTTTGTTAATGCCAGAATAATTTATAATATACATCCATACATAGTTTAAAAAATACTTTAACCTACTTTTCTACTTTTACATGTATTAGTTTTTATATAAACCTTATTATCAGAAAGCTTAACTTTATGATTGACTTGCGTATATTTACATACATTAAACTCAAAAGAGTAACTCAGTCAATATATGCAAGTCAGCACTTTTATTTGAAATAAGATTTAAGCATATTGCGTGTAGGTTGGACTTAGACAAGAAAAAAATCGAACAGGAAAATTGCCCTCCGCTTAGCCGGGAAGGCAATTTTCTAATAAATCGACTTAAAAGAGAAAAAAAAATATTTATAAACAACGGTAAAACCTACAATGCCATACTACACCTTTTTGGAAAGCCAGAAATATCTTCTTTAATTTTCATTTTAAATTAAGTTGTGCTATGTAATAGTTTTTAAAATATGAATTTTCAAACTAATTTCTTAAAAAATTTTATGTAATTAAGTATAACTTTTGTTTTCAAAATTCAATGCTCTTATTAATTTCTAATAAAAATCAGAAAAACGTATGCTAAAGTATATTTTAGTTTTTGAGAAATTAAAAAAAAATTAGAAGTACTTTTTTTGGTCTATTTTTGCATAAATACATTTAGTTAGCAAGTAATACAAAAAGCCTTAATTTACTAGTAATATTCTTAACATCTGTTACATTTTAGCCTAGTGTAATAAAAATTAATGATAGTATGTATATATGTATATATGTATATAATATATGATCCCCACTCTTCAGAAGGCAAAGGTTGTATCTTCTTATGGCTGTAGATAAATTTAAGTCCAGCGAATTTAATACGTTGTTTAAGTTTCTTCAACCTTTGCCTTTTGAAGAGTGGGGATCATATCGAAAATTTCTTATAATATCATTAATTTTTATTACAATAGACTAAAATATAACAGATGTTAAGAATATTACTAGTTAATTAAGTTTTTTTGTATTACTTGCTAACTAAACTAATGGTATTTATGCAAATATAGAGCAAAAACCTGTTTTTCTTGAAAAAAGTACTTTTCATTTTTTTTTATTTCTTAAAAACTAAAATACATTTTAGCATCCGGTTTTCTGTTTTGTATTAAAAATTAAAAAGAGCACTGAACTTTGGAAACAAAAGTTTTACTTAATGACATAAAATTTGGAAAAAAATTAGTTTGAAATAAAATTTTTTTTTTTTTTCAAAATTTCTACTTTGAAAATTATTTTTTCAAAAACTATTGCCTAGCACAACTTAATTTTAAATGAAAATTAAGGAAGATATTTCTAGCTTTCCAAAAAGGTATAGCATGGCATTGCAGATTTTATCGTAGTTTTTAAATAATTTTTTTTTTTCTGTTTTAAGTCAAATTTTTAGAAAATTGCCACTCAACGGGGGGAAATAGACCCCCCTTCCCATACGATTTTTTTCTTGACTAAGTCCAACCTACACGCCCTAGCTTTTTATCGTATCTTATACCAATCACTCTCTATAATTTCTTAAGTTAGTCTTTTTTGATATTTTGTAAGAGCAGTTAATTAAATTCTTGAAAGGTTAAGCAAATAAAACTGTACTCCTTTTTTTTCTTGGTACTGCAAACAATTTTTAATTTCAGCACACGATCGTGGTTGGTTTTTTTTTTTTTTGGAAGCTAAATTTTTGGCAATTATTGATTGTGTACAATTATTGATTGTGTGCAATTATTGATCGTGTGCATATAATTAATTGGAATACCCATATCCATTATCCTATTTCCGAGGTAAGAATATTTGGTCGAATATTTTATGAATAGTTAAATTTAATTGCGTGAAATTGCAGGCAGAGCTTTTTTTGTTTAATTTATTTTATCCATACTTAAATTAAAGTGTGGAATATTTTTTTGTAGTTAGGGAAAATAAATAAAGTGCCTTTCATTAAAAGTTATTTTGCATATTTTGATGTGAAATTTGAATGCTAATTTTAATGGTTAATTAATTAAATGATAACTTTAATGGTTAATTAATTAATTGTTTAATTATGGTAAGTTTGGATTTTGTTTGATGATTTTTGATCGTACAGCCAAAGTGCTGTCACGGAACGGTTAATTTATCATATAATTTAAGACGCTTTTAACTTTTTTCGGTAAAATAGTAATAACGGTTTGTTGTAATACCGTTCGGAGTTATCGGTGCTTTTACATATTTGAAAAGAATTTTCTCGTGCTTAAGGAAAATAAAATTTATATTCAAGATTCCAATTTAATTAGTTTTGTTTTTGAAACATTTTTTTGAATTATAGTGTGTACTTTTTTCTGCGTTTTGGATCTTAAACATTCCTCTGTCCTGAGTTATCGAAATGACTAATGGCGTGAGGCAAATTAATGAAACTATAAAAAGTTTTCGCGATGTTTCAAGTAAAGAAAGCTTGACTTCTGGTATGTTAGAAGTATGGAAACACGAATTTGAAGTTTTATGGCACGAGTTAATAACACATTATGTCAAATGTCTAAGAAATGAAGATAAAAGTTTAGACGACGGACGTTAAGACTTTGGCAATTAAATCTAGATATATTTCGCTTTCAACTTTTTATTTCTCTGAAGTTATAAGTACACAGCTTAAATCACTGTTTTCGATACCGTCTATCTTAACTGAAAGCGGTTCAGCTCTGAGAAAACTTCACAGAACGGCTTGCGATTGCTTAGGAATCCACCAAAGCTACGATGTTAAAGCAGATGGTTGGCTTCCAATTATTGATTTCATGATTTCTCAAATCCCTGAACAAACTTTATTTCTTTTTGAACAAAGTCTGCCAAAAGAAAAGAAAATTCCTACTTGGAAATCCTTGGATGATTTTCTTGTTAATAGATACATTATACTTGAATCTGTTGAAGAGGTTAAACATTTCCCTCGCAGAAATACAAATCAGCCTTCGAATTCTAACTCTAAAAAAGTTAAATCATTTCATATTAAACAAAAAAATATTTTTTGTTGCAAGCTATGCAAAAGCAACCATCCTTTGCGTTTGTGCAAGAAATTTTCGGACGTGGATGTCTCAGCCCGACGTGAAATATTACAATCCCAAAAGTACTGTTACAATTGTCTTGCACTTACAAATTCGGTGTATGAATGTAAAAGTAAAATTTCTTGCGATCAGTGTTCTATAAGGCTCCACAGTTAACTTCACTATACTCAACAAAACCCAATCAGGCAAGAAACAAAATCTGTTTCTCAACCCCAATCTTCTATTAACATAACCCCCATAAAGTCCACTTTGAAAATACAACAACAACCAACGGCTTCGATTCAATTAGAAGAAGATGTTAAATCTGATTCTACAACGCTTCAAAGCTTTTCAGTTAACCAAAAAAAAATGTGTTGCTGGCTACAGCTACATATCAGTGTTCATAATCAATCTTTTCTAATGAGAGCTTTAATCGACCCTGGTTCTGAGGCAACATATATTTTGCAATCTGTAGTGAACCGGTTAAAGCTTTTCGCCCGTTCTTCCAATTCATTTATTTGTGGTATAGGACAAGTTCAAAGTGAATTTTCTACGAGTATGTGCCCCTCACTCTCGAATCTCGCATCAACCCTGATGTACATATATCAATCTCAGCCGATGTTTTGAAAAAGTTAAGCGGAAATCTGCCGTCGAAAGCAATTGATGTATCAAACTTGGTTAAGCTCAAGAGTTTACGATTTGCAGATCCTCATTTTGATAAACCTGGTCCAATAGATATTTTGCTCGGAGCAGATATTTACCCTCTTATTTTGCGTGAAGGTGTAAAAAGAGAAAGAGGCTTTTCTCCAATTGTACATAACAAGGTTTATGGATGGATTTTTTCGGGTCCATCTGATGAAAATCAAAATAAATCCATCCTTAAGCACGTTTTTTAGTGAACTGTGTTTGTTAAAACAAATTCAGAAATTTTGGGAACTCGAAGAAGTTTGAGAAATAAAACCCTTATCAAAGGAAGATAAATTTTGTGAAAAATTATTCACGAATACTACAAAGCCGAATTCAGATGGTCGTTAAGTCGTCAAGCTTCCATTTAAACCACATTTAAATCTTTACGAATTAGGTCTTTCAAGACACAGTGCAGTTTCACAGTATTACAGTCAAGAAAAGCGGCTTTTTAATAATATGTCTCTAAAGGAAGAGTATGACAAGGTTCTTAAGGAATACGTATCCTTAAATCATATGAATCCTATGTTAAAAAATAATTTAAATCTTTCGCATGAACATTTTTATTTACCACGTCATGCTGTGGTTAAATCGGACAGTACGACCACTAAAGTTAGATTTGTTTTATATGCAAGTGCTTTTTCTAACAAAGAAGTAAGTCTGGGCGACTTTTAATACAATGGTCCTGCTTTACAAAATCTGCAAGCTATTCTGCTAAAAACGCGACAGTATCCTTATGTTGTTAATAGCGATATTGAAATAATGTATCGACAAATACATGTTTATACGAATCATCACAAATTTCAACGAATAAATTTACTTTCGAATTATTTTCCAACAACAATTTTATTAACAATTTCATGCAAGATGTGTGGAATGAAAAGATTGATTGGGATGCGCCCATAAAATCAAATCACTTGCAAGCTTGGAAGGAGTTTGTGAAGCCTTTTCCAACAATAAAAGATATAAAAATCTAAAATTGGATAAATTATATCCCTGAGATGCGTCTGGAAATACATGGGTTTTGCGAAGCGTCCTTAAATGCGTACGGTGCTGCGGTCTACTCAAGGGTTTCAGATGCATCCGGAAATGTGTTTACACACCTTTTCTGTTAAAAAACGAAAGTGGCACCCTTGAAGGCCAATTCGATTCCGCGCTAAGAGATTTGTGGAGCTGTTTAGCTAACAAAGTTAGTGAACGTTATACAAAGTAGTCTAAAACTAGAAAAGTCTCCGGTTTATTTTCGGACAGACGATATGCTTGTACGCTTTTAGATTCGAGAATGTTCCTAATCCTCCCGACTGAAACTTTCGTGAGAAATCGAGTTGTTACAGTACAAACTGATAGTCCTCCAAATAGTATTTACAAACATGTTACCTCTTAGCACAAACCCGCGGGTATAGGTTCTCGGGTTATAATGCCTCAATTTTTAATTAACAATATCCAATGGTGCTCTAAGGTGATGAAGTTCATGTGAGGAAATTTTGCTAATTACAAAAATTCAAGAAGATCTGAACTGGAACCTTGCAACAAGAAAAATTAAAAGCCCTGTGGTAAATCTAAACATAACTGAAAATATATTAATGAGGTGTTCTTGTTACAGTTGTGCCGTAAAAGTGTTGGCATATCTACTCAGATTTATAAATTAAGCTTCTTCCAGAAAAAAAAGATTTTATGTTTATCGATAAATTTTTCTCATCATGAAGTAGTTTTCGTGAAAACTAGACTCATTTTATTAGCACAATGTTTCTATATTGCTAATGAGTATAAGGGTCTTTTAGTTTCAAAGCCCTTAAATAAGCAGGGCCTTATTTTATCCCACAACCCATCCTTGGACTCCCAAGGAATTATTAGAGTAAATGGTGATTTAACTAATTCAAATTTAAGATATAATGAAAGATTTCCCATTCTTCTACCCTTTTCATGTCAGTTGGCAAAATTATTAGTAGATTTTGTGCATAAAATTTCTCTACATGGTGTGAATCAACAAGTTTTGTTCTTGATACGTAAGACATACTGGATTCCAAAACTTGAAAACTTAATAAGAACGGTTATCCATCATTGCAACACTTGTGTTTTGCACACAAAGGAATTCCAAGCGCAACTCTTGGGTAGTCTTCCACCTGAAAGAGTTATTTTTTCATTTCCGTTCACTAACGGTGGACTTGATTTCGCGGGTCCCTTTGAACTCAAGCTTCAAAAGGGGAGGTCTTTATCCATCCATAAAGGCTACGCTTGTCTCCATATAATATTTTTGTACAAAAGCTATCCGGAATCGTTTTTAGCAGCCTTTGATAGATTTGTGGGCCGTCGGGGCATACCTTAACAACTTTGTTGGTGCCAGTAAATTACTCACAAAAGAAATGAAAAAGGCTTTGGCAGATGCAACCTCTTAAGCTGAAAAAGCAGATTTGCCTAAGAATTCAGATTGGAATTTTATTCTACCAGGTCCCCTCATAAAGGTGGTCTTTGGGATGTCGGAGACCCATTTTAGCAAATAGTTGGCAACTCAAAACTGACGTTTGAAGAGTTTTCAACTTTGCTCGTTAAAATTGAGTCATGTTTAAATTCTCGTCCTATTTCCTCTATGAGTGATAATCCTTTCGAAACCCTACCTTTAACGCTAGGTCATTTTTTAAAAGGTGCACCCTTACTTGCCTTACCTGAAGGGTGGGTTATTTAAAGCACCACCCTAGAAAATTGGCAGAGTCCCACATACAACAACAATTGACAATCTTGGCATGCATACCAAAAATCAAAAATTTGTTCTCCTTTTTTCTAGAAAATAAAAGTAAATTTAATAAGCTTAGTCCCTGTCTTAACCCTATCGCATCTAATCTCCCTGGCGTTACAAGCCGCTCTAAAAGTAAACCAAATAGTAAAACCAAAAAAATAATAGACTTGAGCTTCTTAAAGAAAAAAGTGTTTCTCTTTCCCCAGCCCAAAATCGAAACTCTTTCTCACCCTTCCCACCTTTTACCAACAAACTCTCATCTCATTTATCCCTCGGGTTTAAGTCTGGTGAAAAGAACAAAAATACTGCTGTTATTAATAAACAAGTGGTTTCTACTTCGATATCAAAAGCTTTTATTAATTTCGACTATTGAAATTAGAGTGGAACAATTGAAATAGCTTCGGATTTGACCGTTGCAGTGTGCGATTCTTTGTCTACTAATAGCGCGTACATTGACTCTCTGTTAGCCAATGCAGAAACAGATATTTTTCTGATGTGCGTGCTCCTCATATTCCGCGCTTTAACTTGTTATCTACTGCTAGCGCTAACGTAGTAGCTACCTGTGCTGAACCATGTGGCTGAATAATCGCAAATTAATGATGTCGCTGATGTTGCCGGTGTTACTCATATTGCTACTGTTGCTGATAATGCTGATGTTGCTAAAGTTGCTGCTGTTGCTGATGATGCTAATGTTGCAGGTTTTGCTGGTGTAAAGGGTGCTGCAGGTGTCGCAGTTGTTGCTGCAAAAATAATTAACAATAATAATATTGGAGTTCGCACTCTCTCAAACAATCCCGGGGAACTGCCAATTGGCGTAAGCACTGATGAAGCTGGTACATCTACCAACACTGGCTCGGCTACAACTAGCTTCTTACATCCACCAGAAGTTGTTGGCAATCGAATGCAATTTGGAAACATCAAGGTAATGTGAAAAATTAAATGATTTCATATCTCGAAGTTCCATCCAAAAACGACCAGTGATGAAATAATTTCTTATATTTTATCTAATCTGAAAGATCACTCGTCTGATTTCTCCTTCTTTTTACGCACTAGGCCCAAAGAAAATGAACCTAGTGCAAGATTTGCAAACTTCAAATTGAGTATACCAATTAATTTGGTTGATTCAATCTATAGTGCGGACTTCTGGCCTGCTGGGATTATTTTTCGCCAATTTGTCTTCATTCCATATACACCTATACGCTTTTGTTCTCCGAATTATGAGAACAACGTTGATCGCATTGTTAGAAATTTGAATAACAATTTAAAAATTTATTATCATAATACCAGTGGATTAAGAACTAAAGTGAATAATACTCGTATATACAATGCTTCGAGTCATAATGAATATGATGTCATAATTATAACTGAAACCTGGCTGTATGATGGAATCCGAGATATTTGATAGTAAACTCTACAAGGTTTTTCGTATTGATCGATGTAAAACAGCTGATGATCGTAGAGGTGGAGTTTTAATAGCAACTCTCTTATTTCTAGCGGTTAATAAAATTGATTTGCCTACTCCTGATGTCGAGCTATTATGTGTATCAATTAATCTTGCCTCTAATACTCTACATCTTATAGTAAATTATGTTTCACCAAATAGTGGCTAAGATATTTACCTTAATCATATTATGAATATGGATTCTACTCGTATTTTTAATAAGTGTAATGCTTCTAGTAATGTTTGTATAATTGGAAATTTTAATCTTAGTGATATTGCTTGGACCTGGTCTGATGATGAAAATATGTTGATTCCTTGTAATATGAAAACAAATGTTGAGTTTGAATTCATTGATTATATTATCTTTATTCGTTAAATTTTATACACAATCTTAAACTCCTTACAAAAAATTCTAGAATTAGTTTTTATCTGTAATGATGATTTTAGAGCCGATGTTTTTGAAGCACGATATCAATTGCTAAATAACTCTATTCACCACAGTCAAATTTTAATTGAAATCAGTAGTTATATATTCCTGGAACCTGTTTTTAGCCCTGTGGAAGTTTTAAACTTCTCGAGATCAAACTTTCCGAGACTTAATAACTTCTTATGTACTTTTGACTGGGAGAATGAATTCAAATACTCTAATATCCACGAAATGTATTCTTCTTTTACAAATATTTAAAAAAAGTTTTTTCCTATGTCTGTTCCATGCTTAACTAAGAGAAAATTGTCTAAGTCCCCTGGTATAATAAAGAGCTCGTTCACTTAAAAAGCGTTAAGACTAAAGCCCATGCTAAATACAAAATAACCCTTAGCTCAATCGACTACAATATCTTCACCGTTCACAGGAATGAGTTTGAGGTTATAAACAAATTCCTGTATAGAATTTACATTTTAGAAACTGAAACCAAACTCAAACTTGATTCCAAAGCTTTTTGGTCATACATAAGCGATAAGAAGAAATCTGTAGGAATATCGATTGAGATACATTGAGTCTAACCACATTGATCAAACGCTTGAGCTATTTGCTTCATTTTTTGAATCGTTGTACTCAAATTCTATAACGCATACAAATATTAATATTGATATAACTTCAAGGATTGATATTGGATCAATGAAACTTGATATCCTCAGTGTTGAAAACGCCCTTTTTAAACTAAAGCCAAATTCTATGCCAGGAGTGGATTGAATACCTGCAATAATTCTTAAAGAATGCTTTCAAACAATCTCAAAGCCATTATTAATTATTTTTAATGAATCTCTTAGTTCGGGAGTTTTCCTTGATGAATGGAAATCGTCATTTTTAATCCCTATCTTTAAGTCAGGATCCATAAACAACATTGAAAACTATAGAGGTATATGCGAACTGTCTTCAATACCAAAAGTTTTCGAGTCAATTGTGAAATCCAAATTACAATTTCTATTTAAGGAACATTTATCCGATAATCAGCACGGGCTTATTACTAGTCGATCGACAATCTCGAATCTTGCGCTTTTCCCTTCTTATGTTGCTAATGCCGTTGAAAATGGATCACAGGTAGATTCAATATATACTGATTTCAGCAAGGCATTTGATATAATCAGTCACGCTATTCTTCTTAAGAAACTTTAACGTTTTGCGTTCCACTCAGCAATGCTAAACTGGATCGCTTCGTTCTTAATTGGATAAACCCAGCGAGTAGCTGTAGAAATAAATATATCTCGATCTATAATTTGTACATCTGGCGTACCCCAGGGAAGTCATTTAGGGCCGCTGTTGTTCATAATCTTTATTGATGACATAGTGTCGAGAATAAAGTTTTGTAAATGCTTAATATATGCCGATGATCTGAAACTATTCCTCAAGATAAATCAACCTAAATATTGTTTATATGTTCAGCATGATTTAAATTATCTATCGAATTGGGGTGACGAAAATTGCCTCAAGCTTAATATAAAAAATGTAACGTTTAAACTTTTTCTAGAAGACCGGCTATAAAAGAGGGGACCAAATTAAAGATCTGGGTGTTATAATTGATACGAAATTGAAATTTAACTCACATATCGACTACATGGTAGTTGTAGGTTTTATTAAAAGAAACAGTAACGAATTCACCGATCCCCACACTCTCATAACTCTCTTTGTTGCATTGGTTAGATCTATTCTTGAATATGCTGATTTAATATGGAATCCTATACATATAGTACACTCAGATCGGATTGAAAACATACAAAGGCGTTTTACTAAATATGTTTTCAGAAAAATGGGTTGGGATTTTTCCCCCTCTTATTCTGTTAGGTGCCAATTACTCGGTATATTACCTCTTTTTAATAGAAGGATCGTACATGAAGTAATATTTATTAGAGATGTGTTTTGTAGCCATATAAACTGCCCTTCACTACTTTGTCTTATTCCCATTTATGCTCCTTCAAGATTACTAAGGGAACGAAATTTTCTCTTCCAGCATCAGCATCGAACAAACTATGGGAGGAATGAACCTATCTGCAGAGCTATTAGATCTTTTAATAAATTTTACTCTGATTTAGATTTGTATTATTCAAGGGACTGCTTCAAAAACCTGGGGTGCCAGTACATAACTTGATACAATCGAGGATTGTCGATCGTCCGTCGGTCAACTCGAAACAAATTATTTTTGACAGCACGTAATTTGAGACGAGTTTCATTGTGACTTTCACTTAAAAAAGTCATTGTGAACTATAAAATGAAATGTCAAATGAGTTTTCATTAAAATTATTTCATTCTAGTATCAATTTAAAATTCTTTCGAAATGTTTTTTTTTTTTGATTCGGAAAGTGCAGACGAAGAAGTGTCCTATGCTAAAATTAAAAGAAGATAGTTGAGAGATAATAGCAATCCATTCGAATTGATTGAAAATGAGTAAATATTTAAAAAGAAAAGAAAGATCATGTATAACATTTAGGGGTGGCCGTGGCGCGAAAGTTGTGTGCTCGCCTGTCAACCTCGTAGTTGCAGGTTCGATTCCTGTCGTTGTCTATGTCTTCTTATATTCCATTAAAAACCAATTCTAAAAATTGTCATAAGATAAGTTGCTGCTTTGCTCATTACATGCTGTTTAGGCATAACACTAACAACATGTGATTGAGTAAAAACTAGCATACCCATAAAATATGACACCGATATAAATAAAATAATGCGAATTATAAGGGACATAAATAAATAAGACACGGTAATTCTCTCCGCATTAGTTCAGCCGCCATCCCTGGAGATAAATCTGAGACATCAACCAGCTCTTGTCTCAAATCATCGCGCCACACATCTGTCCCATCCTTCTTTCTCTTCTTCCACCGGATGCTCCCGCTGTGTTAAAAAAAACATATAGAGGGTATTCATATTCCCTTGAGCGCGTGCAAAGTTATAAAAAAAAAAAAAAAAAATATTTGTAAAACAATATTTTTTTTTGCTTTGTGCAGCAGTTTAGAGTCAACAAGGAATGTTTTCATATGATACTCAGCTCGTTAGATCTTCCAGAAGACATAAGAAGAACATCAGTTCCACCAGTTTTACAGCTTTATGCAACATTGAATCTCCTAGCCAGTGGGAGTTACCAAATCAATGTTGGAACAAATGTGTTGCTAGGTATGGTACAGACAACAGTTTCCATGTTCTGTCTCCCGAACGATGAGTCTTCTGGAAAATAAGTTTTCTCTTTTTAGTTGAGTTATATGAAACGAATTTATTATTAGAATTTAATCAATAAGCATACCTGCATCTTCCACACATGATTCTTCTTCAGTAATGTTATTATTGTTTTGATAGTCTAACACTATATCTTCCCAAACGTCTGGGTCTTAGTTTCTATGTTTCTGTCTGAGTTGTTTTTTTTGCTTGATTTTATCGTTACCGTTGTTATTAAGATTGTCAGCAAAATTATTGTGGCCAACTCCAAACGATTTTGATGTAGGGACTCCATTAACTGCTGCTTCCAAACCGGCGCACTCTATAATTTTTTCCTCCACGTCGTCGATTGTTTTTTGCATGTGCCTTTTAGGTGAAGTTTATTACTTCTTAGCTTATTCTTTGCCTTGTATTTAAGGTCACTCCAGGTCTAAAAAAATGCTCTGAAAAATATATGAACATATATACATATTTAACATCAACCTACTTTTTTCCAATCTTTAAGATCTTTTTGTGGAGGACCCTCTGTGTTTAAGGATTCAACCAGTTTTTCCCACATCATATTGCTGTTTTTCCTCCCTTGGGCAGTTTTTAGAATTCCCCTTGCTAAATCAACGTGAGAACTCATAAAATTGGTTAAAATCTCAGTCTGGTTTTTGTTTATTGACATATTATTTTGTTTTTCCATTTTTCTTATAAAAAAATCACTGCCGACGATGACTTATTTCTGTCGAGTGAAAACTTTTGTTTCAAACGTCAATTGGAAGTTTGTGTGTTGCCAAATCTGCCGATACAATCGAGGACACTCGATTGAACCAAAATATGTGCTGCCAATGCTCGATTGTATCGACTAAACTCGATTGTATCATGTTACGTGCTGGCACCCCTGGTATTTAATTTCAAATTTTTATCTTAGGTTATAAATTTAATTTATTTAAAAAAAATTGTTTTTCTTGAACGTATTTATATTTTACCTTACAGTATAAGTCTGTTAAGCTAACCTTGTAGATGAATAATAAATAAAAAAAAAATAAAATAAACAAAAATATTTATATAATATAATCTTGCTTTACAGAAGATGGAATAGTTCTTTTCAAAATTTCATTATTTATTTTTAATTTAAAAATGTTGGTCTTATAAACTATTTTTTGTAAAATTCTTATGGTTCTAAATGCACAGCACCTATTTATTTAACCCTATCATTTATTTTTCATTGCCTCAAAAAAAATCCTTTTAACAGGTTTGAGTGAGTAAGGGCACTCAACCCTCATCGATAGACTTACTAATCATTATTCCTTTTCCTGATTAGCAAATCGAGGCGCTTCTTTAACAAAATACCTCCACTGTTGGATATTTTGAAATCTGTATTTCGAATTTGGATTTTACTGTTTGCATTCCTGCAAAGGGGGGCCGGAATGTTAACGCCAGAATAATTTATAATATAGTTAAAAAATACTTTATTTTATTAAAGCCTACTCTTAGGTGTATTAGTTTTTATATAAACCTTATTAGCCGCGTTGTATTATCGCCAATAACCCATATGGTTCACCCCGTGAAAATAAAACGATTTGGGTTATGTACTTAAATGTACACTCTGTTCGCCCAACTTAATATTAATATGTTCAAACCCAGGTAGAAACCCCGATAGAAACCTGGATCTCGTGTTGTTTTTGTAATACGTGTTAAAAAATAAACCCGACCCAGACCCGTAGGTAATAAAACGCAGCTATTATCATAAAGCTTAACTTTATGATTGACTTTCGTATACAAAATAGTAACTCAATCAATATATACAAATCAGCACTTTTATTTCAAATAAGCTTTAAGCATCGATTTTGTCGCTCTGATAAGATCGTTATATAATTTCTTAAGTTTGTCTTTTTTGATATTTTGTAAGAGCAGGTTTATTAAAGTCTTGAAATAAAGAGGTAAGGCACAGAAAACTGTAACCCTTTTTTCCTCTTGGTACTGCAAACAATATTTAATTTTAGCATACGATCGTGGGTTTTTTTTTGTTTTGTTTTTGAAGCCAAATTTTTGCCTACAAATATGAAGATAAGTAACACAGAAATGTTATTTTACTGGGATTTAAGAAAGAAATCCCCTAACATAGTTAATATGACTTTTATAAGAAGAACGCATTAGTTTTTAAATCTTATAACGCACATGTTGAAAAGTATGCAGGCATTTAGTCGGACCCTCTCAGATTTCCTTTTGTATCTTTCTATTCTTGTCATAGCATTTTCGTAGGCGACCAAACTACAAACTACACAGCTATACTCTAAGATGGGCAACACTAATGAATACAAATTTTCTTCAAAGTATACACATCCTTTAAAGCGCGCAAAATTCGAGGAAACCTAACAAAGAATTAGCTTTCAAAACAATAATATCCATGTGGGCAGAAAATGTGAGTTTGGAATCAAAAATAACACCGAGATCTTTCACCTCATTGACCCTTAAGAGTTTCCATTCCATCGAACATTGAAGTGGTCCCCAGTGACTACCTTGTGGAAGACCAGACGCCACCTCTATCAAAATTGATGTAAACCATGAATCCGGACGACCTGTTTACGATTTGACGGACAGGACCTCAACCATTTCATTTAATATTTCTTTGACGTATTAGTGCAATTTTGCAGAATTTGTAACGTGATTTTTTTGCTACTTGGTTTTTGACGTTTATATTTTTGACAGATCACACATGACAAATTCCACGAACATTTGACATTTCGATTCAGTATTGTTTGCCATTTCATCATGAATAGACTTACGCCTGAACAACGTTTGCAAATTATTGAAATTTATTATCAAAATTCGTGCTCTGTGAAAAATGTGTTTCGCAAGCTACGTCCGTTTTATGGTCTTCAGCGACGATGCTCATTTTTGGCTAAATGGATACGTGAATAAGCAGAATTGCCGTATTTGGATTGAAGAGCAGCCAGATGCAATTCAGCAGCTACCAATGCATCCCGAAAAATGCACAGTTTGGTGCGGTTTATGGGCAGGCGGCATCATTGGGCCGTACTTCTTCAAGGACGATGAAGGCCGCAGGGTTACGGTCAATGGAGAAAGGTATCGTTCGATGATAACAGATTTTTTTTTGCCGAAAATGCAAGAATTGAACTCGGTCGACATGTGGTTCCAACAGGACGGTGCCACACTGCACGCGAAACCATGCATCAATTGAGAGGCGAATTTGGTGAGCAGTTGATAGCACGTTTTGGCGCAGTCAATTGGCCACCAAGATCATGTGATTTGACCCCGTTAGACTATTTTTTGTGGGGCTATGTTAAGTCTATTGTCTATGGGGACAAGCCAAACACGATTGCTGCCTTGGAAGCCAACATTGAACGCGTCATTGGTGAGATTCCGGCCGAAATGTGTGAAAAAGTTTGCCAAAATTGGACCTGCAAAATGGACCACCTGAAGCGTAGCCGCGGGCAACATTTAAGTGAAACTATTTTTAAAAAGTAAATGGCAGAAATTGATTTATCGATCCAAATAAAAATTTCATTCACTTTTTACAAGTTTCTGTGTTTTTTTGAATTTTCAAAAACCAAGCTCTTAAAAAATCACCGTTTATATAACTTTTCTTCATCCATTTGGTTGCGTGGGGTTATACACTTTTCTTGCGTTCAAAGATAACTGCCAAAACTATTTCTTATTATGTATATCTTCTAAAATTGGGCATCTACTGCAAGTATGTGTTGGAAAAGTTGTGCTTGGAACTTGTAAAATTTTCTCAAAAAAAAAAAATTAAAACTTCCTCTATAGCGCTATTAAATGCAAATTTTATCACAATTAATTTTACGAATTGAGCTGTCAAAAAAATATTTGTTTGTTTTCTATATTAAACACTTTAGGCATCTCTGTGTGCTTCTTTTTTTAATCAGAGCGGTCATGAACTCAAAATAAAATGATGAAAGAGAGCGAAAGCGTGTTAGCGTAGCCAGCTTCATGTGATTTCTAGTAATGCGACAGTTCAGTCCTCAAATGGATTTAATATTTTGATATATAAATCCGAGAACTATTTTCATAATCTGCTCAAAGCTTACTCTGTTCGTTTACGGCTCATAGCTAAAAAAGAAAAACGCTTATAAAATCATAAACAAATACCCATACATCAAGCTTAATGTTTATATGAATGAATAACTTGCCATTTACGAATGTATCTATGCATTGGGGATACAGAAATAATCAGAAAACAATTTCATCATGGCAGGGATAGGTTTCATTATATCCCCAACCATTGTTTTTTTACACAACACGCCAATGCTCTTTTATGCAAAAACACTCACTTTATTTTAGTAGTTGCAGAAGCTTTTTTTCTAAGGTTAAGCATTCAAAGGAAATACATTAAAAACCGTGGGTGGTGGCTACGTTAAGAGTATTGTTTCAAGTAAAAAATCTTTAAATAAATATTTGCCCCTTTCTAAATAATTACGAATGTAAATTGTTTTACTAGACGCATTGACATTTGCATGTCGCACACCCAATGAGTCATTGTGTGTTTTTAAAGAGGGTATGTAATTAAAAAAAAAGCAAGAGCATCGGTATTAATGCATGGCATTTATTTAAAAGTACCCCATTATTGTAATAAACAAAATATTGACAGCAGGCGCGCATCAAGAGATTTAAAATTAGAAGAGGGTTGATGAATAAACACAATTTTTGTTTTTTGAAAAATCATCGTCTATTTGTGATATTTAGTTTTGTATAAGATCCCAGGGCCGGCAGACATACGTCATTTCATCATAGCAGAATTTTTTCCTGTGAATAGATACCAAAGTAGATAAGAACGAATGGACATTCCGAATTTTCAAAGCTGGGGATTTTCGGATATGTGCAGTGTTAAAAGTGCATACCCAACTAGGTTATTTTATCAGAGCTGATTTTTTGATATGCTTAAGGGGATAGTGTCTCAAACTTTGTTTGACACCTGTCAAGATGTAATCTTAAAGGTGTCTGCTAGTGTCAAACAAAGATTCAGACACTATCCACTTAAACATACATATTAAAAAATCAGCTTTGATAAAATAACGTAGTTGGGTATGCACTTTTAACACTGCATATCTCCGAAAAGCCCAAGCTTTGAAAATTCGGAATGTCCATTCGTTCTTATCTACTTTGGTATCTAATCACAGGAAAGAAATCAGCTATGATAAAATGACATAGGTATGTCTGCCGGCCATGGGATCTTGGTCTATTATAGTTCCATTTAACATGAGTTTTTCAGTGTTCGAGTATCAGAGTTAGTTAATTCAACATATAAAATAAGCAAGACGATAAGTCCGATCCGATATGCAGTTCAACTTTCAATTTTCAAAAACCTTTCAAAACTATTGAGCGACAAACCAATCTGTCAAAAAACATTATTTAGTTAATCCATTGAAACATATTACTCGAGAACAACTTTAATTAATACTATTACTTGAGATTTAAATTGACTAAAAACACAAAGTTTGAATACGTTTTCCTACTACATTGTTTCTTTTTATTCCTATAATACAAGCAAACTGAACATAAGTCAACCTTCGATTGTCCGGGGTTTTCAGTTTAATTTATTAATAGTCTAAACTCAAAAAGTTCAAATTTATTTGTTCGAGGGCAATTACCCCTATTCCCCTCCCTGTATTCCCGTTTATGCGAAATGCCCATGAGCACGACATGTCAATAGAACCAAAATTAGGACCACCCGGTGCTATAAGAACATTGAAAAAGAGCACCAATCCACCTGTAAAAAGGTTAGGTTGAGAAAATCTGAATATGTGTGAGTATAATTATGAGGAAAACAATGTGTAAAAATGGTACCTTCATGGTTTTTGTTTTGTATTGTCTCTTGTTTTAATTTTTTTTTCTTAAGGGTACAGCCGAATTCGATGAATTAAATTGTTGACTCATTTCTAAAACTTAAATCCATTTTAACAAATTAATAACATACTAACATAAACATTAATATTAGTATGTAATTATATATGTAGGACTACAAATAAATTCGTAATGGAAATGATTGTAATAAATGCAAAATAAAACAAAATTCATCAAAAAATGTAGATATGTGTGTCTATATGTACATATTTTGTCAAAAGACTTATACACTCGTAGTCGGATCGGATGAAATTAACATAATGCGGAGAGTTATAGAGAGCACTGATTTAAAATTGAAATGCATGTAATCTCAAATTATATCGTTAATTAATTTAATTGTTATTCTGATATAAGCTAGTAGATTCCATAGTAGATCTATATAATATGCCAAAATAAGAAAGTCAACTTATGCAGCGCGCAGATCGGCCACATTCATAAATCGAACCATATAGCTATCCGGATCCCGCTTGCGTTAGAACACAACTGATGACAAAAAAAAAATATAAGTCTTGTCAGGAGTACTTGTTACAATTATACTTTATATTTTACTTTTACATTGTTAAATACTTTAGTATTTATTATTTTTGTGGGGAGAGTACGATAACTTGGCGCCAAGATATAATAACGGTTTTTGGTAGAGGGGCTTAATACAAGCATTTTTTACTACGGGAGGGGAGGGTCTATCTCCCCTCGTTTAGGTGGGAGGGGCAATTTTATGAAAATTTACTTAAAATATTTAAAAAAATATTAAAAAAGAACGGCAACACTTACCGTTATAAATTATACCTTTTTCAAAAGTCAGAACTCTACAATTTATAATAAATTTTAAGTAAAGTTGTTTCAGTCAATAGTTTTTGAAATAATTGACTTCAAAGTCAAAATTTATGAAAAAAAAGTTACAAAAATCACTTTGAATATTATTTTTCTCATGATTATGGATATCGATAAAAAAATAATTGATGTAGTTAACTGCTCCAATTATTTTTTTATTAAATACAGAAAACTACTTCTTTTTATGTCTTCTAGTTTTTAAGATATGTAATTGAAAAATAGTAAAACTATACTTGTTCTTTTAACCCAAAAGATTCTTTAATTTTAAAGAAACTTTGCATATAATAAAATTTTCACCCTCCCCAAAGCCTATAGTGAGCCCAAGCAGGGGGGTTGCAGGGGGGACAGCATGCCCCCCCTTAGGCATCTCACTGTTTGCATCGTAAATTTCATATATACCTTTGTGATTTTATTACAGTTAATGCGGTTATTTACCAACCGAACTTTGCACTTTTTGAATTTTCCACAGTCATTAAAATATCACAACACAGAGGTGGAGTAGACGTTTTGGAGGGAATTAACCCGATTTCTTCTAAAAACGGGATACCTTTTTCGTTTGTTGACACCAAATCCCCAAACGAACAAAAAATCGAAAAATTATTTAATTTTGGGTGAAGAAGTGGATGCTTAGCCGCCATTCTTAAAAAGGAAACACTACTCTTTCAAACGTTAAATGAAGAATGGCTTTGGTAAACAATAACCTGCACCAAACCTGTATAAAAATAACGGTACAAACATCGAATGCTTGGTCTTGTTTTTTATGATCTAACTATATACATACTTTTTACTGTGGCTGCATTATATGTGTGTACATAGTTATATGCATATCTATGTATGACACAAACATATGTGCATATTAAGAAACTATGAGAATTTGCTGCCGTTGTGTTGTCGTAAAGGTAATGCAAATTTTTTTATAATGCAATAAATTTTCATGCTCAAATATTTAGAAAAAAGAGATTGAAATGGACATGACATATGTACATACGTTTATGTATATAATATCAATTATTTTTTTTAATCCAGATTTTTTACATGCAAAAGACACTTTACATGCAGCCATCTGATACAAAATTATTTTTTTTTGTTTTTCAATTTTCTCAAAAACTAGAAAACATAGAAACAAATAGTTTTCAGTGTTTGATTAAAAAATAATTGGAACAGTTAACTACATCAATTGCTTCTTTATTGGTATTTATAATCATGAGAAAAATAATACTCAAAGTGATTTTTTTAACTTTTTTTTCATAAATTTTGAGTTTGAAGTCAATTATTTCAAAAACTATTGACTGAAACAACTTTACTTAAAATTTATTATAAATTGTAGAGTTCTTACTTTTGAAGAAGGTATAATTTATAACGGTAAGTGTTGCCGTTCTTTTTTAATATTTTTTTAAAGATTTTAAGTAAATTTTTATAAAATTGCCCCTCCCGCCTAAACGAGGGGAGATAGACCCCCCCCTCCCGTAGTAAAAAATGCTTGTATTAAGCCCCTCTACCAAAAACCGTTATTATATCTTGGCGCCAAAGTTATCGTACTCGTGCCATTTTTGTTGTCATTAAATTAATAATTAAAAATCATTCAATAATAATAATTCAAAAAAATATGATTGTTTTAAGAAATTAATATTTTATAATAAAAACTATCCTAACAACTTCAGAAGTGGGATTTTTTGGAAATCTTGAATATTAAGACATCAGTACAACTAATAAACGAATAAATATGAACAGAACCGAGTTGCAAAATTGGCTTGAAAAACAAAAAAATAGAATTTTCATCAACTGCCACTTATACACAATTAAAAAAGCTATATAAAGACACACTTTCTGAATCCGGAAATAGTCAAAGAGATGCACTTAACCCTTTGATAAGCCAAAAAGAACTTGGAAACAACAATCAAGTCAAGGAACTTGTATCAGAAAATCGGATTCTATCTCTTACAGCAGAGCAAGCTGAAATTGATATACACTTGAGAATACTAGAAAAACGTCAACGTTTGCAACAATTGCAACAAGAACTGGCTCTTAGTCTAAATATTTTTCTTTCTCCAAAATTTGAAGATACCATTTGCTGATGATGAATCTTGTGATACCCGTAAATGGATTGAAAATTTTGAAAGAGCTTGCGATTCGGTAAGTGGTGATGATATATTTCGTTTCAATTCAATTCGACGTTTGATGACAACGGATTCCACTGGATTCCAAATTTTTGTTCGGTGGATAATTCAACAAATTATGCGGCGTTTCGCAACAATTTTTCGTTAAACTTTGGACATTCATACTCTATTTCTGAAGTAATTGATACCCTACGAAAAACAACTTTCTAATCATCGAAGATATCTGTTATGGGTTATATTCTTAAGATGCAAGAGTTGACTGCACGTGCCAACATTGATGAAATACAAGTTATTCAATTCATAATTGAAAGTTTTCAAGATAATTCAGTAAACATTGCTGTATTGTATCCAGCTTGCAGTTTACAACATCTGAAGCAATTGTCTCATCAACAAGCACTGTTATCAATGGGACTCATTTGAGTCAAAAGGGCCTCATTTTTTTAGGTTGGCTCAGGGAATCATCCTTTTTAGATTTGGCTCATTTTTTTAAGAGCGAGTCATTTTATAGTTTAAGACACTTTTATTTCATTTTGCAGAAAATATTTTAAAAAGATTGAATGCATTTTCTGAACTACGCTTCTATTTTCTTTCTTTCTTTTGGATAAAACATACATATAAGAGTTCTGGATGGATGTTTTAAAATTAAGATATGCTTCTGAAGAGCGTTTTTTGGGAAAATTTCTAACTTTATTGTGGAATTGATGACGTTTCCTCAAAGTTCTACAGCCACAGAAAGAAAATTTTCGGATCTCAGCTAATCAAAACAAAAAAGTTTAATAGATTTAAATTAAAACTGTTAAAGCAATTATGTTAGCAAAGGAGTTATGTGCTCCAACCGATAGAGGTAATTACTTTTGTCTTATTATTGAATTGTTGCTTTTTGTATACTTTTTAAAAAATGTGTTCTTAAGACTTTAAATTTTGAATCATTATATTCTTGCATATTATGGAAAATACAACGATTTTTTTTTGTATATATGTAATATATTTATGCGATTTATTTAAATTCAGTTAATTTAATAGTATTTATATTCTAGGAAAATAATATATTCATTTCGAAAAAATTCAGACAAAGCTAAATTTTGGTGGAGATCTTCATTCTTACGTCGTAAGCATTTTCTAAAAAGTACCCTAAATTTGGAGGAGCTGAGCCCCTCCGGTTCTACACTTAAAACTTGTTTTTCCAAACAAAACTAAAAACAAAAAATTTTGCCACTCAAAAACATACATTTATTAAATTTTTTTTTTGAAAAAAAAATGTACAATACCAAAATGTTTTCCACAATTTTTCTAAAAATCTATCAATTGTACGATAAAATGAGTCTTAATCTTTTTTGGTGTAGGATGACATAATCTGCAGGGTGTACCAACAACTTTTTTTTTTTCAAAAAAACCTATGGTTTTCGAGTAATTTGGGAAAAACGAAATTTTACCCCCCTTCCCCCTAAATTTGACTGCTTTAAAAAAATGGTAATATTTGTGGGGGACCTCCTGTGTAACAAACTACCTACCAATTTAAAAAAAAATATAGATAAACCAGCCTTTCATATCACCCTGTATAAAATAAAAAGTAATACATATAATTCCATCACATACCACTTTTCCGAGAGTTCCATACAACAAAAAAGAAATTTATAAAAAGAAAGTTTCCATTTATTTGACTGATATAAGTATATATTATTAATATGCATAAATAGTAAGCAAGTATAACTGCGTAAATCCTGCATACCAAGAGTACTGGAGAAGTAGAACGATCCACGAACACTTCTTGATTCGCGTCGGTCGGATTGCCTTGTAGTGCCTCAAAATACATCTAATCTTGCGCCAAATAGTGATCGATAGAGACACGGAAATTAGAACAAAACTTACAGTAAGGGTATTAATAAAAAAAATGACTTAACCTATCACCATCATGTTTAATACCCTAATTTTATTTCCAGGATTATCCAAAGATTGCCAAATCAATTGAAGCCCCACGGCTTTGCACTGAATATTGTGTGTCACGTCTAGTTATTCGTCAGACAAAGCGTGATCAAAAGGCACTGCGATATAGCACCATAAAAACTCGGTCTGCTTATCTCGAATCATCTTGTTCCAGAAAAATCCACGTGTTCACTGGCATACCGGCCATCGCACATGGTCATTCAAAACCTTTTTGTATTGTCATCATACAAAATTTGGAATCCCAAACGAGCCACTGATTGGTGACAACGCCACGGCCACAAAAAAAAAAAACGGAATCCGTAACAAGATTTCGAGCTTCCACTTGACTCAAACTTGCAAAATATTAAGTGAGGAGAACACAAGTTTTTGCTCTCTTTCAAATTACGCTCTTTGTGTCCGCTTTATTTATAATGAGCCGTGGCTTACGATCAGGTATGGATGTCAAAGAGAAAATCAGCGAGTCAAAGACACAAATAAAATTGGGAAAACAAAAAATAGATACTCCCTCTACCTCAGCCGCTTTGAACTCCGGAACTCCCAAGCAATCAACAAACACAATACACACCAAAAACCTAACCACAATGTCAGAGTATAACGGATGGCATCGTAAATCGAATCACAAAGGAAATCAAAGACCTTCGTACTGACTTTCTCCAACGACTAAATACCATAGAGGACAGCCTATCTGCTTATATTTTTTTGCTACTTGGTTTTTGACGTTTATATTTTTGACAGATCACACATGACAAATTCCATGAACATTTGACATTTCGATTCAGTATTGTTTGCCATTTCATCATGAATAGACTAACGCCTGAACAACGTTTGCAAATTATTGAAATTTATTATCAAAATTCGTGCTCTGTGAAAAATGTGTTTCGCAAGCTACGTCCGTTTCAGCGACGAGGCTCACTTATGGCTAAATGGATACGTGAATAAGCAGAATTGCCGTATTTGGAGTGAAGAGCAGCCAGAGGCAATTCAGCAGCTACCAATGCATCCCGAAAAATGCACTGTTTGGTGCGGTTTATGGGCAGGCGGCATCATTGGGCCGTACTTCTTCAAGGACGATGAAGGCCGCAGGGTTACGGTCAATGGAGAAAGGTACCGTTCGAGGCTAACAGATTTTTTTTTGCCGAAAATGCAAGAATTGAACTCGGTCGACATGTGGTTCCAACAGGACGGTGCCACATGCCACACTGCACGCGAAACCATGCATCAATTGAGAGGCGAATTTGGTGAGCAGTTGATCTCACGTTTTGGCGCAGTCAATTGGCCACCAAGATCATGTGATTTGACCCCGTTAGACTATTTTTTGACTTTGGATTGAAATATCTCAACAACCAGATGCCGCAGATACTTTTTGTTCGCAGCTGTGGATAGGAATTGAACAGACCTTTCTTTTGATGTATATATCAATGGGTTTGGGGAACATTTTTGAAAATTTAATTTTTTTTCGCAGGGGTTAGCCTTGATTTTTTTCCAAAATGTCGAAAAAACTGAAGTGAAGAATTGTACCACAAATTGCACACCAATTGAAAGGACTATGCAATGTCTTTCGAGAAATTGCAGCAGCAGATTTTTGCGGGGCTTGGTTGCGGAGATATCACCATCCAAAGCAAGTGAAATGCAGTTGGGTGGAAAATCATGCGAATAACTTTGGATTGAAATATCTCAACAACCAGATGCCGCAGATACTTTTTGTTCGCAGCTGTGGATAGGAATTGAAAAGACCTTTCTTTTGATGTATATATCAATGGGTTTGGGGAACATTTTTGAAAATGTAATTTTTTTTCGCAAGGGGGCCTTGATTTTTTTACAAAATGTCGAAAAAACTGAAGTGAAGAATTGTACCACAAATTGCACACCAATTGAAAGGACTGTGCAATGTCTTTCGAGAAATAGCAGCCGCAAATTTTTGCGGGGCTTGGTTGCGGAGATATCACCATCCAAAGCAAGTCAAATGCAGTTGGGTGGAAAATCATGCGAATAACTTTGGATTGAAATATCTCAACAACCAGATGCCGCAGATACTTTTTGTTCCCAGCTGTGGATAGGAATTGAACAGAGCTTTCTTTTGATGTATATATCAATGGGTTTGGGGAACATTTTTGAAAATGTAATTTTTTTTCGCAAGGGGTTAGCCTTGATTTTTTTCCAAAATGTCGAAAAAACTGAAGTGATGAATTGTACCAGAAATTGCACACCAATTGAAATAACTGTGCAATGCCCTTCGAGAAATGGCAGCCGCAGATTTTTGCGGGGCTTGGTTGCGGAGATATCACCATCCAAAGCAAGTCAAATGCAGTTGGGTGGAAAATCATGCGAATAACTTTGAATTGAAATATCTCAACAACCAGATGCCGCAGATACTTTTTGTTCGCAGCTGTGGATAGGAATTGAACAGACCTTTCTTTTGATGTATATATCAATGGGTTTGGGGAACATTTTTGAAAATGTAATTTTTTTTCGCAAGGGGTTAGCCTTGATTTTTTTCCAAAATGTCGAAAAAACTGAAGTGAAGAATTGTACCACAAATTGCACACCAATTGAAAGGACTGTGTAATGCCTTTCGAGAAATGGCAGCCGCAGATTTTTGCGGGGCTTGGTTGCGGAGATATCACCATCCAAAGCAAGTCAAATGCAGTTGGGTGGAAAATCATGTGAATAACTTTGGATTGAAATATCTCAACAACCAGATGCCGCAGGTACTTTTTGTTCGCAGCTGTGGATAGGAATTGAACAGACCTTTCTTTTGATGCATATATCAATGGGTTTGGGGAACATTTTTGAAAATGTTATTTTTTTTCGCCTTGATTTTTTTACAAAATGTCGAAAAAACTGAAGTGAAGAATTGTACCACAAATTGCACACCAATTGAAAGGACTGTGCAATGCCTTTCGAGAAATGGCAGCCGCAAATTTTTGCGGGGCTTGGTTGCGGAGATATCACCATCCAAAGCAAGTCAAATGCAGTTGGGTGGAAAATCATGCGAATAACTTTGGATTGAAATATCTCAACAACCAGATGCCGCAGATACTTTTTGTTCGCAGCTGTGGATAGGAATTGAAAAGACCTTTCTTTTGATGTATATATCAATGGGTTTGGGGAACATTTTTGAAAATGTAATTTTTTTTCGCAAGGGGGCCTTGATTTTTTTACAAAATGTCGAAAAAACTGAAGTGAAGAATTGTACCACAAATTGCACACCAATTGAAAGGACTGTGCAATGTCTTTCGAGAAATGGCAGCCGCAAATTTTTGCGGGGCTTGGTTGCGGAGATATCACCATCCAAAGCAAGTCAAATGCAGTTGGGTGGAAAATCATGCGAATAACTTTGAATTGAAATATCTCAACAACCAGATGCCGCAGATACTTTTTGTTCGCAGCTGTGGATAGGAATTGAACAGACCTTTCTTTTGATGTATATATCAATGGGTTTGGGGAACATTTTTGAAAATGTAATTTTTTTTCGCAAGGGGTTAGCCTTGATTTTTTTCCAAAATGTCGAAAAAACTGAAGTGAAGAATTGTACCACAAATTGCACACCAATTGAAAGGACTGTGTAATGCCTTTCGAGAAATGGCAGCCGCAGATTTTTGCGGGGCTTGGTTGCGGAGATATCACCATCCAAAGCAAGTCAAATGCAGTTGGGTGGAAAATCATGTGAATAACTTTGGATTGAAATATCTCAACAACCAGATGCCGCAGGTACTTTTTGTTCGCAGCTGTGGATAGGAATTGAACAGACCTTTCTTTTGATGCATATATCAATGGGTTTGGGGAACATTTTTGAAAATGTAATTTTTTTTCGCAAGGGGTTAGCCTTGATTTTTTTACAAAATGTCGAAAAAACTGAAGTGAAGAATTGTACCACAAATTGCACACCAATTGAAAGGACTGTGCAATGCCTTTCGAGAAATGGCAGCCGCAAATTTTTGCGGGGCTTGGTTGCGGAGATATCACCATCCAAAGCAAGTCAAATGCAGTTGGGTGGAAAATCATGCGAATAACTTTGGATTGAAATATCTCAACAACCAGATGCCGCAGATACTTTTTGTTCGCAGCTGTGGATAGGAATTGAAAAGACCTTTCTTTTGATGTATATATCAATGGGTTTGGGGAACATTTTTGAAAATGTAATTTTTTTTCGCAAGGGGGCCTTGATTTTTTTACAAAATGTCGAAAAAACTGAAGTGAAGAATTGTACCACAAATTGCACACCAATTGAAAGGACTGTGCAATGTCTTTCGAGAAATGGCAGCCGCAAATTTTTGCGGGGCTTGGTTGCGGAGATATCACCATCCAAAGCAAGTCAAATGCAGTTGGGTGGAAAATCATGCGAATAACTTTGAATTGAAATATCTCAACAACCAGATGCTGCAGATACTTTTTGTTCGCAGCTGTGGATAGGAATTGAACAGACCTTTCTTTTGATGTATATATCAATGGGTTTGGGGAACATTTTTGAAAATGTAATTTTTTTTCGCAAGGGGTTAGCCTTGATTTTTTTCCAAAATGTCGAAAAAACTGAAGTGAAGAATTGTACCACAAATTGCACACCAATTGAAAGGACTGTGTAATGCCTTTCGAGAAATGGCAGCCGCAGATTTTTGCGGGGCTTGGTTGCGGAGATATCACCATCCAAAGCAAGTCAAATGCAGTTGGGTGGAAAATCATGTGAATAACTTTGGATTGAAATATCTCAACAACCAGATGCCGCAGATACTTTTTTTTCGCAGCTGTGGATAGGAATTGAAAAGACCTTTCTTTTGATGTATATATCAATGGGTTTGGGGAACATTTTTGAAAATGTAATTTTTTTTCGCAAGGGGGCCTTGATTTTTTTACAAAATGTCGAAAAAACTGAAGTGAAGAATTGTACCACAAATTGCACACCAATTGAAAGGACTGTGCAATGTCTTTCGAGAAATGGCAGCCGCAAATTTTTGCGGGGCTTGGTTGCGGAGATATCACCATCCAAAGCAAGTCAAATGCAGTTGGGTGGAAAATCATGCGAATAACTTTGGATTGAAATATCTCAACAACCAGATGCCGCAGATACTTTTTGTTCCCAGCTGTGGATAGGAATTGAACAGAGCTTTCTTTTGATGTATATATCAATGGGTTTGGGGAACATTTTTGAAAATGTAATTTTTTTTCGCAAGGGGTTAGCCTTGATTTTTTTCCAAAATGTCGAAAAAACTGAAGTGAAGAATTGTACCACAAATTGCACACCAATTGAAAGGACTGTGCAATGCCTTTCGAGAAATGGCAGCCGCAGATTTTTGCGGGGCTTGGTTGCGGAGATATCACCATCCAAAGCAAGTCAAATGCAGTTGGGTGGAAAATCATGCGAATAACTTTGAATTGAAATATCTCAACAACCAGATGCCGCAGATACTTTTTGTTCGCAGCTGTGGATAGGAATTGAACAGACCTTTCTTTTGATGTATATATCAATGGGTTTGGGGAACATTTTTGAAAATTTAATTTTTTTTCGCAGGGGTTAGCCTTGATTTTTTTCCAAAATGTCGAAAAAACTGAAGTGAAGAATTGTACCACAAATTGCACACCAATTGAAAGGACTATGCAATGTCTTTCGAGAAATTGCAGCAGCAGATTTTTGCGGGGCTTGGTTGCGGAGATATCACCATCCAAAGCAAGTGAAATGCAGTTGGGTGGAAAATCATGCGAATAACTTTGGATTGAAATATCTCAACAACCAGATGCCGCAGATACTTTTTGTTCGCAGCTGTGGATAGGAATTGAAAAGACCTTTCTTTTGATGTATATATCAATGGGTTTGGGGAACATTTTTGAAAATGTAATTTTTTTTCGCAAGGGGGCCTTGATTTTTTTACAAAATGTCGAAAAAACTGAAGTGAAGAATTGTACCACAAATTGCACACCAATTGAAAGGACTGTGCAATGTCTTTCGAGAAATGGCAGCCGCAAATTTTTGCGGGGCTTGGTTGCGGAGATATCACCATCCAAAGCAAGTCAAATGCAGTTGGGTGGAAAATCATGCGAATAACTTTGAATTGAAATATCTCAACAACCAGATGCCGCAGATACTTTTTGTTCGCAGCTGTGGATAGGAATTGAACAGACCTTTCTTTTGATGTATATATCAATGGGTTTGGGGAACATTTTTGAAAATGTAATTTTTTTTCGCAAGGGGTTAGCCTTGATTTTTTTCCAAAATGTCGAAAAAACTGAAGTGATGAATTGTACCAGAAATTGCACACCAATTGAAATAACTGTGCAATGCCCTTCGAGAAATGGCAGCCGCAGATTTTTGCGGGGCTTGGTTGCGGAGATATCACCATCCAAAGCAAGTCAAATGCAGTTGGGTGGAAAATCATGCGAATAACTTTGAATTGAAATATCTCAACAACCAGATGCCGCAGATACTTTTTGTTCGCAGCTGTGGATAGGAATTGAACAGACCTTTCTTTTGATGTATATATCAATGGGTTTGGGGAACATTTTTGAAAATTTAATTTTTTTTCGCAGGGGTTAGCCTTGATTTTTTTCCAAAATGTCGAAAAAACTGAAGTGAAGAATTGTACCACAAATTGCACACCAATTGAAAGGACTATGCAATGTCTTTCGAGAAATTGCAGCAGCAGATTTTTGCGGGGCTTGGTTGCGGAGATATCACCATCCAAAGCAAGTGAAATGCAGTTGGGTGGAAAATCATGTGAATAACTTTGGATTGAAATATCTCAACAACCAGATGCCGCAGATACTTTTTGTTCGCAGCTGTGGATAGGAATTGAAAAGACCTTTCTTTTGATGTATATATCAATGGGTTTGGGGAACATTTTTGAAAATGTAATTTTTTTTCGCAAGGGGGCCTTGATTTTTTTACAAAATGTCGAAAAAACTGAAGTGAAGAATTGTACCACAAATTGCACACCAATTGAAAGGACTGTGCAATGTCTTTCGAGAAATGGCAGCCGCAAATTTTTGCGGGGCTTGGTTGCGGAGATATCACCATCCAAAGCAAGTCAAATGCAGTTGGGTGGAAAATCATGCGAATAACTTTGGATTGAAATATCTCAACAACCAGATGCCGCAGATACTTTTTGTTCCCAGCTGTGGATAGGAAATGAACAGAGCTTTCTTTTGATGTATATATCAATGGGTTTGGGGAACATTTTTGAAAATGTAATTTTTTTTCGCAAGGGGTTAGCCTTGATTTTTTTCCAAAATGTCGAAAAAACTGAAGTGAAGACAATTACCACAAATTGCACACCAATTGAAAGGACTGTGCAATGCCTTTCGAGAAATGGCAGCCGCAGATTTTTGCGGGGCTTGGTTGCGGAGATATCACCATCCAAAGCAAGTGAAATGCAGTTGGGTGGAAAATAATGCGAATAACTTTGGATTGAAATATCTCAACAACCAGATGCCGCAGATACTTTTTGTTCGCAGCTGTGGATAGGAATTGAACAGACCTTTCTTTTGATGTATATATCAATGGGTTTGGGGAACATTTTTGAAAATGTAATTTTTTTTCGCAAGGGGTTAGCCTTGATTTTTTTCCAAAATGTCGAAAAAACTGAAGTGAAGAATTGTACCACAAATTGCACACCAATCGAAAGGACTGTGTAATGCCTTTCGAGAAATGGCAGCCGCAGATTTTTGCGGGGCTTGGTTGCGGAGATATCACCATCCAAACCAAGTCAAATGCAGTTGGGTGGAAAATCATGTGAATAACTTTGGATTGAAATATCTCAACAACCAGATGCCGCAGGTACTTTTTGTTCGCAGCTGTGGATAGAAATTGAACAGACCTTTCTTTTGATGCATATATCAATGGGTTTGGGGAACATTTTTGAAAATGTAATTTTTTTTCGCAAGGGGTTAGCCTTGATTTTTTTACAAAATGTCGAAAAAACTGAAGTGAAGAATTGTACCACAAATTGCACACCAATTGAAAGGACTGTGCAATGCCTTTCGAGAAATGGCAGCCGCAAATTTTTGCGGGGCTTGGTTGCGGAGATATCACCATCCAAAGCAAGTCAAATGCAGTTGGGTGGAAAATCATGCGAATAACTTTGGATTGAAATATCTCAACAACCAGATGCCGCAGATACTTTTTGTTCCCAGCTGTGGATAGGAATTGAACAGAGCTTTCTTTTGATGTATATATCAATGGGTTTGGGGAACATTTTTGAAAATGTAATTTTTTTTCGCAAGGGGTTAGCCTTGATTTTTTTCCAAAATGTCGAAAAAACTGAAGTGAAGAATTGTACCACAAATTGCACACCAATTGAAAGGACTGTGCAATGCCTTTCGAGAAATGGCAGCCGCAGATTTTTGCGGGGCTTGGTTGCGGAGATATCACCATCCAAAGCAAGTCAAATGCAGTTGGGTGGAAAATCATGCGAATAACTTTGAATTGAAATATCTCAACAACCAGATGCCGCAGATACTTTTTGTTCGCAGCTGTGGATAGGAATTGAACAGACCTTTCTTTTGATGTATATATCAATGGGTTTGGGGAACATTTTTGAAAATTTAATTTTTTTTCGCAGGGGTTAGCCTTGATTTTTTTCCAAAATGTCGAAAAAACTGAAGTGAAGAATTGTACCACAAATTGCACACCAATTGAAAGGACTGTGCAATGTCTTTCGAGAAATGGCAGCCGCAAATTTTTGCGGGGCTTGGTTGCGGAGATATCACCATCCAAAGCAAGTCAAATGCAGTTGGGTGGAAAATCATGCGAATAACTTTGGATTGAAATATCTCAACAACCAGATGCCGCAGATACGTTTTGTTCCCAGCTGTGGATAGGAATTGAACAGAGCTTTCTTTTGATGTATATATCAATGGGTTTGGGGAACATTTTTGAAAATGTAATTTTTTTTCGCAAGGGGTTAGCCTTGATTTTTTTCCAAAATGTCGAAAAAACTGAAGTGAAGAATTGTACCACAAATTGCACACCAATTGAAAGGACTGTGTAATGCCTTTCGAGAAATGGCAGCCGCAGATTTTTGCGGGGCTTGGTTGCGGAGATATCACCATCCAAAGCAAGTCAAATGCAGTTGGGTGGAAAATCATGTGAATAACTTTGGATTGAAATATCTCAACAACCAGATGCCGCAGATACTTTTTGTTCGCAGCTGTGGATAGGAATTGAACAGACCTTTCTTTTGATGCATATATCAATGGGTTTGGGGAACATTTTTGAAAATTTAATTTTTTTTTGCAGGGGTTAGCCTTGATTTTTTTCCAAAATGTCGAAAAAAACTGAAGTGAAGAGTTGTACCACAAATTGCACACCAATTGAAAGGACTGTGCAATGCCTTTCGAGAAATGGCAGCCGCAAATTTTTGCGGGGCTTGGTTGCGGAGATATCACCATCCAAAGCAAGTCAAATGCAGTTGGGTGGAAAATCATGCGAATAACTTTGGATTGAAATATCTCAACAACCAGATGCCGCAGATACTTTTTGTTCCCAGCTGTGGATAGGAATTGAACAGAGCTTTCTTTTGATGTATATATCAATGGGTTTGGGGAACATTTTTGAAAATGTAATTTTTTTTCGCAAGGGGTTAGCCTTGATTTTTTTCCAAAATGTCGAAAAAACTGAAGCGATGAATTGTGCCAGAAATTGCACACCAATTGAAATAACTGTGCAATGCCCTTCGAGAAATGGCAGCCGCAGATTTTTGCGGGGCTTGGTTGCGGAGATATCACCATCCAAAGCAAGTCAAATGCAGTTGGGTGGAAAATCATGCGAATAACTTTGAATTGAAATATCTCAACAACCAGATGCCGCAGATACTTTTTGTTCGCAGCTGTGGATAGGAATTGAACAGACCTTTCTTTTGATGTATATATCAATGGGTTTGGGGAACATTTTTGAAAATGTAATTTTTTTTCGCAAGGGGTTAGCCTTGATTTTTTCCAAAATGTCGAAAAAACTGAAGTGAAGAATTGTACCACAAATTTCACACCAATTGAAAGGACTGTGCAATGCCTTTCGAGAAATGGCAGCCGCAGATTTTTGCGGGGCTTGGTTGCGGAGATATCACCATCCAAAGCAAGTCAAATGCAGTTGGGTGGAAAATCATGTGAATAACTTTGGATTGAAATATCTCAACAACCAGATGCCGCAGATACTTTTTGTTCGCAGCTGTGGATAGGAATTGAACAGACCTTTCTTTTGATGCATATATCAATGGGTTTGGGGAACATTTTTGAAAATTTAATTTTTTTTCGCAAGGGCCTTGATTTTTTTCCAAAATGTCGAAAAAACTGAAGTGAAGAATTGTACCACAAATTGCACACCAATTGAAAGGACTGTGCAATGCCTTTCGAGAAATGGCAGCCGCAGATTTTTGCGGGGCTTGGTTGCGGAGATATCACCATCCAAAGCAAGTCAAATGCAGTTGGGTGGAAAATCATGTGAATAACTTTGGATTGAAATATCTCAACAACCAGATGCCGCAGATACTTTTTGTTCGCAGCTGTGGATAGGAATTGAACAGACCTTTCTTTTGATGCATATATCAATGGGTTTGGGGAACATTTTTGAAAATTTAATTTTTTTTCGCAAGGGGTTAGCCTTGATTTTTTTCCAAAATGTCGAAAAAACTGAAGTGAAGAATTGTACCACAAATTGCACACCAATTGAAAGGACTATGCAATGTCTTTCGAGAAATTGCAGCTGCAGATTTTTGCGGGGCTTGGTTGCGGAGATATCACCATCCAAAGCAAGTAAAATGCAGTTGGGTGGAAAATCATGCGAATAACTTTGGATTGAAATATCTCAACAACCAGATGCCGCAGATACTTTTTGTTCGCAGCTGTGGATAGGAATTGAACAGACCTTTCTTTTGATGTATATATCAATGGGTTTGGGGAACATTTTTGAAAATGTAATTTTTTTTCGCAAGGGGTTAGCCTTGATTTTTTTACAAAATGTCGAAAAAACTGAAGTGAAGAATTGTACCACAAATTGCACACCAATTGAAAGGACTGTGCAATGCCTTTCGAGAAATGGCAGCCGCAAATTTTTGCGGGGCTTGGTTGCGGAGATATCACCATCCAAAGCAAGTCAAATGCAGTTGGGTGGAAAATCATGCGAATAACTTTGGATTCAAATATCTCAACAACCAGATGCCGCAGATACTTTTTGTTCCCAGCTGTGGATAGGAATTGAACAGAGCTTTCTTTTGATGTATATATCAATGGGTTTGGGGAACATTTTTGAAAATGTAATTTTTTTTCGCAAGGGGTTAGCCTTGATTTTTTTCCAAAATGTCGAAAAAACTGAAGCGATGAATTGTACCAGAAATTGCACACCAATTGAAATAACTGTGCAATGCCCTTCGAGAAATGGCAGCCGCAGATTTTTGCGGGGCTTGGTTGCGGAGATATCACCATCCAAAGCAAGTCAAATGCAGTTGGGTGGAAAATCATGCGAATAACTTTGGATTGAAATATCTCAACAACCAGATGCCGCAGATACTTTTTGTTCGCAGCTGTGGATAGGAATTGAACAGACCTTTCTTTTGATGTATATATCAATGGGTTTGGGGAACATTTTTGAAAATGTAATTTTTTTTCGCAAGGGGTTAGCCTTGATTTTTTTCCAAAATGTCGAAAAAACTGAAGTGATGAATTGTACCAGAAATTGCACACCAATTGAAATAACTGTGCAATGCCCTTCGAGAAATGGCAGCCGCAGATTTTTGCGGGGCTTGGTTGCGGAGATATCACCATCCAAAGCAAGTCAAATGCAGTTGGGTGGAAAATCATGCGAATAACTTTGGATTGCAATATCTCAACAACCAGATGCCGCAGATACTTTTTGTTCGCAGCTGTGGATAGGAATTGAACAGACCTTTCTTTTGATGTATATATCAATGGGTTTGGGGAACATTTTTGAAAATGTAATTTTTTTTCGCAAGGGGTTAGCCTTGATTTTTTTACAAAATGTCGAAAAAACTGAAGTGAAGAATTGTACCACAAATTGCACACCAATTGAAAGGACTGTGCAATGCCTTTCGAGAAATTGCAGCTGCAGATTTTTGCGGGGCTTGGTTGCGGAGATATCACCATCCAAAGCAAGTCAAATGCAGTTGGGTGGAAAATCATGCGAATAACTTTGGATTGCAATATCTCAACAACCAGATGCCGCAGATACTTTTTGTTCGCAGCTGTGGATAGGAATTGAACAGACCTTTCTTTTGATGTATATATCAATGGGTTTGGGGAACATTTTTGAAAATGTAATTTTTTTTCGCAAGGGGTTAGCCTTGATTTTTTTACAAAATGTCGAAAAAACTGAAGTGAAGAATTGTACCACAAATTGCACACCAATTGAAAGGACTGTGCAATGCCTTTCGAGAAATGGCAGCCGCAAATTTTTGCGGGGCTTGGTTGCGGAGATATCACCATCCAAAGCAAGTCAAATGCAGTTGGGTGGAAAATCATGCGAATAACTTTGGATTCAAATATCTCAACAACCAGATGCCGCAGATACTTTTTGTTCCCAGCTGTGGATAGGAATTGAACAGAGCTTTCTTTTGATGTATATATCAATGGGTTTGGGGAACATTTTTGAAAATGTAATTTTTTTTCGCAAGGGGTTAGCCTTGATTTTTTTCCAAAATGTCGAAAAAACTGAAGCGATGAATTGTACCAGAAATTGCACACCAATTGAAATAACTGTGCAATGCCCTTCGAGAAATGGCAGCCGCAGATTTTTGCGGGGCTTGGTTGCGGAGATATCACCATCCAAAGCAAGTCAAATGCAGTTGGGTGGAAAATCATGCGAATAACTTTGGATTGCAATATCTCAACAACCAGATGCCGCAGATACTTTTTGTTCGCAGCTGTGGATAGGAATTGAACAGACCTTTCTTTTGATGTATATATCAATGGGTTTGGGGAACATTTTTGAAAATGTAATTTTTTTTCGCAAGGGGTTAGCCTTGATTTTTTTACAAAATGTCGAAAAAACTGAAGTGAAGAATTGTACCACAAATTGCACACCAATTGAAAGGACTGTGCAATGCCTTTCGAGAAATTGCAGCTGCAGATTTTTGCGGGGCTTGGTTGCGGAGATATCACCATCCAAAGCAAGTCAAATGCAGTTGGGTGGAAAATCATGCGAATAACTTTGGATTGCAATATCTCAACAACCAGATGCCGCAGATACTTTTTGTTCGCAGCTGTGGATAGGAAT
Source organism: Philhelius pedissequus (assembly GCA_910595825.1). Classification (NCBI taxonomy): domain Eukaryota; kingdom Metazoa; phylum Arthropoda; class Insecta; order Diptera; family Syrphidae; genus Philhelius; species Philhelius pedissequus. The sequence continues at coordinate 3,901,540 of OU343164.1, forward strand.
TGAACAGACCTTTCTTTTGATGTATATATCAATGGGTTTGGGGAACATTTTTGAAAATGTAATTTTTTTTCGCAAGGGGTTAGCCTTGATTTTTTTACAAAATGTCGAAAAAACTGAAGTCAAGAATTGTACCACAAATTGCACACCAATTGAAAGGACTGTGCAATGCCTTTCGAGAAATGGCAGCCGCAGATTTTTGCGGGGCTTGGTTGCGGAGATATCACCATCCAAAGCAAGTCAAATGCAGTTGGGTGGAAAATCATGCGAATAACTTTGAATTGAAATATCTCAACAACCAGATGCCGCAGATACTTTTTGTTCGCAGCTGTGGATAGGAATTGAACAGACCTTTCTTTTGATGTATATATCAATGGGTTTGGGGAACATTTTTGAAAATGTAATTTTTTTTCGCAAGGGGTTAGCCTTGATTTTTTTCCAAAATGTCGAAAAAACTGAAGTGAAGAATTGTACCACAAATTGCACACCAATTGAAAGGACTGTGCAATGCCTTTCGAGAATTGGCAGCCGCAGATTTTTGCGGGGCTTGGTTGCGGAGATATCACCATCCAAAGCAAGTCAAATGCAGTTGGGTGGAAAATCATGCGAATAACTTTGGATTGAAATATCTCAACAACCAGATGCCGCAGATACTTTTTGTTCGCAGCTGTGGATAGGAATTGAACAGACCTTTCTTTTGATGTATATATCAATGGGTTTGGGGAACATTTTTGAAAATGTAATTTTTTTTCGCAAGGGGTTAGCCTTGATTTTTTTCCAAAATGTCGAAAAAACTGAAGTGAAGAATTGTACCACAAATTGCACACCAATTGAAAGGACTGTGCAATGCCTTTCGAGAAATGGCAGCCGCAGATTTTTGCGGGGCTTGGTTGCGGAGATATCACCATCCAAAGCAAGTCAAATGCAGTTGGGTGGAAAATCATGTGAATAACTTTGGATTGAAATATCTCAACAACCAGATGCCGCAGATACTTTTTGTTCGCAGCTGTGGATAGGAATTGAACAGTTCTTTCTTTTGATGCATATATCAATGGGTTTGGGGAACATTTTTGAAAATGTAATTTTTTTTCGCAAGGGGTTAGCCTTGATTTTTTTCCAAAATGTCGAAAAAACTGAAGTGAAGAATTGTACCACAAATTGCACACCAATTGAAAGGACTATGCAATGTCTTTCGAGAAATTGCAGCTGCAGATTTTTGCGGGGCTTGGTTGCGGAGATATCACCATCCAAAGCAAGTGAAATGCAGTTGGGTGGAAAATCATGCGAATAACTTTGGATTGAAATATCTCAACAACCAGATGCCGCAGATACTTTTTGTTCGCAGCTGTGGATAGGAATTGAACAGACCTTTCTTTTGATGTATATATCAATGGGTTTGGGGAACATTTTTGAAAATGTAATTTTTTTTCGCAAGGGGTTAGCCTTGATTTTTTTTACAAAATGTCGAAAAAACTGAAGTGAAGAATTGTACCACAAATTGCACACCAATTGAAAGGACTGTGCAATGTCTTTCGAGAAATGGCAGCCGCAAATTTTTGCGGGGCTTGGTTGCGGAGATATCACCATCCAAAGCAAGTCAAATGCAGTTGGGTGGAAAATCATGCGAATAACTTTGGATTGAAATATCTCAACAACCAGATGCCGCAGATACTTTTTGTTCCCAGCTGTGGATAGGAATTGAACAGAGCTTTCTTTTGATGTATATATCAATGGGTTTGGGGAACATTTTTGAAAATGTAATTTTTTTTCGCAAGGGGTTAGCCTTGATTTTTTTCCAAAATGTCGAAAAAACTGAAGTGATGAATTGTACCAGAAATTGCACACCAATTGAAATAACTGTGCAATGCCCTTCGAGAAATGGCAGCCGCAGATTTTTGCGGGGCTTGGTTGCGGAGATATCACCATCCAAAGCAAGTCAAATGCAGTTGGGTGGAAAATCATGCGAATAACTTTGAATTGAAATATCTCAACAACCAGATGCCGCAGATACTTTTTGTTCGCAGCTGTGGATAGGAATTGAACAGACCTTTCTTTTGATATATATATCAATGGGTTTGGGGAACATTTTTGAAAATGTAATTTTTTTTCGCAAGGGGTTAGCCTTGATTTTTTTCCAAAATGTCGAAAAAACTGAAGTGAAGAATTGTACCACAAATTGCACACCAATTGAAAGGACTGTGCAATGCCTTTCGAGAAATGGCAGCCGCAGATTTTTGCGGGGCTTGGTTGCGGAGATATCACCATCCAAAGCAAGTCAAATGCAGTTGGGTGGAAAATCATGCGAATAACTTTGAATTGAAATATCTCAACAACCAGATACCGCAGATACTTTTTGTTCGCAGCTGTGGATAGGAATTGAACAGACCTTTCTTTTGATGTATATATCAATGGGTTTGGGGAACATTTTTGAAAATGTAATTTTTTTTCGCAATGGGTTAGCCTTGATTTTTTTACAAAATGTCGAAAAAACTGAAGTGAAGAATTGTACCACAAATTGCACACCAATTGAAAGGACTGTGCAATGTCTTTCGAGAAATGGCAGCCGCAAATTTTTGCGGGGCTTGGTTGCGGAGATATCACCATCCAAAGCAAGTCAAATGCAGTTGGGTGGAAAATCATGCGAATAACTTTGAATTGAAATATCTCAACAACCAGATGCCGCAGATACTTTTTGTTCGCAGCTGTGGATAGGAATTGAACAGACCTTTCTTTTGATGTATATATCAATGGGTTTGGGGAACATTTTTGAAAATGTAATTTTTTTTCGCAAGGGGTTAGCCTTGATTTTTTTCCAAAATGTCGAAAAAACTGAAGTGAAGAATTGTACCACAAATTGCACACCAATTGAAAGGACTGTGCAATGCCTTTCGAGAAATGGCAGCCGCAGATTTTTGCGGGGCTTGGTTGCGGAGATATCACCATCCAAAGCAAGTCAAATGCAGTTGGGTGGAAAATCATGCGAATAATTTTGGATTGAAATATCTCAACAACCAGATACCGCAGATACTTTTTGTTCGCAGCTGTGGATAGGAATTGAACAGACCTTTCTTTTGATGTATATATCAATGGGTTTGGGGAACATTTTTGAAAATGTAATTTTTTTTCGCAAGGGGTTAGCCTTGATTTTTTTCCAAAATGTCGAAAAAACTGAAGTGAAGAATTGTACCACAAATTGCACACCAATTGAAAGGACTGTGCAATGCCTTTCGAGAAATGGCAGCCGCAGATTTTTGCGGGGCTTGGTTGCGGAGATATCACCATCCAAAGCAAGTCAAATGCAGTTGGGTGGAAAATCATGCGAATAACTTTGGATTGAAATATCTCAACAACCAGATACCGCAGATACTTTTTGTTCGCAGCTGTGGATAGGAATTGAACAGACCTTTCTTTTGATGTATATATCAATGGGTTTGGGGAACATTTTTGAAAATGTAATTTTTTTTCGCAATGGGTTAGCCTTGATTTTTTTACAAAATGTCGAAAAAACTGAAGTGAAGAATTGTACCACAAATTGCACACCAATTGAAAGGACTGTGCAATGTCTTTCGAGAAATGGCAGCCGCAAATTTTTGCGGGGCTTGGTTGCGGAGATATCACCATCCAAAGCAAGTCAAATGCAGTTGGGTGGAAAATCATGCGAATAACTTTGAATTGAAATATCTCAACAACTAGATGCCGCAGATACTTTTTGTTCGCAGCTGTGGATAGGAATTGAACAGACCTTTCTTTTGATGTATATATCAATGGGTTTGGGGAACATTTTTGAAAATGTAATTTTTTTTCGCAATGGGTTAGCCTTGATTTTTTTACAAAATGTCGATAAAACTGAAGTGAAGAATTGTACCACAAATTGCACACCAATTGAAAGGACTGTGCAATGTCTTTCGAGAAATGGCAGCCGCAAATTTTTGCGGGGCTTGGTTGCGGAGATATCACCATCCAAAGCAAGTCAAATGCAGTTGGGTGGAAAATCATGCGAATAACTTTGAATTGAAATATCTCAACAACCAGATGCCGCAGATACTTTTTGTTCCCAGCTGTGGATAGGAACTGAACAGAGCTTTCTTTTGATGTATATATCAATGGGTTTGGGGAACATTTTTGAAAATGTAATTTTTTTTCGCAAGGGGTTAGCCTTGATTTTTTTCCAAAATGTCGAAAAAACTGAAGTGAAGAATTGTACCACAAATTGCACACCAATTGAAAGGACTGTGCAATGCCTTTCGAGAAATGGCAGCCGCAGATTTTTGTGGGGCTTGGTTGCGGAGATATCACCATCCAAAGCAAGTCAAATGCAGTTGGGTGGAAAATCATGTGAATAACTTTGGATTGAAATATCTCAACAACCAGATGCCGCAGATACTTTTTGTTCGCGGCTGTGGATAGGAATTGAACAGACCTTTCTTTTGATGTATATATCAATGGGTTTGGGGAACATTTTTGAAAATGTAATTTTTTTTCGCAAGGGGTTAGCCTTGATTTTTTTACAAAATGTCGAAAAAACTGAAGTGAAGAATTGTACCACAAATTGCACACCAATTGAAAGGACTATGCAATGTCTTTCGAGAAATTGCAGCTGCAGATTTTTGTGGGGCTTGGTTGCGGAGATATCACCATCCAAAGCAAGTCAAATGCAGTTGGGTGGAAAATCATGCGAATAACTTTGGATTGAAATATCTCAACAACCAGATGCCGCAGATACTTTTTGTTCCCAGCTGTGGATAGGAATTGAACAGAGCTTTCTTTTGATGTATATATCAATGGGTTTGGGGAACATTTTTGAAAATGTAATTTTTTTTCGCAAGGGGTTAGCCTTGATTTTTTTCCAAAATGTCGAAAAAAACTGAAGTGATGAATTGTACCAGAAATTGCACACCAATTGAAATAACTGTGCAATGCCCTTCGAGAAATGGCAGCCGCAGATTTTTGCGGGGCTTGGTTGCGGAGATATCACCATCCAAAGCAAGTCAAATGCAGTTGGGTGGAAAATCATGCGAATAACTTTGGATTGAAATATCTCAACAACCAGATGCCGCAGATACTTTTTGTTCGCAGCTGTTAATAGGAATTGAACAGACCTTTCTTTTGATGTATATATCAATGGGTTTGGGGAACATTTTTGAAAATGTAATTTTTTTTCGCAAGGGGTTAGCCTTGATTTTTTTACAAAATGTCGAAAAAACTGAAGTGAAGAATTGTACCACAAATTGCACACCAATTGAAAGGACTGTGCAATGCCTTTCGAGAAATGGCAGCCGCAAATTTTTGCGGGGCTTGGTTGCGGAGATATCACCATCCAAAGCAAGTGAAATGCAGTTGGGTGGAAAATCATGCGAATAACTTTGGATTGAAATATCTCAACAACCAGATGCCGCAGATACTTTTTGTTCCCAGCTGTGGATAGGAATTGAACAGAGCTTTCTTTTGATGTATATATCAATGGGTTTGGGGAACATTTTTGAAAATGTAATTTTTTTTCGCAAGGGGTTAGCCTTGATTTTTTTCCAAAATGTCGAAAAAACTGAAGCGATGAATTGTGCCAGAAATTGCACACCAATTGAAATAACTGTGCAATGCCCTTCGAGAAATGGCAGCCGCAGATTTTTGCGGGGCTTGGTTGCGGAGATATCACCATCCAAAGCAAGTCAAATGCAGTTGTGTGGAAAATCATGCGAATAACTTTGAATTGAAATATCTCAACAACCAGATGCCGCAGATACTTTTTGTTCGCAGCTGTGGATAGGAATTGAACAGACCTTTCTTTTGATGTATATATCAATGGGTTTGGGGAACATTTTTGAAAATGTAATTTTTTTTCGCAAGGGGTTAGCCTTGATTTTTTTCCAAAATGTCGAGAAAACTGAAGTGAAGAATTGTACCACAAATTGCACACCAATTGAAAGGACTGTGCAATGCCTTTCGAGAAATGGCAGCAGCAGATTTTTGCGGGGCTTGGTTGCGGAGATATTACCATCCAAAGCAAGTCAAATGCAGTTGGGTGGAAAATCATGTGAATAACTTTAGATTGAAATATCTCAACAACCAGATGCCGCAGATACTTTTTGTTCGCAGCTGTGGATAGGAATTGAACAGACCTTTCTTTTGATGCATATATCAATGGGTTTGGGGAACATTTTTGAAAATTTAATTTTTTTTCGCAAGGGGTTAGCCTTGATTTTTTTCCAAAATGTCGAAAAAACTGAAGTGAAGAATTGTACCACAAATTGCACACCAATTGAAAGGACTATGCAATGCCTTTCGAGAAATGGCAGCCGCAGATTTTTGCGGGGCTTGGTTGCGGAGATATCACCATCCAAAGCAAGTCCAATGCAGTTGGGTGGAAAATCATGCGAATAACTTTGGATTGAAATATCTCAACAACCAGATGCCGCAGATACTTTTTGTTCGCAGCTGTGAATAGGAATTGAACAGACCTTTCTTTTGATGTATATATCAATGGGTTTGGGGAACATTTTTGAAAATGTAATTTTTTTTCGCAAGGGGTTAGCCTTGATTTTTTTCCAAAATGTCGAAAAAACTGAAGTGAAGAATTGTACCAGAAATTGCACACCAATTGAAAGGACTGTGCAATGCCTTTCGAGAAATGGCAGCCGCAGATTTTTGCGGGGCTTGGTTGCGGAGATATCACCATCCAAAGCAAGTCAAATGCAGTTGGGTGGAAAATCATGCGAATAATTTTGGATTGAAATATCTCAACAACCAGATGCCGCAGATACTTTTTGTTCGCAGCTGTGGATAGGAATTGAACAGACCTTTCTTTTGATGCATATATCAATGGGTTTGGGGAACATTTTTGAAAATTTAATTTCTTTTCGCAAGGGGTTAGCCTTGATTTTTTTCCAAAATGTCGAAAAAACTGAAGTGAAGAATTGTACCACAAATTGCACACCAATTGAAAGGACTGTGCAATGCCTTTCGAGAAATGGCAGCCGCAGATTTTTGCGGGGCTTGGTTGCGGAGATAGCACCATCCAAAGCAAGTCAAATGCAGTTGGGTGGAAAATCATGTGAATAACTTTGGATTGAAATATCTCAACAACCAGATGCCGCAGATACTTTTTGTTCGCAGCTGTGGATAGGAATTGAACAGACCTTTCTTTTGATGCATATATCAATGGGTTTGGGGAACATTTTTGAAAATTTAATTTCTTTTCGCAAGGGGTTAGCCTTGATTTTTTTCCAAAATGTCGAAAAAACTGAAGTGAAGAATTGTACCACAAATTGCACACCAATTGAAAGGACTATGCAATGTCTTTCGAGAAATTGCAGCTGCAGATTTTTGCGGGGCTTGGTTGCGGAGATATCACCATCCAAACAAGTCAAATGCAGTTGGGTGGAAAATCATGCGAATAACTTTGAATTGAAATATCTCAACAACCAGATGCCGCAGATACTTTTCGTTCGCAGCTGTGGATAGGAATTGAACAGACCTTTCTTTTGATGTATATATCAATGGGTTTGGGGAACATTTTTGAAAATGTAATTTTTTTTCGCAAGGGGTTAGCCTTGATTTTTTTCCAAAATGTCGAAAAAACTGAAGTGAAGAATTGTACCACAAATTGCACACCAATTGAAAGGACTGTGCAATGCCTTTCGAGAAATGGCAGCCGCAGATTTTAGCGGGGCTTGGTTGCGGAGATATCACCATCCAAAGCAAGTCAAATGCAGTTGGGTAGAAAATCATGTGAATAACTTTGGATTGAAATATCTCAACAACCAGATGCCGCAGATAATTTTTTTCGCAGCTGTGGATAGGAATTGAACAGACCTTTCTTTTGATGCATATATCAATGGGTTTGGGGAACATTTTTGAAAATTTAATTTTTTTTCGCAAGGGGTTAGCCTTGATTTTTTTCCAAAATGTCGAAAAAACTGAAGTGAAGAATTGTACCACAAATTGCACACCAATTGAAAGGACTATGCAATGTCTTTCGAGAAATTGCAGCTGCAGATTTTTGCGGGGCTTGGTTGCGGAGATATCACCATCCAAAGCAAGTCAAATGCAGTTGGGTGGAAAATCATGCGAATAATTTTGGATTGAAATATCTCAACAACCAGATGCCGCAGATACTTTTTGTTCGCAGCTGTGGATAGGAATTGAACAGACCTTTCTTTTGATGCATATATCAATGGGTTTGGGGAACATTTTTGAAAATGCAATTTTTTTCGCAAGGGGTTAGCCTTGATTTTTTTACAAAATGTCGAAAAAACTGAAGTGAAGAATTGTACCACAAATTGCACACCAATTGAAAGGACTGTGCAATGCCTTTCGAGAAATGGCAGCCGCAAATTTTTGCGGGGCTTGGTTGCGGAGATATCACCATCCAAAGCAAGTCAAATGCAGTTGGGTGGAAAATCATGCGAATAATTTGGATTGAAATATCTCAACAACCAGATGCCGCAGATACTTTTTGTTCCCAGCTGTGGATAGGAATTGAACAGAGCTTTCTTTTGATGTATATATCAATGGGTTTGGGGAACATTTTTGAAAATGTAATTTTTTTTCGCAAGGGGTTAGCCTTGATTTTTTTCCAAAATGTCGAAAAAACTGAAGCGATGAATTGTGCCAGAAATTGCACACCAATTGAAATAACTGTGCAATGCCCTTCGAGAAATGGCAGCCGCAAATTTTTGCGGGGCTTGGTTGCGGAGATATCACCATCCAAAGCAAGTCAAATGCAGTTGGGTGGAAAATCATGTGAATAACTTTGGATTGAAATATCTCAACAACCAAATGCCGCAGATACTTTTTGTTCGCAGCTGTGGATAGGAATTGAACAGACCTTTCCTTTGATGCATATATCCAATGGGTTTGGGGAACATTTTTGAAAATTTAATTTTTTTTCGCAAGGGGTTAGCCTTGATTTTTTTCCAAAATGTCGAAAAAACTGAAGTGAAGAATTGTACCACAAATTGCACACCAATTGAAAGGACTATGCAATGTCTTTCGAGAAATTGCAGCTGCAGATTTTTGCGGGGCTTGGTTGCGGAGATATCACCATCCAAAGCAAGTGAAATGCAGTTGGGTGGAAAATCATGCGAATAACTTTGGATTGAAATATCTCAACAACCAGATGCCGCAGATAGTTTTTGTTCCCAGCTGTGGATAGGAATTGAACAGAGCTTTCTTTTGATGTATATATCAATGGGTTTGGGGAACATTTTTGAAAATGTAATTTTTTTTCGCAAGGGGTTAGCCTTGATTTTTTTTACAAAATGTCGAAAAAACTGAAGTGAAGAATTGTACCACAAATTGCACACCAATTGAAAGGACTGTGCAATGTCTTTCGAGAAATGGCAGCCGCAAATTTTTGCGGGGCTTGGTTGCGGAGATATCACCATCCAAAGCAAGTCAAATGCAGTTGGGTGGAAAATCATGCGAATAACTTTGGATTGAAATATCTCAACAACCAGATGCCGCAGATACTTTTTGTTTCCAGCTGTGGATAGGAATTGAACAGAGCTTTCTTTTGATGTATATATCAATGGGTTTGGGGAACATTTTTGAAAATGTAATTTTTTTTCGCAAGGGGTTAGCCTTGATTTTTTCCAAAATGTCGAAAAAACTGAAGCGATGAATTGTGCCAGAAATTGCACACCAATTGAAATAACTGTGCAATGCCCTTCGAGAAATGGCAGCCGCAGATTTTTGCGGGGCTTGGTTGCATAGATATCACCATCCAAAGCAAGTCAAATGCAGTTGGGTGGAAAATCATGCGAATAACTTTGGATTGAAATATCTCAACAACCAGATGCCGCAGATACTTTTTGTTCCCAGCTGTGGATAGGAATTGAACAGAGCTTTCTTTTGATGTATATATCAATGGGTTTGGGGAACATTTTTGAAAATGTAATTTTTTTTCGCAAGGGGTTAGCGTTGATTTTTTTCCAAAATGTCGAAAAAACTGAAGTGAAGAATTGTACCACAAATTGCACACCAATTGAAAGGACTGTGCAATGCCTTTCGAGAAATGGCAGCCGCAGATTTTTGCGGGGCTTGGTTGCGGAGATATCACCATCCAAAGCAAGTCAAATGCAGTTGGGTGGAAAATCATGTGAATAACTTTGGATTGAAATATCTCAACAACCAAATGCCGCAGATACTTTTTGTTCGCAGCTGTGGATAGGAATTGAACAGACCTTTCCTTTGATGCATATATCAATGGGTTTGGGGAACATTTTTGAAAATTTAATTTTTTTTCGCAAGGGGTTAGCCTTGATTTTTTTCCAAAATGTCGAAAAAACTGAAGTGAAGAATTGTACCACAAATTGCACACCAATTGAAAGGACTATGCAATGTCTTTCGAGAAATTGCAGCTGCAGATTTTTGCGGGGCTTGGTTGCGGAGATATCACCATCCAAAGCAAGTGAAATGCAGTTGGGTGGAAAATCATGCGAATAACTTTGGATTGAAATATCTCAACAACCAGATGCCGCAGATAGTTTTTGTTCCCAGCTGTGGATAGGAATTGAACAGAGCTTTCTTTTGATGTATATATCAATGGGTTTGGGGAACATTTTTGAAAATGTAATTTTTTTTCGCAAGGGGTTAGCCTTGATTTTTTTCCAAAATGTCGAAAAAACTGAAGTGATGAATTGTACCAGAAATTGCACACCAATTGAAATAACTGCGCAATGCCCTTCGAGAAATGGCAGCCGCAGATTTTTGCGGTCCTTGGTTGCGGAGATATCACCATCCAAAGCAAGTCAAATGCAGTTGGGTGGAAAATCATGCGAATAACTTTGGATTGAAATATATCAACAACCAGATGCCGCAGATACTTTTTGTTCCCAGCTGTGGATAGGAATTGAACAGAGCTTTCTTTTGATGTATATATCAATGGGTTTGGGGAACATTTTTGAAAATGTAATTTTTTTTCGCAAGGGGTTAGCCTTGATTTTTTTTACAAAATGTCGAAAAAACTGAAGTGAAGAATTGTACCACAAATTGCACACCAATTGAAAGGACTGTGCAATGTCTTTCGAGAAATGGCAGCCGCAAATTTTTGCGGGGCTTGGTTGCGGAGATATCACCATCCAAAGCAAGTCAAATGCAGTTGGGTGGAAAATCATGCGAATAACTTTGGATTGAAATATCTCAACAACCAGATGCCGCAGATACTTTTTGTTCCCAGCTGTGGATAGGAATTGAACAGAGCTTTCTTTTGATGTATATATCAATGGGTTTGGGGAACATTTTTGAAAATGTAATTTTTTTTCGCAAGGGGTTAGCCTTGATTTTTTTCCAAAATGTCGAAAAAACTGAAGTGAAGTATTGTACCACAAATTGCACACCAATTGAAAGGACTGTGCAATGCCTTTCGAGAAATGGCAGCCGCAGATTTTTGCGGGGCTTGGTTGCGGAGATATCACCATCCAAAGCAAGTCAAATGCAGTTGGGTGGAAAATCATGTGAATAACTTTGGATTGAAATATCTCAACAACCAGATGCCGCAGATACTTTTTGTTCGCAGCTGTGGATAGGAATTGAACAGACCTTTCCTTTGATGCATATATCAATGGGTTTGGGGAACATTTTTGAAAATTTAATTTTTTTTCGCAAGGGGTTAGCCTTGATTTTTTTCCAAAATGTCGAAAAAACTGAAGTGAAGAATTGTACCACAAATTGCACACCAATTGAAAGGACTATGCAATGTCTTTCGAGAAATTGCAGCTGCAGATTTTTGCGGGGCTTGGTTGCGGAGATATCACCATCCAAAGCAAGTGAAATGCAGTTGGGTGGAAAATCATGCGAATAACTTTGGATTGAAATATCTCAACAACCAGATGCCGCAGATACTTTTTGTTCCCAGCTGTGGATAGGAATTGAACAGAGCTTTCTTTTGATGTATATATCAATGGGTTTGGGGAACATTTTTGAAAATGTAATTTTTTTTCGCAAGGGGTTAGCCTTGATTTTTTTACAAAACGTCGAAAAAACTGAAGTGAATAATTGTACCACAAATTGCACACCAATTGAAAGGACTGTGCAATGCCTTTCGAGAAATGGCAGCCGCAAATTTTTGAGGGGCTTGGTTGCGGAGATATCACCATCCAAAGCAAGTCAGATGCAGTTGGGTGGAAAATCATGCGAATAACTTTGGATTGAAATATCTCAACAACCAGATGCCGCAGATACTTTTTGTTCCCAGCTGTGGATAGGAATTGAACAGAGCTTTCTTTTGATGTATATATCAATGGGTTTGGGGAACATTTTTGAAAATGTAATTTTTTTTCGCAAGGGGTTAGCCTTGATTTTTTTCCAAAATGTCGAAAAAACTGAAGTGAAGAATTGTACCACAAATTGCACACCAATTGAAAGGACTATGCAATGTCTTTCGAGAAATTGCAGCTGCAGATTTTTGCGGGGCTTGGTTGCGGAGATATCACCATCCAAAGCAAGTGAAATGCAGTTGGGTGGAAAATCATGCGAATAACTTTGGATTGAAATATCTCAACAACCAGATGCCGCAGATACTTTTTGTTCCCAGCTGTGGATAGGAATTGAACAGAGCTTTCTTTTGATGTATATATCAATGGGTTTGGGGAACATTTTTGAAAATGTAATTTTTTTTCGCAAGGGGTTAGCCTTGATTTTTTTTACAAAATGTCGAAAAAACTGAAGTGAATAATTGTACCACAAATTGCACACCAATTGAAAGGACTGTGCAATGTCTTTCGAGAAATGGCAGCCGCAAATTTTTGAGGGGCTTGGTTGCGGAGATATCACCATCCAAAGCAAGTCAAATGCAGTTGGGTGGAAAATCATGCGAATAACTTTGGATTGAAATATCTCAACAACCAGATGCCGCAGATACTTTTTGTTCCCAGCTGTGGATAGGAATTGAACAGAGCTTTCTTTTGATGTATATATCAATGGGTTTGGGGAACATTTTTGAAAATGTAATTTTTTTTCGCAAGGGGTTAGCCTTGATTTTTTTCCAAAATGTCGAAAAAACTGAAGTGAAGAATTGTACCACAAATTGCACACCAATTGAAAGGACTATGCAATGTCTTTCGAGAAATTGCAGCTGCAGATTTTTGCGGGGCTTGGTTGTGGAGATACCACCATCCAAAGCAAGTGAAATGCAGTTGGGTGGAAAATCATGCGAATAACTTTGGATTGAAATATCTCAACAACCAGATGCCGCAGATAGTTTTTGTTCGCAGCTGTGGATAGGAATTGAACAGAGCTTTCTTTTGATGTATATATCAATGGGTTTGGGGAACATTTTTGAAAATGTAATTTTTTTTCGCAAGGGGTTAGCCTTGATTTTTTTTACAAAATGTCGAAAAAACTGAAGTGAAGAATTGTACCACAAATTGCACACCAATTGAAAGGACTGTGCAATGTCTTTCGAGAAATGGCAGCCGCAAATTTTTGCGGGGCTTGGTTGCGGAGATATCACCATCCAAAGCAAGTCAAATGCAGTTGGGTGGAAAATCATGCGAATAACTTTGGATTGAAATATCTCAACAACCAGATGCCGCAGATACTTTTTGTTCCCAGCTGTGGATAGGAATTGAACAGAGCTTTCTTTTGATGTATATATCAATGGGTTTGGGGAACATTTTTGAAAATGTAATTTTTTTTCGCAAGGGGTTAGCCTTGATTTTTTTCCAAAATGTCGAAAAAACTGAAGTGATGAATTGTACCAGAAATTGCACACCAATTGAAATAACTGCGCAATGCCCTTCGAGAAATGGCAGCCGCAGATTTTTGCGGTCCTTGGTTGCGGAGATATCACCATCCAAAGCAAGTCAAATGCAGTTGGGTGGAAAATCATGCGAATAACTTTGGATTGAAATATATCAACAACCAGATGCCGCAGATAGTTTTTTTTCCCAGCTGTGGATAGGAATTGAACAGAGCTTTCTTTTGATGTATATATCAATGGGTTTGGGGAACATTTTTGAAAATTCAATTTTTTTTCGCAAGGGGTTAGCCTTGATTTTTTTTTACAAAATGTCGAAAAAACTGAAGTGAAGAATTGTACCACAAATTGCACACCAATTGAAAGGACTGTGCAATGTCTTTCGAGAAATGGCAGCCGCAAATTTTTGCGGGGCTTGGTTGCGGAGATATCACCATCCAAAGCAAGTCAAATGCAGTTGGGTGGAAAATCATGCGAATAACTTTGGATTGAAATATCTCAACAACCAGATGCCGCAGATACTTTTTGTTCCCAGCTGTGGATAGGAATTGAACAGAGCTTTCTTTTGATGTATATATCAATGGGTTTGGGGAACATTTTTGAAAATGTAATTTTTTTTCGCAAGGGGTTAGCCTTGATTTTTTTCCAAAATGTCGAAAAAACTGAAGTGAAGTATTGTACCACAAATTGCACACCAATTGAAAGGACTGTGCAATGCCTTTAGAGAAATGGCAGCCGCAGATTTTTGCGGGGCTTGGTTGCGGAGATATCACCATCCAAAGCAAGTCAAATGCAGTTGGGTGGAAAATCATGTGAATAACTTTGGATAGAAATATCTCAACAACCAGATGCCGCAGATACTTTTTGTTCGCAGCTGTGGATAGGAATTGAACAGACCTTTCATTTGATGCATATATCAATGGGTTTGGGGAACATTTTTGAAAATTTAATTTTTTTTCGCAAGGGGTTAGCCTTGATTTTTTTCCAAAATGTCGAAAAAACTGAAGTGAAGAATTGTACCACAAATTGCACACCAATTGAAAGGACTATGCAATGTCTTTCGAGAAATTGCAGCTGCAGATTTTTGCGGGGCTTGGTTGCGGAGATATCACCATCCAAAGCAAGTGAAATGCAGTTGGGTGGAAAATCATGCGAATAACTTTGGATTGAAATATCTCAACAACCAGATGCCGCAGATAGTTTTTGTTCCCAGCTGTGGATAGGAATTGAACAGAGCTTTCTTTTGATGTATATATCAATGGGTTTGGGGAACATTTTTGAAAATGTAATTTTTTTTCGCAAGGGGTTAGCCTTGATTTTTTTTACAAAATGTCGAAAAAACTGAAGTGAAGAATTGTACCACAAATTGCACACCAATTGAAAGGACTGTGCAATGTCTTTCGAGAAATGGCAGCCGCAAATTTTTGCGGGGCTTGGTTGCGGAGATATCACCATCCAAAGCAAGCCAAATGCAGTTGGGTGGAAAATCATGCGAATAACTTTGGATTGAAATATCTCAACAACCAGATGCCGCAGATACTTTTTGTTCCCAGCTGTGGATAGGAATTGAACAGAGCTTTCTTTTGATGTATATATCAATGGGTTTGGGGAACATTTTTGAAAATGTAATTTTTTTTCGCAAGGGGTTAGCCTTGATTTTTTTCCAAAATGTCGAAAAAACTGAAGTGAAGAATTGTACCACAAATTGCACACCAATTGAAAGGACTATGCAATGTCTTTCGAGAAATTGCAGCTGCAGATTTTTGCGGGGCTTGGTTGCGGAGATATCACCATCCAAAGCAAGTGAAATGCAGTTGGGTGGAAAATCATGCGAATAACTTTGGATTGAAATATCTCAACAACCAGATGCCGCAGATAGTTTTTGTTCCCAGCTGTGGATAGGAATTGAACAGAGCTTTCATTTGATGTATATATCAATGGGTTTGGGGAACATTTTTGAAAATGTAATTTTTTTTCGCAAGGGGTTAGCCTTGATTTTTTTTACAAAATGTCGAAAAAACTGAAGTGAAGAATTGTACCACAAATTGCACACCAATTGAAAGGACTGTGCAATGTCTTTCGAGAAATGGCAGCCGCAAATTTTTGCGGGGCTTGGTTGCGGAGATATCACCATCCAAAGCAAGTCAAATGCAGTTGGGTGGAAAATCATGCGAATAACTTTGGATTGAAATATCTCAACAACCAGATGCCGCAGATACTTTTTGTTCGCAGCTGTGGATAGGAATTGAACAGACCTTTCCTTTGATGCATATATCAATGGGTTTGGGGAACATTTTTGAAATATTAATTTTTTTTCGCAAGGGGTTAGCCTTGATTTTTTTCCAAAATGTCGAAAAAACTGAAGTGAAGAATTGTACCACAAATTGCACACCAATTGAAAGGACTATGCAATGTCTTTCGAGAAATTGCAGCTGCAGATTTTTGCGGGGCTTGGTTGCGGAGATATCACCATCCAAAGCAAGTGAAATGCAGTTGGGTGGAAAATCATGCGAATAACTTTGGATTGAAATATCTCAACAACCAGATGCCGCAGATAGTTTTTGTTCCCAGCTGTGGATAGGAATTGAACAGAGCTTTCTTTTGATGTATATATCAATGGGTTTGGGGAACATTTTTGAAAATGTAATTTTTTTTCGCAAGGGGTTAGCCTTGATTTTTTTTACAAAATGTCGAAAAAACTGAAGTGAAGAATTGTACCACAAATTGCACACCAATTGAAAGGACTGTGCAATGTTTTTCGAGAAATGGCAGCCGCAAATTTTTGCGGGGCTTGGTTGCGGAGATATCACCATCCAAAGCAAGTCAAATGCAGTTGGGTGGAAAATCATGCGAATAACTTTGGATTGAAATATCTCAACAACCAGATGCCGCAGATACTTTTTGTTCCCAGCTGTGGATAGGAATTGAACAGAGCTTTCGTTTGATGTATATATCAATGGGTTTGGGGAACATTTTTGAAAATGTAATTTTTTTTCGCAAGGGGTTAGCCTTGATTTTTTTCCAAAATGTCGAAAAAACTGAAGTGATGAATTGTACCAGAAATTGCACACCAATTGAAATAACTGTGCAATGCCCTTCGAGAAATGGCAGCCGCAGATTTTTGCGGGGCTTGGTTGCGGAGATATCACCATCCAAAGCAAGTCAAATGCAGTTGGGTGGAAAATCATGCGAATAACTTTGAATTGAAATATCTCAACAACCAGATGCCACAGATACTTTTTGTTCGCAGCTGTGGATAGGAATTGAACAGACCTTTCTTTTGATGTATATATCAATGGGCTTGGGGAACATTTTTGAAAATGTAATTTTTTTTCGCAAGGGGTTAGTCTTGATTTTTTTCCAAAATGTCGAAAAAACTGAAGTGAAGAATTGTACCACAAATTGCACACCAATTGAAAGGACTATGCAATGTCTTTCGAGAAATTGCAGCTGCAGATTTTTGCGGGGCTTGGTTGCGGAGATATCACCATCCAAAGCAAGTGAAATGCAGTTGGGTGGAAAATCATGCGAATAAATTTGGATTGAAATATCTCAACAACCAGATGCCGCAGATACTTTTTGTTCGCAGCTGTGGATAGGAATTGAACAGAGCTTTCTTTTGATGTATATATCAATGGGTTTGGGGAACATTTTTGAAAATGTAATTTTTTTCCGCAAGGGGTTAGCCTTGATTTTTTACCAAAATGTCGAAAAAACTGAAGTGATGAATTGTACCAGAAATTGCACACCAATTGAAATAACTGCGCAATGCCCTTCGAGAAATGGCAGCCGCAGATTTTTGCGGTCCTTGGTTGCGGAGATATCACCATCCAAAGCAAGTCAAATGCAGTTGGGTGGAAAATCATGCGAATAACTTTGGATTGAAATATCTCAACAACCAGATGCCGCAGATAGTTTTTGTTCCCAGCTGTGGATAGGAATTGAACAGACCTTTCTTTTGATGTATATATCAATGGGTTTGGGGAACATTTTTGAAAATGTAATTTTTTTTCGCAAGGGGTTAAGCCTTGATTTTTTTACAAAATGTCGAAAAAACTGAAGTGAAGAATTGTACCACAAATTGCACACCAATTGAAAGGACTGTGCAATGCCTTTCGAGAAATGGCAGCCGCAAATTTTTGCGGGGCTTGGTTGCGGAGATATCACCATCTAAGGCAAGTCAAATGCAGTTGGGTGGAAAATCATGCGAATAACTTTGGATTGAAATATCTCAACAACCAGATGCCGCAGATACTTTTTGTTCGCAGCTGTGGATAGGAATTGAACAGAGCTTTCTTTTGATGTATATATCAATGGGTTTGGGGAACATTTTTGAAAATGTAATTTTTTTTCGCAAGGGGTTAGCCTTGATTTTTTTCCAAAATGTCGAAAAAACTGAAGTGAAGAATTGTACCAGAAATTGCACACCAATTGAAAGGACTGTGCAATGCCTTTCGAGAAATGGCAGCCGCAGATTTTTGCAGGCTTGGTTGCGGAGATATCACCATCCAAAGCAAGTCAAATGCAGTTGGGTGGAAAATCATGTGAATAACTTTGGATTGAAATATCTCAACAACCAGATGCCGCAGATACTTTTTGTTCGCAGCTGTGGATAGGAATTGAACAGACCTTTCCTTTGATGCATATATCAATGGGTTTGGGGAACATTTTTGAAAATTTAATTTTTTTTCGCAAGGGGTTAGCCTTGATTTTTTTCCAAAATGTCGAAAAAACTGAAGTGAAGAATTGTACCACAAATTGCACACCAATTGACATAACTGCGCAATGCCCTTCGAGAAATGGCAGCCGCAGATTTTTGCGGTCCTTGGTTGCGGAGATATCACCATCCAAAGCAAGTCAAATGCAGTTGGGTGGAAAATCATGCGAATAACTTTGGATTGAAATATCTCAACAACCAGATGCCGCAGATAGTTTTTGTTCCCAGCTGTGGATAGGAATTGAACAGACCTTTCTTTTGATGTATATATCAATGGGTTTGGGGAACATTTTTGAAAATGTAATTTTTTTTCGCAAGGGGTTAGCCTTGATTTTTTTACAAAATGTCGAAAAAACTGAAGTGAAGAATTGTACCACAAATTGCACACCAATTGAAAGGACTGTGCAATGCCTTTCGAGAAATGGCAGCCGAAAATTTTTGCGGGGCTTGGTTGCGGAGATATCACCATCCAAAGCAAGTCAAATGCAGTTGGGTGGAAAATCATGTGAATAACTTTGGATTGAAATATCTCAACAACCAGATGCCGCAGATACTTTTTGTTCGCAGCTGTGGATAGGAATTGAACAGACCTTTCCTTTGATGCATATATCAATGGGTTTGGGGAACATTTTTGAAAATTTAATTTTTTTTCGCAAGGGGTTAGCCTTGATTTTTTTCCAAAATGTCGAAAAAACTGAAGTGAAGAATTGTACCACAAATTGCACACCAATTGAAAGGACTATGCAATGTCTTTCGAGAAATTGCAGCTGCAGATTTTTGCGGGGCTTGGTTGCGGAGATATCACCATCCAAAGCAAGTGAAATGCAGTTGGGTGGAAAATCATGCGAATAACTTTGGATTGAAATATCTCAACAACCAGATGCCGCAGATAGTTTTTGTTCCCAGCTGTGGATAGGAATTGAACAGAGCTTTCTTTTGATGTATATATCAATGGGTTTGGGGAACATTTTTGAAAATGTAATTTTTTTTCGCAAGGGGTTAGCCTTGATTTTTTTTACAAAATGTCGAAAAAACTGAAGTGAAGAATTGTACCACAAATTGCACACCAATTGAAAGGACTGTGCAATGTCTTTCGAGAAATGGCAGCCGCAAATTTTTGCGGGGCTTGGTTGCGGAGATATCACCATCCAAAGCAAGTCAAATGCAGTTGGGTGGAAAATCATGCGAATAACTTTGGATTGAAATATCTCAACAACCAGATGCCGCAGATACTTTTTGTTCCCAGCTGTGGATAGGAATTGAACAGAGCTTTCTTTTGATGTATATATCAATGGGTTTGGGGAACATTTTTGAAAATGTAATTTTTTTCGCAAGGGGTTAGCCTGGATTTTTTTCCAAAATGTCGAAAAAACTGAAGTGAAGAATTGTAGCACAAATTGCACACCAATTGAAAGGACTATGCAATGTCTTTCGAGAAATTGCAGCTGCAGATTTTTGCGGGGCTTGGTTGCGGAGATATCACCATCCAAAGCAAGTGAAATGCAGTTGGGTGGAAAATCATGAGAATAACTTTGGATTGAAATATCTCAACAACCAGATGCCGCAGATAGTTTTTGTTCCCAGCTGTGGATAGGAATTGAACAGAGCTTTCTTTTGATGTATATATCAATGGGTTTGGGGAACATTTTTGAAAATGTAATTTTTTTTCGCAAGGGGTTAGCCTTGATTTTTTTTACAAAATGTCGAAAAAACTGAAGTGAAGAATTGTACCACAAATTGCACACCAATTGAAAGGACTGTGCAATGTCTTTCGAGAAATGGCAGCCGCAAATTTTTGCGGGGCTTGGTTGCGGAGATATCACCATCCAAAGCAAGTCAAATGCAGTTGGGTGGAAAATCATGCGAATAACTTTGGATTGAAATATCTCAACAACCAGATGCCGCAGATACTTTTTGTTCCCAGCTGTGGATAGGAATTGAACAGAGCTTTCTTTTGATGTATATATCAATGGGTTTGGGGAACATTTTTGAAAATGTAATTTTTTTTCGCAAGGGGTTAGCCTTGATTTTTTTCCAAAATGTCGAAAAAGCTGAAGTGATGAATTGTACCAGAAATTGCACACCAATTGAAATAACTGTGCAATGCCCTTCGAGAAATGGCAGCCGCAGATTTTTGCGGGGCTTGGTTGCGGAGATATCACCATCCAAAGCAAGTCAAATGCAGTTGGGTGGAAAATCATGCGAATAACTTTGGATTGAAATATCTCAACAACCAGATGCCGCAGATACTTTTTGTTCCCAGCTGTGGATAGGAATTGAACAGAGCTTTCTTTTGATGTATATATCAATGGATTTGGGGAACATTTTTGAAAATGTAATTTTTTTTCGCAAGGGGTTAGCCTTGATTTTTTTCCAAAATGTCGAAAAAACTGAAGTGAAGAATTGTACCACAAATTGCACACCAATTAAAAGGACTGTGCAATGCCTTTCGAGAAATGGCAGCCGCAGATTTTTGCGGGGCTTGGTTACGGAGATATCACCATCCAAAGCAAGTCAAATGCAGTTGGGTGGAAAATCATGTGAATAACTTTGGATTGAAATATCTCAACAACCAGATGCCGCAGATACTTTTTGTTCGCAGCTGTGGATAGGAATTGAACAGACCTTTCCTTTGATGCATATATCAATGGGTTTGGGGAACATTTTTGAAAATTTAATTTTTTTTCGCAAGGGGTTAGCCTTGATTTTTTTCCAAAATGTCGAAAAAACTGAAGTGAAGAATTGTACCACAAATTGCACACCAATTGAAAGGACTATGCAATGTCTTTCGAGAAATTGCAGCTGCAGATTTTTGCGGGGCTTGGTTGCGGAGATATCACCATCCAAAACAAGTGAAATGCAGTTGGGTGGAAAATCATGCGAATAAATTTGGATTGAAATATCTCAACAACCAGATGCCGCAGATAGTTTTTGTTCCCAGCTGTGGATAGGAATTGAACAGAGCTTTCTTTTGATGTATATATCAATGGGTTTGGGGAACATTTTTGAAAATGTAATTTTTTTTCGCAAGGGGTTAGCCTTGATTTTTTTTTACAAAATGTCGAAAAAACTGAAGTGAAGAATTGTACCACAAATTGCACACCAATTGAAAGGACTGTACAATGTCTTTCGAGAAATGGCAGCCGCAAATTTTTGCGGGGCTTGGTTGCGGAGATATCACCATCCAAAGCAAGTCAAATGCAGTTGGGTGGAAAATCATGCGAATAACTTTGAATTGAAATATCTCAACAACCAGATGCCGCAGATACTTTTTGTTCGCAGCTGTGGATAGGAATTGAACAGACCTTTCTTTTGATGTATATATCAATGGGTTTGGGGAACATTTTTGAAAATGTAATTTTTTTTCGCAAGGGGTTAGCCTTGATTTTTTTCCAAAATGTCGAAAAAACTGAAGTGATGAATTGTACCAGAAATTGCACACCAATTGAAAAAACTGTGCAATGCCCTTCGAGAAATGGCAGCCGCAGATTTTTGCGGGGCTTGGTTGCGGAGATATCACCATCCAAAGCAAGTCAAATGCAGTTGGGTGGAAAATCATGCGAATAACTTTGAATTGAAATATCTCAACAACCAGATGCCGCAGATACTTTTTGTTCGCAGCTGTGGATAGGAATTGAACAGACCTTTCTTTTGATGTATATATCAATGGGTTTGGGGAACATTTTTGAAAATGTAATTTTTTTTCGCAAGGGGTTAGCCTTGATTTTTTTCCAAAATGTCGAAAAAACTGAAGTGAAGAATTGTACCACAAATTGCACACCAATTGAAAGGACTGTGCAATGCCTTTCGAGAAATGGCAGCCGCAGATTTTTGCGGGGCTTGGTTGCGGAGATATCACCATCTAAAGCAAGTCAAATGCAGTTGGGTGGAAAATCATGTGAATAACTTTGAATTGAAATATCTCAACAACCAGATGCCGCAGATACTTTTTGTTCGCAGCTGTGGATAGGAATTGAACAGACCTTTCTTTTGATGCATATATCAATGGGTTTGGGGAACATTTTTGAAAATTTATTTTTTTTTCGCAAGGGGTTAGTCTTGATTTTTTTCCAAAATGTCGAAAAAACTGAAGTGAAGAATTGTACCACAAATTGCACACCAATTGAAAGGACTATGCAATGTATTTCGAGAAATTGCAGCTGCAGATTTTTGCGGGGCTTGGTTGCGTAGATATCACCATCCAAAGCAAGTGAAATGCAGTTGGGTGGAAAATCATGCGAATAAATTTGGATTGAAATATCTCAACAACCAGATGCCGCAGATACTTTTTGTTCGCAGCTGTGGATAGGAATTGAACAGACCTTTCTTTTGACGTATATATCAATGGGTTTGGGGAACATTTTTGAAAATGTAATTTTTTTTCGCAAGGGGTTAGCCTTGATTTTTTTACAAAATGTCGAAAAAACTGAAGTGATGAATTGTACCAGAAATTGCATACCAATTGAAATAACTGTGCAATGCCCTTCGAGAAATGGCAGCCGCAGATTTTTGCGGGGCTTGGTTGCGGAGATATCACCATCCAAAGCAAGTCAAATGCAGTTGGGTGGAAAATCATGCGAATAACTTTGAATTGAAATATCTCAACAACCTGATGCCGCAGATACTTTTTGTTTTTGTTTGAATTGAACAGACCTTTCTTTTGATGTATATATCAATGGGTTTGGGGAACATTTTTGAAAATGTAATTTTTTTTCGCAAGGGGTTAGCCTTGATTTTTTTCCAAAATGTCGAAAATACTGAAGTGAAGAATTGTACCACAAATTGCACACCAATTGAAAGGACTATGCAATGTCTTTCGAGAAATTGTAGCTGCAGATTTTTGCGGGGCTTGGTTGCGGAGATATCACCATCCAAAGCAAGTGAAATGCAGTTGGGTGGAAAATCATGCGAATAACTTTGGATTGAAATATCTCAACAACCAGATGCCGCAGATACTTTTTGTTCGCAGCTGTGGATAGGAATTGAACAGACCTTTCTTTTGATGTATATATCAATGGGTTTGGGGAACATTTTTGAAAATGTAATTTTTTTTCGCAAGGGGTTAGCCTTGATTTTTTTACAAAATGTCGAAAAAACTGAAGTGAAGAATTGTACCACAAATTGCACACCAATTGAAAGGACTGCGCAATGTCTTTCGAGAAATGGCAGCCGCAAATTTTTGCGGGGCTTGGTTGCGGAGATATCACCATCCAAAGCAAGTCAAATGCAGTTGGGTGGAAAATCATGCGAATAACTTTGGATTGAAATATCTCAACAACCAGATGCCGCAGATACTTTTTGTTCCCAGCTGTGGATAGGAATTGAACAGACCTTTCTTTTGATGCATATATCAATGGGTTTGGGGAACATTTTTGAAAATGTAATTTTTTTTCGCAAGGGGTTAGCCTTGATTTTTTTCCAAAATGTCGAAAAAACTGAAGTGAAGAATTGTACCACAAATTGCACACCAATTGAAAGGACTATGCAATGTCTTTCGAGAAATTGTAGCTGCAGATTTTTGCGGGGCTTGGTTGCGGAGATATCACCATCCAAAGCAAGTGAAATGCAGTTGGGTGGAAAATCATGCGAATAACTTTGGATTGAAATATCTCAACAACCAGATGCCGCAGATACTTTTTGTTCGCAGCTGTGGATAGAAATTGAACAGACCTTTCTTTTGATGTATATATCAATGGGTTTGGGGAACATTTTTGAAAATGTAATTTTTTTTCGCAAGGGGTTAGCCTTGATTTTTTTACAAAATGTCGAAAAAACTGAAGTGAAGAATTGTACCACAAATTGCACACCAATTGAAAGGACTGCGCAATGTCTTTCGAGAAATGGCAGCCGCAAATTTTTGCGGGGCTTGGTTGCGGAGATATCACCATCCAAAGCAAGTCAAATGCAGTTGGGTGGAAAATCATGCGAATAACTTTGGATTGAAATATCTCAACAACCAGATGCCGCAGATACTTTTTGTTCCCAGCTGTGGATAGGAATTGAACAGAGCTTTCTTTTGATGTATATATCAATGGGTTTGGGGAACATTTTTGAAAATGTAATTTTTTTTTTCGCAAGGGGTTAGCCTTGATTTTTTTCCAAAATGTCGAAAAAACTGAAGTGATGAATTGTACCAGAAATTGCACACCAATTGAAATAACTGTGCAATGCCCTTCGAGAAATGGCAGCCGCAGATTTTTGCGGGGCTTGGTTGCGGAGATATCACCATCCAAAGCAAGTCAAATGCAGTTGGGTGGAAAATCATGCGAATAACTTTGAATTGAAATATCTCAACAACCAGATGCCGCAGATACTTTTTCTTCGCAGCTGTGGATAGGAATTGAACAGACCTTTCTTTTGATGTATATATCAATGGGTTTGGGGAACATTTTTGAAAATGTAATTTTTTTTCGCAAGGGGTTAGCCTTGATTTTTTTCCAAAATGTCGAAAAAACTGAAGTGAAGAATTGTACCACAAATTGCACACCAATTGAAAGACTGTGCAATGCCTTTCGAGAAATGGCAGCCGCAGATTTTTGCGGGGCTTGGTTGCGGAGATATCACCATCCAAAGCAAGTCAAATGCAGTTGGGTGGAAAATCATGCGAATAACTTTGGATTGAAATATCTCAATATCTCAGTTGGGTGGAAAATCATGTGAATAACTTTGGATTGAAATATCTCAACAACCAGATGCCGCAGATACTTTTTGTTCGCAGCTGTGGATAGGAATTGAACAGACCTTTCTTTTGATGCATATATCAATGGGTTTGGGGAACATTTTTGAACATTTATTTTTTTTTCGCAAGGGGTTAGTCTTGATTTTTTTCCAAAATGTCGAAAAAACTGAAGTGAAGAATTGTACCACAAATTGCACACCAATTGAAAGGACTATGCAATGTCTTTCGAGAAATTGCAGCTGCAGATTTTTGCGGGGCTTGGTTGCGTAGATATCACCATCCAAAGCAAGTGAAATGCAGTTGGGTGGAAAATCATGCGAATAAATTTGGATTGAAATATCTCAACAACCAGATGCCGCAGATACTTTTTGTTCGCAGCTGTGGATAGGAATTGAACAGACCTTTCTTTTGACGTATATATCAATGGGTTTGGGGAACATTTTTGAAAATGTAATTTTTTTTCGCAAGGGGTTAGTCTTGATTTTTTTACAAAATGTCGAAAAAACTGAAGTGATGAATTGTACCAGAAATTGCATACCAATTGAAATAACTGTGCAATGCCCTTCGAGAAATGGCAGCCGCAGATTTTTGCGGGGCTTGGTTGCGGAGATATCACCATCCAAAGCAAGTCAAATGCAGTTGGGTGGAAAATCATGCGAATAACTTTGAATTGAAATATCTCAACAACCTGATGCCGCAGATACTTTTTGTTTTTGTTTGAATTGAACAGACCTTTCTTTTGATGTATATATCAATGGG
Organism: Philhelius pedissequus; assembly: GCA_910595825.1. NCBI lineage: Eukaryota > Metazoa > Arthropoda > Insecta > Diptera > Syrphidae > Philhelius > Philhelius pedissequus. The sequence goes on from OU343164.1 coordinate 3,927,388, forward strand.
TTTGGGGAACATTTTTGAAAATGTAATTTTTTTTCGCAAGGGGTTAGCCTTGATTTTTTTACAAAATGTCGAAAAAACTGAAGTGAAGAATTGTACCACAAATTGCACACCAATTGAAAGGACTGCGCAATGTCTTTCGAGAAATGGCAGCCGCAAATTTTTGCGGGGCTTGGTTGCGGAGATATCACCATCCAAAGCAAGTCAAATGCAGTTGGGTGGAAAATCATGCGAATAACTTTGGATTTAAATATCTCAACAACCAGATGCCGCAGATACTTTTTGTTCCCAGCTGTGGATAGGAATTGAACAGACCTTTCTTTTGATGCATATATCAATGGGTTTGGGGAACATTTTTGAAAATTTATTTTTTTTTCGCAAGGGGTTAGTCTTGATTTTTTTCCAAAATGTCGAAAAAACTGAAGTGAAGAATTGTACCACAAATTGCACACCAATTGAAAGGACTATGCAATGTCTTTCGAGAAATTGCAGCTGCAGATTTTTGCGGGGCTTGGTTGCGTAGATATCACCATCCAAAGCAAGTGAAATGCAGTTGGGTGGAAAATCATGCGAATAAATTTGGATTGAAATATCTCAACAACCAGATGCCGCAGATACTTTTTGTTCGCAGCTGTGGATAGGAATTGAACAGACCTTTCTTTTGACGTATATATCAATGGGTTTGGGGAACATTTTTGAAAATGTAATTTTTTTTCGCAAGGGGTTAGCCTTGATTTTTTTACAAAATGTCGAAAAAACTGAAGTGATGAATTGTACCAGAAATTGCATACCAATTGAAATAACTGTGCAATGCCCTTCGAGAAATGGCAGCCGCAGATTTTTGCGGGGCTTGGTTGCGGAGATATCACCATCCAAAGCAAGTCAAATGCAGTTGGGTGGAAAATCATGCGAATAACTTTGAATTGAAATATCTCAACAACCTGATGCCGCAGATACTTTTTGTTTTTGTTTGAATTGAACAGACCTTTCTTTTGATGTATATATCAATGGGTTTGGGGAACATTTTTGAAAATGTAATTTTTTTTCGCAAGGGGTTAGCCTTGATTTTTTTCCAAAATGTCGAAAAAACTGAAGTGAAGAATTGTACCACAAATTGCACACCAATTGAAAGGACTATGCAATGTCTTTCGAGAAATTGTAGCTGCAGATTTTTGCGGGGCTTGGTTGCGGAGATATCACCATCCAAAGCAAGTGAAATGCAGTTGGGTGGAAAATCATGCGAATAACTTTGGATTGAAATATCTCAACAACCAGATGCCGCAGATACTTTTTGTTGGCAGCTGTGGATAGGAATTGAACAGACCTTTCTTTTGATGTATATATCAATGGGTTTGGGGAACATTTTTGAAAATGTAATTTTTTTTCGCAAGGGGTTAGCCTTGATTTTTTTACAAAATGTCGAAAAAACTGAAGTGATGAATTGTACCAGAAATTGCATACCAATTGAAATAACTGTGCAATGCCCTTCGAGAAATGGCAGCCGCAGATTTTTGCGGGGCTTGGTTGCGGAGATATCACCATCCAAAGCAAGTCAAATGCAGTTGGGTGGAAAATCATGCGAATAACTTTGAATTGAAATATCTCAACAACCTGATGCCGCAGATACTTTTTGTTTTTGTTTGAATTGAACAGACCTTTCTTTTGATGTATATATCAATGGGTTTGGGGAACATTTTTGAAAATGTAATTTTTTTTCGCAAGGGGTTAGCCTTGATTTTTTTCCAAAATGTCGAAAAAACTGAAGTGAAGAATTGTACCACAAATTGCACACCAATTGAAAGGACTATGCAATGTCTTTCGAGAAATTGTAGCTGCAGATTTTTGCGGGGCTTGGTTGCGGAGATATCACCATCCAAAGCAAGTGAAATGCAGTTGGGTGGAAAATCATGCGAATAACTTTGGATTGAAATATCTCAACAACCAGATGCCGCAGATACTTTTTGGTGGCAGCTGTGGATAGGAATTGAACAGACCTTTCTTTTGATGTATATATCAATGGGTTTGGGGAACATTTTTGAAAATGTAATTTTTTTTCGCAAGGGGTTAGCCTTGATTTTTTTACAAAATGTCGAAAAAACTGAAGTGAAGAATTGTACCACAAATTGCACACCAATTGAAAGGACTGCGCAATGTCTTTCGAGAAATGGCAGCCGCAAATTTTTGCGGGGCTTGGTTGCGGAGATATCACCATCCAAAGCAAGTCAAATGCAGTTGGGTGGAAAATCATGCGAATAACTTTGAATTGAAATATCTCAACAACCAGATGCCGCAGATACTTTTTGTTCGCAGCTGTGGATAGGAATTGAACAGACCTTTCTTTTGATGTATATATCAATGGGTTTGGGGAACATTTTTGAAAATGTAATTTTTTTTCGCAAGGGGTTAGCCTTGATTTTTTTCCAAAATGTCGAAAAAACTGAAGTGATGAATTGTACCAGAAATTGCACACCAATTGAAATAACTGTGCAATGCCCTTCGAGAAATGGCAGCCGCAGATTTTTGCGGGGCTTGGTTGCGGAGATATCACCATCCAAAGCAAGTCAAATGCAGTTGGGTGGAAAATCATGCGAATAATTTTGAATTGAAATATCTCAACAACCAGCTGCCGCAGATACTTTTTGTTCGCAGCTGTGGATAGGAATTGAACAGAGCTTTCTTTTGATGTATATATCAATGGGTTTGGGGAACATTTTTGAAAATGTAATTTTTTTTCGCAAGGGGTTAGCCTTGATTTTTTTCCAAAATGTCGAAAAAACTGAAGTGATGAATTGTACCAGAAATTGCACACCAATTGAAATAACTGTGCAATGCCCTTCGAGAAATGGCAGCCGCAGATTTTTGCGGGGCTTGGTTGCGGAGATATCACCATCCAAAGCAAGTCAAATGCAGTTGGGTGGAAAATCATGCGAATAACTTTGAATTGAAATATCTCAACAACCAGATGCCGCAGATACTTTTTCTTCGCAGCTGTGGATAGGAATTGAACAGACCTTTCTTTTGATGTATATATCAATGGGTTTGGGGAACATTTTTGAAAATGTAATTTTTTTTCGCAAGGGGTTAGCCTTGATTTTTTTCCAAAATGTCGAAAAAACTGAAGTGAAGAATTGTACCACAAATTGCACACCAATTGAAAGACTGTGCAATGCCTTTCGAGAAATGGCAGCCGCAGATTTTTGCGGGGCTTGGTTGCGGAGATATCACCATCCAAAGCAAGTCAAATGCAGTTGGGTGGAAAATCATGCGAATAACTTTGGATTGAAATATCTCAACAACCAGATGCCGCAGATACTTTTTGTTCCCAGCTGTGGATAGGAATTGAACAAAGCTTTCTTTTGATGTATATATCAATGGGTTTGGGGAGCATTTTTGAAAATGTAATTTTTTTTCGCAAGGGGTTGACATTTTTTCCAAAATGTCGAAAAAACTGAAGTGAAGAATTGTACCACAAATTGCACACCAATTGAAAGGACTATGCAATGTCTTTCGAGAAATTGCAGCTGCAGATTTTTGCGGGGCTTGGTTGCGGAGATATCACCATCCAAAGCAAGTCAAATGCAGTTGGGTGGAAAATCATGCGAATAACTTTGGATTGAAATATCTCAACAACCAGATGCCGCAGATACTTTTTGTTCCCAGCTGTGGATAGGAATTGAACAGAGCTTTCTTTTGATGTATATATCAATGGGTTTGGGGAGCATTTTTGAAAATGTAATTTTTTTTCGCAAGGGGTTAGCCTTGATTTTTTTCCAAAATGTCGAAAAAACTGAAGCGATGAATTGTGCCAGAAATTGCACACCAATTGAAATAACTGTGCAATGCCCTTCGAGAAATGGCAGCCGCAGATTTTTGCGGATCTTGGTTGCGGAGATATCACCATCCAAAGCAAGTCAAATGCAGTTGGGTGGAAAATCATGCGAATAACTTTGAATTGAAATATCTCAACAACCAGATACCGCAGATACTTTTTGTTCGCAGCTGTGGATAGGAATTGAACAGACCTTTCTTTTGATGTATATATCAATGGGTTTGGGGAACATTTTTGAAAATGTAATTTTTTTTCGCAAGGGGTTAGCCTTGATTTTTTTCCAAAATGTCGAAAAAACTGAAGTGAAGAATTGTACCACAAATTGCACACCAATTGAAAGGACTGTGCAATGCCTTTCGAGAAATGGCAGCCGCAGATTTTTGCGGATCTTGGTTGCGGAGATATCACCATCCAAAGCAAGTCAAATGCAGTTGGGTGGAAAATCATGCGAATAACTTTGAATTGAAATATCTCAACAACCAGATGCCGCAGATACTTTTTGTTCGCAGCTGTGGATAGGAATTGAACAGACCTTTCTTTTGATGTATATATCAATGGGTTTGGGGAACATTTTTGAAAATGTAATTTTTTTTCGCAAGGGGTTAGCCTTGATTTTTTTCCAAAATGTCGAAAAAACTGAAGTGAAGAATTGTACCACAAATTGCACACCAATTGAAAGGACTGTGCAATGCCTTTCGAGAAATGGCAGCCGCAGATTTTTGCGGGGCTTGGTTGCGGAGATATCACCATCCAAAGCAAGTCAAATGCAGTTGGGTGGAAAATCATGTGAATAACTTTGGATTGAAATTTCTCAACAACCAGATGCCGCAGATACTTTTTGTTCGCAGCTGTGGATAGGAATTGAACAGACCTTTCTTTTGATGCATATATCAATGGGTTTGGGGAACATTTTTGAAAATTTAATTTTTTTTCGCAAGGGGTTAGCCTTGATTTTTTTCCAAAATGTCGAAAAAACTGAAGTGAAGAATTGTACCACAAATTGCACACCAATTGAAAGGACTGTGCAATGCCTTTCGAGAAATGGCAGCCGCAGATTTTTGCGGGGCTTGGTTGCGGAGATATCACCATCCAAAGCAAGTCAAATGCAGTTGGGTGGAAAATCATGTGAATAACTTTGGATTGAAATATCTCAACAACCAGCTGCCGCAGATACTTTTTGTTCGCAGCTGTGGATAGGAATTGAACAGACCTTTCTTTTGATGCATATATCAATGGGTTTGGGGAACATTTTTGAAAATTTAATTTTTTTTCGCAAGGGGTTAGCCTTGATTTTTTTCCAAAATGTCGAAAAAACTGAAGTGAAGAATTGTACCACAAATTGCACACCAATTGAAAGGACTATGCAATGTCTTTCGAGAAATTGCAGCTGCAGATTTTGGCGGGGCTTGGTTGCGGAGATATCACCATCCAAAGCAAGTCAAATGCAGTTGGGTGGAAAATCATGTGAATAACTTTGGATTAAAATATCTCAACAACCAGATGCCGCAGATACTTTTTGTTCGCAGCTGTGGATAGGAATTGAACAGACCTTTCTTTTGATGCATATATCAATGGGTTTGGGGAACATTTTTGAAAATTTAATTTTTTTTCGCAAGGGGTTAGCCTTGATTTTTTCCAAAATGTCGAAAAAACTGAAGTGAAGAATTGTACCACAAATTGCACACCAATTGAAAGGACTATGCAATGTCTTTCGAGAAATTGCAGCTGCAGATTTTTGCGGGGCTTGGTTGCGGAGATATCACCATCCAAAGCAAGTGAAATGCAGTTGGGTGGAAAATCATGCGAATAACTTTGGATTGAAATATCTCAACAACCAGATGCCGCAGATACTTTTTGTTCGCAGCTGTGGATAGGAATTGAACAGACCTTTCTTTTGATGTATATATCAATGGGTTTGGGGAACATTTTTGAAAATGTAATTTTTTTTCGCAAGGGGTTAGCCTTGATTTTTTTCCAAAATGTCGAAAAAACTGAAGTGAAGAATTGTACCACAAATTGCACACCAATTGAAAGGACTGTGCAATGCCTTTCGAGAAATGGCAGCCGCAAATTTTTGCGGGGCTTGGTTGCGGAGATATCACCATCCAAAGCAAGTCAAATGCAGTTGGGTGGAAAATCATGCGAATAACTTTGGATTGAAATATCTCAACAACCAGATGCCGCAGATACTTTTTGTTCCCAGCTGTGGATAGGAATTGAACAGAGCTTTCTTTTGATGTATATATCAATGGGTTTGGGGAGCATTTTTGAAAATGTAATTTTTTTTCGCAAGGGGTTAGCCTTGATTTTTTTCCAAAATGTCGAAAAAACTGAAGTGAAGAATTGTACCACAAATTGCACACCAATTGAAAGGACTGTGCAATGCCTTTCGAGAAATGGCAGCCGCAGATTTTTGCGGGGCTTGGTTGCGGAGATATCACCATCCAAAGCAAGTCAAATGCAGTTGGGTGGAAAATCATGTGAATAACTTTGGATTGAAATATCTCAACAACCAGATGCCGCAGATACTTTTTGTTCGCAGCTGTGGATAGGAATTGAACAGACCTTTCTTTTGACGTATATATCAATGGGTTTGGGGAACATTTTTGAAAATGTAATTTTTTTTCGCAAGGGGTTAGCCTTGATTTTTTTACAAAATGTCGAAAAAACTGAAGTGATGAATTGTACCAGAAATTGCACACCAATTGAAATAACTGTGCAATGCCCTTCGAGAAATGGCAGCCGCAGATTTTTGCGGGGCTTGGTTGCGGAGATATCACCATCCAAAGCAAGTCAAATGCAGTTGGGTGGAAAATCATGCGAATAACTTTGAATTGAAATATCTCAACAACCTGATGCCGCAGATACTTTTTGTTTTTGTTTGAATTGAACAGACCTTTCTTTTGATGTATATATCAATGGGTTTGGGGAACATTTTTGAAAATGTAATTTTTTTTCGCAAGGGGTTAGCCTTGATTTTTTTCCAAAATGTCGAAAAAACTGAAGTGAAGAATTGTACCACAAATTGCACACCAATTGAAAGGACTATGCAATGTCTTTCGAGAAATTGTAGCTGCAGATTTTTGCGGGGCTTGGTTGCGGAGATATCACCATCCAAAGCAAGTGAAATGCAGTTGGGTGGAAAATCATGCGAATAACTTTGGATTGAAATATCTCAACAACCAGATGCCGCAGATACTTTTTGTTCGCAGCTGTGGATAGGAATTGAACAGACCTTTCTTTTGATGTATATATCAATGGGTTTGGGGAACATTTTTGAAAATGTAATTTTTTTTCGCAAGGGGTTAGCCTTGATTTTTTTTACAAAATGTCGAAAAAACTGAAGTGAAGAATTGTACCACAAATTGCACACCAATTGAAAGGACTGTGCAATGTCTTTCGAGAAATGGCAGCCGCAAATTTTTGCGGGGCTTGGTTGCGGAGATATCACCATCCAAAGCAAGTCAAATGCAGTTGGGTGGAAAATCATGCGAATAACTTTGGATTGAAATATCTCAACAACCAGATGCCGCAGATACTTTTTGTTCCCAGCTGTGGATAGGAATTGAACAGAGCTTTCTTTTGATGTATATATCAATGGGTTTGGGGAACATTTTTGAAAATGTAATTTTTTTTTTTTTAGCCTTGATTTTTTTCCAAAATGTCGAAAAAACTGAAGCGATGAATTGTGCCAGAAATTGCACACCAATTGAAATAACTGTGCAATGCCCTTCGAGAAATGGCAGCCGCAGATTTTTGCGGATCTTGGTTGCGGAGATATCACCATCCAAAGCAAGTCAAATGCAGTTGGGTGGAAAATCATGCGAATAACTTTGAATTGAAATATCTCAACAACCAGATGCCGCAGATACTTTTTGTTCGCAGCTGTGGATAGGAATTGAACAGACCTTTCTTTTGATGTATATATCAATGGGTTTGGGGAACATTTTTGAAAATGTAATTTTTTTTCGCAAGGGGTTAGCCTTGATTTTTTTCCAAAATGTCGAAAAAACTGAAGTGAAGAATTGTACCACAAATTGCACACCAATTGAAAGGACTGTGCAATGCCTTTCGAGAAATGGCAGCCGCAAGTTTTTGCGGATCTTGGTTGCGGAGATATCACCATCCAAAGCAAGTCAAATGCAGTTGGGTGGAAAATCATGCGAATAACTTTGAATTGAAATATCTCAACAACCAGATGCCGCAGATACTTTTTGTTCGCAGCTGTGGATAGGAATTGAACAGACCTTTCTTTTGATGTATATATCAATGGGTTTGGGGAACATTTTTGAAAATGTAATTTTTTTTCGCAAGGGGTTAGCCTTGATTTTTTTCCAAAATGTCGAAAAAACTGAAGTGAAGAATTGTACCACAAATTGCACACCAATTGAAAGGACTGTGCAATGCCTTTCGAGAAATGGCAGCCGCAGATTTTTGCGGGGCTTGGTTGCGGAGATATCACCATCCAAAGCAAGTCAAATGCAGTTGGGTGGAAAATCATGTGAATAACTTTGGATTGAAATTTCTCAACAACCAGATGCCGCAGATACTTTTTGTTCGCAGCTGTGGATAGGAATTGAACAGACCTTTCTTTTGATGCATATATCAATGGGTTTGGGGAACATTTTTGAAAATTTAATTTTTTTTCGCAAGGGGTTAGCCTTGATTTTTTTCCAAAATGTCGAAAAAACTGAAGTGAAGAATTGTACCACAAATTGCACACCAATTGAAAGGACTATGCAATGTCTTTCGAGAAATTGCAGCTGCAGATTTTGGCGGGGCTTGGTTGCGGAGATATCACCATCCAAAGCAAGTCAAATGCAGTTGGGTGGAAAATCATGTGAATAACTTTGGATTAAAATATCTCAACAACCAGATGCCGCAGATACTTTTTGTTCGCAGCTGTGGATAGGAATTGAACAGACCTTTCTTTTGATGCATATATCAATGGGTTTGGGGAACATTTTTGAAAATTTAATTTTTTTTCGCAAGGGGTTAGCCTTGATTTTTTTCCAAAATGTCGAAAAAACTGAAGTGAAGAATTGTACCACAAATTGCACACCAATTGAAAGGACTATGCAATGCCTTTCGAGAAATTGCAGCTGCAGATTTTTGCGGGGCTTGGTTGCGGAGATATCACCATCCAAAGCAAGTGAAATGCAGTTGGGTGGAAAATCATGCGAATAACTTTGGATTGAAATATCTCAACAACCAGATGCCGCAGATACTTTTTGTTCGCAACTGTGGATAGGAATTGAACAGACCTTTCTTTTGATGTATATATCAATGGGTTTGGGGAACATTTTTGAAAATGTAATTTTTTTTCGCAAGGGGTTAGCCTTGATTTTTTTCCAAAATGTCGAAAAAACTGAAGTGAAGAATTGTACCACAAATTGCACACCAATTGAAAGGACTGTGCAATGCCTTTCGAGAAATGGCAGCCGCAAATTTTTGCGGGGCTTGGTTGCGGAGATATCACCATCCAAAGCAAGTCAAATGCAGTTGGGTGGAAAATCATGCGAATAACTTTGGATTGAAATATCTCAACAACCAGATGCCGCAGATACTTTTTGTTCCCAGCTGTGGATAGGAATTGAACAGAGCTTTCTTTTGATGTATATATCAATGGGTTTGGGGAGCATTTTTGAAAATGTAATTTTTTTTCGCAAGGGGTTAGCCTTGATTTTTTTCCAAAATGTCGAAAAAACTGAAGCGATGAATTGTGCCAGAAATTGCACACCAATTGAAATAACTGTGCAATGCCCTTCGAGAAATGGCAGCCGCAGATTTTTGCGGGGCTTGGTTGCGGAGATATCACCATCCAAAGCAAGTCAAATGCAGTTGGGTGGAAAATCATGCGAATAACTTTGAATTGAAATATCTCAACAACCAGATGCCGCAGATACTTTTTGTTCGCAGCTGTGGATAGGAATTGAACAGACCTTTCTTTTGATGTATATATCAATGGGTTTGGGGAACATTTTTGAAAATGTAATTTTTTTTCGCAAGGGGTTAGCCTTGATTTTTTTCCAAAATGTCGAAAAAACTGAAGTGAAGAATTGTACCACAAATTGCACACCAATTGAAAGGACTGTGCAATGCCTTTCGAGAAATGGCAGCCGCAGATTTTTGCGGGGCTTGGTTGCGGAGATATCACCATCCAAAGCAAGTCAAATGCAGTTGGGTGGAAAATCATGTGAATAACTTTGGATTGAAATATCTCAACAAGCAGATGCCGCTGATACTTTTTGTTCGCAGCTGTGGATAGGAATTGAACAGACCTTTCTTTTGATGCATATATCAATGGGTTTGGGGAACATTTTTGAAAATTTAATTTTTTTTCGCAAGGGGTTAGCCTTGATTTTTTTCCAAAATGTCGAAAAAACTGAAGTGAAGAATTGTACCACAAATTGCACACCAATTGAAAGGACTGTGCAATGCCTTTCGAGAAATGGCAGCCGCAGATTTTTGCGGGGCTTGGTTGCGGAGATATCACCATCCAAAGCAAGTCAAATGCAGTTGGGTGGAAAATCATGTGAATAACTTTGGATTGAAATATCTCAACAACCAGATGCCGCAGATACTTTTTGTTCGCAGCTGTGGATAGGAATTGAACAGACCTTTCTTTTGATGCATATATCAATGGGTTTGGGGAACATTTTTGAAAATTTAATTTTTTTTCGCAAGGGGTTAGCCTTGATTTTTTTCCAAAATGTCGAAAAAACTGAAGTGAAGAATTGTACCACAAATTGCACACCAATTGAAAGGACTATGCAATGTCTTTCGAGAAATTGCAGCTGCAGATTTTTGCGGGGCTTGGTTGCGGAGATATCACCATCCAAAGCAAGTGAAATGCAGTTGGGTGGAAAATCATGCGAATAACTTTGGATTGAAATATCTCAACAACCAGATGCCGCAGATACTTTTTGTTCGCAGCTGTGGATAGGAAATGAACAGACCTTTCTTTTGATGTATATATCAATGGGTTTGGGGAACATTTTTGAAAATGTAATTTTTTTTCGCAAGGGGTTAGCCTTGATTTTTTTACAAAATGTCGAAAAAACTGAAGTGAAGAATTGTACCACAAATTGCACACCAATTGAAAGGACTGTGCAATGTCTTTCGAGAAATGGCAGCCGCAAATTTTTGCGGGGCTTGGTTGCGGAGATATCACCATCCAAAGCAAGTCAAATGCAGTTGGGTGGAAAATCATGCGAATAACTTTGGATTGAAATATCTCAACAACCAGATGCCGCAGATACTTTTTGTTCGCAGCTGTGGATAGGAATTGAACAGACCTTTCTTTTGATGTATATATCAATGGGTTTGGGGAACATTTTTGAAAATGTAATTTTTTTTCGCAAGGGGTTAGCCTTGATTTTTTTCCAAAATGTCGAAAAAACTGAAGTGAAGAATTGTACCACAAATTGCACACCAATTGAAAGGACTGTGCAATGCCTTTCGAGAAATGGCAGCCGCAGATTTTTGCGGGGCTTGGTTGCGGAGATATCACCATCCAAAGCAAGTCAAATGCAGTTGGGTGGAAAATCATGTGAATAACTTTGGATTGAAATATCTCAACAACCAGATGCCGCAGATACTTTTTGTTCGCAGCTGTGTATAGGAATTGAACAGACCTTTCTTTTGATGCATATATCAATGGATTTGGGGAACATTTTTGAAAATTTAATTTTTTTTCGCAAGGGGTTAGTCTTGATTTTTTTCCAAAATGTCGAAAAAACTGAAGTGAAGAATTGTACCACAAATTGCACACCAATTGAAAGGACTATGCAATGTCTTTCGAGAAATTGCAGCTGCAGATTTTTGCGGGGCTTGGTTGCGGAGATATCACCATCCAAAGCAAGTGAAATGCAGTTGGGTGGAAAATCATGCGAATAACTTTGGATTGAAATATCTCAACAACCAGATGCCGCAGATACTTTTTGTTCGCAGCTGTGGATAGGAATTGAACAGAGCTTTCTTTTGATGTATATATCAATGGGTTTGGGGAACATTTTTGAAAATGTAATTTTTTTTCGCAAGGGGTTAGCCTTGATTTTTTTACAAAATGTCGAAAAAACTGAAGCGATGAATTGTGCCAGAAATTGCACACCGATTGAAATAACTGTGCAATGCCCTTCGAGAAATGGCAGCCGCAGATTTTTGCGGGGCTTGGTTGCGGAGATATCACCATCCAAAGCAAGTGAAATGCAGTTGGGTGGAAAATCATGCGAATAACTTTGGATTGAAATATCTCAACAACCAGATGCCGCAGATACTTTTTGTTCGCAGCTGTGGATAGGAATTGAACAGACCTTTCTTTTGATGTATATATCAATGGGTTTGGGGAACATTTTTGAAAATGTAATTTTTTTTCGCAAGGGGTTAGCCTTGATTTTTTTCCAAAATGTCGAAAAAACTGAAGTGAAGAATTGTACCACAAATTGCACACCAATTGAAAGGACTGTGCAATGCCTTTCGAGAAATGGCAGCCGCAGATTTTTGCGGGGCTTGGTTGCGGAGATATCACCATCCAAAGCAAGTCAAATGCAGTTGGGTGGAAAATCATGTGAATAACTTTGGATTGAAATATCTCAACAACCAGATGCCGCAGATACTTTTTGTTCGCAGCTGTGGATAGGAATTGAACAGACCTTTCTTTTGATGTATATATCAATGGGTTTGGGGAACATTTTTGAAAATGTAATTTTTTTTCGCAAGGGGTTAGCCTTGATTTTTTTACAAAATGTCGAAAAAACTGAAGTGAAGAATTGTACCACAAATTGCACACCAATTGAAATAACTGTGCAATGTCTTTCGAGAAATGGCAGCCGCAAATTTTTGCGGGGCTTGGTTGCGGAGATATCACCATCCAAAGCAAGTCAAATGCAGTTGGGTGGAAAATCATGCGAATAACTTTGGATTGAAATATCTCAACAACCAGATGCCGCAGATACTTTTTGTTCCCAGCTGTGGATAGGAATTGAACAGAGCTTTCTTTTGATGTATATATCAATGGGTTTGGGGAACATTTTTGAAAATGTAATTTTTTTTCGCAAGGGGTTAGCCTTGATTTTTTTCCAAAATGTCGAAAAAACTGAAGTGAAGAATTGTACCACAAATTGCACACCAATTGAAAGGACTGTGCAATGCCTTTCGAGAAATGGCAGCCGCAGATTTTTGCGGGGCTTGGTTGCGGAGATATCACCATCCAAGGCAAGTCAAATGCAGTTGGGTGGAAAATCATGCGAATAAATTTGGATTGAAATATCTCAACAACCAGATGCCGCAGATACTTTTTGTTCGCAGCTGTGGATAGGAATTGAACAGACCTTTCTTTTGATGTATATATCAATGGGTTTGGGGAACATTTTTGAAAATGTAATTTTTTTTCGCAAGGGGTTAGCCTTGATTTTTTTCCAAAATGTCGAAAAAACTGAAGTGAAGAATTGTACCACAAGTTGCACACCAATTGAAAGGACTATGCAATGTCTTTCGAGAAATTGCAGCTGCAGATTTTTGCGGGGCATGGTTGCGGAGATATCACCATCCAAAGCAAGTGAAATGCAGTTGGGTGGAAAATCATGCGAATAATTTTGGATTGAAATATCTCAACAAGCAGATGCCGCAGATACTTTTTGTTCGCAGCTGTGGATAGGAATTGAACAGACCTTTCTTTTGATGTATATATCAATGGGTTTGGGGAACATTTTTGAAAATGTAATTTTTTTTCGCAAGGGGTTAGCCTTGATTTTTTTACAAAATGTCGAAAAAACTGAAGTGAAGAATTGTACCACAAATTGCACACCAATTGAAAGGACTGTGCAATGTCTTTCGAAAAATGGCAGCCGCAGATTTTTCCGGGGCTTGGTTGCGGAGATATCACCATCCAAAGCAAGTCAAATGCAGTTGGGTGGAAAATCATGCGAATAAATTTGGATTGAAATATCTCAACAACCAGATGCCGCAGATACTTTTTGTTCGCAGCTGTGGATAGGAATTGAACAGACCTTTCTTTTGATGTATATATCAATGGGTTTGGGGAACATTTTTGAAAATGTAATTTTTTTTCGCAAGGGGTTAGCCTTGATTTTTTTCCAAAATGTCGAAAAAACTGAAGTGAAGAATTGTACCACAAATTGCACACCAATTGAAAGGACTATGCAATGTCTTTCGAGAAATTGCAGCTGCAGATTTTTGCGGGGCTTGGTTGCGGAGATATCACCATCCAAAGCAAGTGAAATGCAGTTGGGTGGAAAATCATGCGAATAACTTTGGATTGAAATATCTCAACAACCAGATGCCGCAGATACTTTTTGTTCGCAGCTGTGGATAGGAATTGAACAGACCTTTCTTTTGATGTATATATCAATGGGTTTGGGGAACATTTTTGAAAATGTAATTTTTTTTCGCAAGGGGTTAGCCTTGATTTTTTTACAAAATGTCGAAAAAACTGAAGTGAAGAATTGTACCACAAATTGCACACCAATTGAAAGGACTATGCAATGTCTTTCGAGAAATTGCAGCTGCAGATTTTTGCGGGGCTTGGTTGCGGAGATATCACCATCCAAAGCAAGTGAAATGCAGTTGGGTGGAAAATCATGCGAATAACTTTGGATTGAAATATCTCAACAACCAGATGCCGCAGATACTTTTTGTTCGCAGCTGTGGATAGGAATTGAACAGACCTTTCTTTTGATGTATATATCAATGGGTTTGGGGAACATTTTTGAAAATGTAATTTTTTTTCGCAAGGGGTTAGCCTTGATTTTTTTACAAAATGTCGAAAAAACTGAAGTGAAGAATTGTACCACAAATTGCACACCAATTGAAAGGACTGTGCAATGTCTTTCGAGAAATGGCAGCCGCAGATTTTTGCGGGGCTTGGTTGCGGAGATATCACCATCCAAAGCAAGTCAAATGCAGTTGGGTGGAAAATCATGCGAATAAATTTTAATTGAAATATCTCAACAACCAGATGCCGCAGATACTTTTTGTTCGCAGCTGTGGATAGGAATTGAACAGACCTTTCTTTTGATGTATATATCAATGGGTTTGGGGAACATTTTTGAAAATGTAATTTTTTTTCGCAAGGGGTTAGCCTTGATTTTTTTCCAAAATGTCGAAAAAACTGAAGTGAAGAATTGTACCACAAATTGCACACCAATTGAAAGGACTATGCAATGTCTTTCGAGAAATTGCAGCTGCAGATTTTTGCGGGGCTTGGTTGCGGAGATATCACCATCCAAAGCAAGTGAAATGCAGTTGGGTGGAAAATCATGCGAATAACTTTGGATTGAAATATCTCAACAACCAGATGCCGCAGATACTTTTTGTTCGCAGCTGTGGATAGGAATTGAACAGACCTTTCTTTTGATGTATATATCAATGGGTTTGGGGAACATTTTTGAAAATGTAATTTTTTTTCGCAAGGGAGCCTTGATTTTTTTCCAAAATGTCGAAAAAACTGAAGTGAAGAATTGTACCACAAATTGCACACCAATTGAAAGGACTGTGCAATGCCTTTCGAGAAATGGCAGCCGCAGATTTTTGCGGGGCTTGGTTGCGGAGATATCACCATCCAAAGCAAGTCAAATGCAGTTGGGTGGAAAATCATGTGAATAACTTTGGATTGAAATATCTCAACAACCAGATGCCGCAGATACTTTTTGTTCGCAGCTGTGGATAGGAATTGAACAGACCTTTCTTTTGATGCATATATCAATGGGTTTGGGGAACATTTTTGAAAATTTAATTTTTTTTCGCAAGGGGTTATTCTTGATTTTTTTCCAAAATGTCGAAAAAACTGAAGTGAAGAATTGTACCACAAATTGCACACCAATTGAAAGGACTATGCAATGTCTTTCGAGAAATTGCAGCTGCAGATTTTTGCGGGGCTTGGTTGCGGAGATATCACCATCCAAAGCAAGTGAAATGCAGTTGGGTGGAAAATCATGCGAATAACTTTGGATTGAAATATCTCAACAACCAGATGCCGCAGATACTTTTTGTTCGCAGCTGTGGATAGGAATTGAACAGACCTTTCTTTTGATGTATATATCAATGGGTTTGGGGAACATTTTTGAAAATGTAATTTTTTTTCGCAAGGGGTTAGCCTTGATTTTTTTACAAAATGTCGAAAAAACTGAAGTGAAGAATTGTACCACAAATTGCACACCAATAGAAAGGACTGTGCAATGCCTTTCGAGAAATGGCAGCCGCAAATTTTTGCGGGGCTTGGTTGCGGAAATATCACCATCCAAAGCAAGTCAAATGCAGTTGCGTGGAAAATCATGCGAATAACTTTGGATTGAAATATCTCAACAACCAGATGCCGCAGATACTTTTTGTTCGCAGCTGTGGATAGGAATTGAACAGACCTTTCTTTTGATGTATATATCAATGGGTTTGGGGAACATTTTTGTAAATGTAATTTTTTTTCGCAAGGGGTTAGCCTTGATTTTTTTCCAAAATGTCGAAAAAACTGAAGCGATGAATTGTGCCAGAAATTGCACACCGATTGAAATAACTGTGCAATGCCCTTCGAGAAATGGCAGCCGCAGATTTTTGCGGGGCTTGGTTGCGGAGATATCACCATCCAAAGCAAGTGAAATGCAGTTGGGTGGAAAATCATGCGAATAACTTTGGATTGAAATATCTCAACAACCAGATGCCGCAGATACTTTTTGTTCGCAGCTGTGGATAGGAATTGAACAGACCTTTCTTTTGATGTATATATCAATGGGTTTGGGGAACATTTTTGTAAATGTAATTTCTTTTTCGCAAGGGGTTAGCCTTGATTTTTTTCCAAAATGTCGAAAAAACTGAAGTGAAGAATTGTACCACAAATTGCACACCAATTGAAAGGACTATGCAATGTCTTTCGAGAAATTGCAGCTGCAGATTTTTGCGGGGCTTGGTTGCGGAGATATCACCATCCAAAGCAAGTGAAATGCAGTTGGGTGGAAAATCATGCGAATAACTTTGGATTGAAATATCTCAACAACCAGATGCCGCAGATACTTTTTGTTCGCAGCTGTGGATAGGAATTGAACAGACCTTTCTTTTGATGTATATATCAATGGGTTTGGGGAACATTTTTGAAAATGTAATTTTTTTTCGCAAGGGGTTAGCCTTGATTTTTTTACAAAATGTCGAAAAAACTGAAGTGAAGAATTGTACCACAAATTGCACACCAATTGAAATGACTGTGCAATGTCTTTCGAGAAATGGCAGCCGCAAATTTTTGCGGGGCTTGGTTGCGGAGATATCACCATCCAAAGCAAGTCAAATGCAGTTGGGTGGAAAATCATGCGAATAACTTTGGATTGAAATATCTCAACAACCAGATGCCGCAGATACTTTTTGTTCCCAGCTGTGGATAGGAATTGAACAGAGCTTTCTTTTGATGTATATATCAATGGGTTTGGGGAACATTTTTGAAAATGTAATTTTTTTTCGCAAGGGGTTAGCCTTGATTTTTTTCCAAAATGTCGAAAAAACTGAAGTGAAGAATTGTACCACAAATTGCACACCAATTGAAAGGACTGTGCAATGCCTTTCGAGAAATGGCAGCCGCAGATTTTTGCGGGGCTTGGTTGCGGAGATATTACCATCCAAAGCAAGTCAAATGCAGTTGGGTGGAAAATCATGCGAATAACTTTGGATTGAAATATCTCAACAACCAGATGCCGCAGATACTTTTTGTTCCCAGCTGTGGATAGGAATTGAACAGAACTTTCTTTTGATGTATATATCAATGGGTTTGGGGAACATTTTTGAAAATGTAATTTTTTTTCGCAAGGGGTTAGCCTTGATTTTTTTCCAAAATGTCGAAAAAACTGAAGTGATGAATTGTACCAGAAATTGCACACCAATTGAAATAACTGTGCAATGCCCTTTGAGAAATGGCAGCCGCAGATTTTTGCGGGGCTTGGTTGCGGAGATATCACCATCCAAAGCAAGTCAAATGCAGTTGGGTGGAAAATCATGCGAATAACTTTGAATTGAAATATCTCAACAACCAGATGCCGCAGATACTTTTTGTTCGCAGCTGTGGATAGGAATTGAACAGACCTTTCTTTTGATGTATATATCAATGGGTTTGGGGAACATTTTTGAAAATGTAATTTTTTTTCGCAAGGGGTTAGCCTTGATTTTTTTCCAAAATGTCGAAAAAACTGAAGTGAAGAATTGTACCACAAATTGCACACCAATTGAAAGGACTGTGCAATGCCTTTCGAGAAATGGCAGCCGCAGATTTTTGCGGGGCTTGGTTGCGGAGATATCACCATCCAAAGCAAGTCAAATGCAGTTGGGTGGAAAATCATGCGAATAACTTTGGATTGAAATATCTCAACAACCAGATGCCGCAGATACTTTTTGTTCCCAGCTGTGGATAGGAATTGAACAGAGCTTTCTTTTGATGTATATATCAATGTGTTTGGGGAACATTTTTGAAAATGTAATTTTTTTTCGCAGGGGTTAGCCTTGATTTTTTTTCCAAAATGTCGAAAAAACTGAAGTGATGAATTGTACCAGAAATTGCACACCAATTGAAATAACTGTGCAATGCCCTTCGAGAAATGGCAGCCGCAGATTTTTGCGGGGCTTGGTTGCGGAGATATCACCATCCAAAGCAAGTCAAATGCAGTTGGGTGGAAAATCATGCGAATAACTTTGAATTGAAATATCTCAACAACCAGATGCCGCAGATACTTTTTGTTCGCAGCTGTGGATAGGAATTGAACAGACCTTTCTTTTGATGTATATATCAATGGGTTTGGGGAACATTTTTGAAAATGTAATTTTTTTTCGCAAGGGGTTAGCCTTGATTTTTTTCCAAAATGTCGAAAAAACTGAAGTGAAGAATTGTACCACAAATTGCACACCAATTGAAAGGACTGTGCAATGCCTTTCGAGAAATGGCAGCCGCAGATTTTTGCGGGGCTTGGTTGCGGAGATATCACCATCCAAAGCAAGTCAAATGCAGTTGGGTGGAAAATCATGCGAATAACTTTGGATTGAAATATCTCAACAACCAGATGCCGCAGATACTTTTTGTTCCCAGCTGTGGATAGGAATTGAACAGAGCTTTCTTTTGATGTATATATCAATGTGTTTGGGGAACATTTTTGAAAATGTAATTTTTTTTCGCAGGGGTTAGCCTTGATTTTTTTCCAAAATGTCGAAAAAACTGAAGTGATGAATTGTACCAGAAATTGCACACCAATTGAAATAACTGTGCAATGCCCTTCGAGAAATGGCAGCCGCAGATTTTTGCGGGGCTTGGTTGCGGAGATATCACCATCCAAAGCAAGTCAAATGCAGTTGGGTGGAAAATCATGCGAATAACTTTGGATTGAAATATCTCAACAACCAGATGCCGCAGATACTTTTTGTTCCCAGCTGTGGATAGGAATTGCACAGAGCTTTCTTTTGATGTATATATCAATGGGTTTGGGGAACATTTTTGAAAATGTAATTTTTTTTCGCAAGGGGTTAGCCTTGATTTTTTTCCAAAATGTCGAAAAAACTGAAGTGATGAATTGTACCAGAAATTGCACACCAATTGAAATAACTGTGCAATGCCCTTCGAGAAATGGCAGCCGCAGATTTTTGCGGGGCTTGGTTGCGGAGATATCACCATCCAAAGCAAGTCAAATGCAGTTGGGTGGAAAATCATGCGAATAACTTTGAATTGAAATATCTCAACAACCAGATTCCGCAGATACTTTTTGTTCGCAGCTGTGGATAGGAATTGAACAGACCTTTCTTTTGATGTATATATCAATGGGTTTGGGGAACATTTTTGAAAATGTAATTTTTTTTCGCAAGGGGTTAGCCTTGATTTTTTTCCAAAATGTCGAAAAAACTGAAGTGAAGAATTGTACCACAAATTGCACACCAATTGAAAGGACTGTGCAATGCCTTTCGAGAAATGGCAGCCGCAGATTTTTGCGGGGCTTGGTTGCGGAGATATCACCATCCAAAGCAAGTCAAATGCAGTTGGGTGGAAAATCATGGGAATAACTTTGGATTGAAATATCTCAACAACCAGATGTCGCAGATACTTTTTGTTCCCAGCTGTGGATAGGAATTGAACAGAGCTTTCTTTTGATGTATATATCAATGGGTTTGGGGAACATTTTTGAAAATGTAATTTTTTTTCGCAAGGGGTTAGCCTTGATTTTTTTCCAAAATGTCGAAAAAACTGAAGTGATGAATTGTACCAGAAATTGCACACCAATTGAAATAACTGTGCAATGCCCTTCGAGAAATGGCAGCCGCAGATTTTTGCGGGGCTTGGTTGCGGAGATATCACCATCCAAAGCAAGTCAAATGCAGTTGGGTGGAAAATCATGCGAATAACTTTGAATTGAAATATCTCAACAACCAGATGCCGCAGATACTTTTTGTTCGCAGCTGTGGATAGGAATTGAACAGACCTTTCTTTTGATGTATATATCAATGGGTTTGGGGAACAGTTTTGAAAATGTAATTTTTTTTCGCAAGGGGTTAGCCTTGATTTTTTTCCAAAATGTCGAAAAAACTGAAGTGAAGAATTGTACCACAAATTGCACACCAATTGAAAGGACTGTGCAATGCCTTTCGAGAAATGGCAGCCGCAGATTTTTGCGGGGCTTGGTTGCGGAGATATCACCATCCAAAGCAAGTCAAATGCAGTTGGGTGGAAAATCATGCGAATAACTTTGAATTGAAATATCTCAACAACCAGATGCCGCAGATACTTTTTGTTCGCAGCTGTGGATAGGAATTGAACAGACCTTTCTTTTGATGTATATATCAATGGGTTTGGGGAACATTTTTGAAAATGTAATTTTTTTTCGCAAGGGGTTAGCCTTGATTTTTTTCCAAAATGTCGAAAAAACTGAAGTGAAGAATTGTACCACAAATTGCACACCAATTGAAAGGACTGTGCAATGCCTTTCGAGAAATGGCAGCCGCAGATTTTTGCGGGGCTTGGTTGCGGAGATATCACCATCCAAAGCAAGTCAAATGCAGTTGGGTGGAAAATCATGCGAATAACTTTGGATTGAAATATCTCAACAACCAGATGCCGCAGATACTTTTTGTTCGCAGCTGTGGATAGGAATTGAACAGACCTTTCTTTTGATGTATATATCAATGGGTTTGGGGAACATTTTTGAAAATGTAATTTTTTTTCGCAAGGGGTTAGCCTTGATTTTTTTCCAAAATGTCGAAAAAACTGAAGTGATGAATTGTACCAGAAATTGCACACCAATTGAAATAACTGTGCAATGCCCTTCGAGAAATGGCAGCCGCAGATTTTTGCGGGGCTTGGTTGCGGAGATATCACCATCCAAAGCAAGTCAAATGCAGTTGGGTAGAAAATCATGGGAATAACTTTGGATTGAAATATCTCAACAACCAGATGCCGCAGATACTTTTTGTTCCCAGCTGTGGATAGGAATTGAACAGAGCTTTCTTTTGATGTATATATCAATGGGTTTGGGGAACATTTTTGAAAATGTAATTTTTTTTCGCAAGGGGTTAGCCTTGATTTTTTTCCAAAATGTCGAAAAAACTGAAGTGATGAATTGTACCAGAAATTGCACACCAATTGAAATAACTGTGCAATGCCCTTCGAGAAATGGCAGCCGCAGATTTTTGCGGGGCTTGGTTGCGGAGATATCACCATCCAAAGCAAGTCAAATGCAGTTGGGTGGAAAATCATGCGAATAACTTTGAATTGAAATATCTCAACAACCAGATGTCGCAGATACTTTTTGTTCCCAGCTGTGGATAGGAATTGAACAGAGCTTTCTTTTGATGTATATATCAATGGGTTTGGGGAACATTTTTGAAAATGTAATTTTTTTTCGCAAGGGGTTAGCCTTGATTTTTTTCCAAAATGTCGAAAAAACTGAAGTGATGAATTGTACCAGAAATTGCACACCAATTGAAATAACTGTGCAATGCCCTTCGAGAAATGGCAGCCGCAGATTTTTGCGGGGCTTGGTTGCGGAGATATCACCATCCAAAGCAAGTCAAATGCAGTTGGGTGGAAAATCATGCGAATAACTTTGAATTGAAATATCTCAACAACCAGATGCCGCAGATGCTTTTTGTTCGCAGCTGTGGATAGGAATTGAACAGACCTTTCTTTTGATGTATATATCAATGGGTTTGGGGAACATTTTTGAAAATGTAATTTTTTTTCGCAAGGGGTTAGCCTTGATTTTTTTCCAAAATGTCGAAAAAACTGAAGTGAAGAATTGTACCACAAATTGCACACCAATTGAAAGGACTGTGCAATGCCTTTCGAGAAATGGAAGCCGCAGATATTTGCGGGGCTTGGTTGCGGAGATATCACCATCCAAATCAAGTCAAATGCAGTTGGGTGGAAAATCATGCGAATAACTTTGGATTGAAATATCTCAACAACCAGATGCCGCAGATACTTTTTGTTCCCAGCTGTAGATAGGAATTGAACAGAGCTTTCTTTTGATGTATATATCAATGGGTTTGGGGAACATTTTTGAAAATGTAATTTTTTTTCGCAAGGGGTTAGCCTTGATTTTTTTCCAAAATGTCGAAAAAACTGAAGTGATGAATTGTACCAGAAATTGCACACCAATTGAAATAACTGTGCAATGCCCTTCGAGAAATGGCAGCCGCAGATTTTTGCGGGGCTTGGTTGCGGAGATATCACCATCCAAAGCAAGTCAAATGCAGTTGGGTGGAAAATCATGCGAATAACTTTGAATTGAAATATCTCAACAACCAGATGCCGCAGATACTTTTTGTTCGCAGCTGTGGATAGGAATTGAACAGACCTTTCTTTTGATGTATATATCAATGGGTTTGGGGAACAGTTTTGAAAATTTAATTTTTTTTCCCAAGGGGTTAGCCTTGATTTTTTTCCAAAATGTCGAAAAAACTGAAGTGAAGAATTGTACCACAAATTGCACACCAATTGAAAGGACTGTGCAATGCCTTTCGAGAAATGGCAGCCGCAGATTTTTGCGGGGCTTGGTTGCGGAGATATCACCATCCAAAGCAAGTCAAATGCAGTTGGGTGGAAAATCATGCGAATAACTTTGAATTGAAATATCTCAACAACCAGATGCCGCAGATACTTTTTGTTCGCAGCTGTGGATAGGAATTGAACAGACCTTTCTTTTGATGTACATATCAATGGGTTTGGGGAACAGTTTTGAAAATGTAATTTTTTTTCGCAAGGGGTTAGCCTTGATTTTTTTCCAAAATGTCGAAAAAACTGAAGTGAAGAATTGTACCACAAATTGCACACCAATTGAAAGGACTGTGCAATGCCTTTCGAGAAATGGCAGCCGCAGATTTTTGCGGGGCTTGGTTGCGGAGATATCACCATCCAAAGCAAGTCAAATGCAGTTGGGTGGAAAATCATGCGAATAACTTTGGATTGAAATATCTCAACAACCAGATGCCGCAGATACTTTTTGTTCGCAGCTGTGGATAGGAATTGAACAGACCTTTCTTTTGATGTATATATCAATGGGTTTGGGGAACATTTTTGAAAATGTAATTTTTTTTCGCAAGGGGTTAGCCTTGATTTTTTTCCAAAATGTCGAAAAAACTGAAGTGATGAATTGTACCAGAAATTGCACACCAATTGAAATAACTGTGCAATGCCCTTCGAGAAATGGCAGCCGCAGATTTTTGCGGGGCTTGGTTGCGGAGATATCACCATCCAAAGCAAGTCAAATGCAGTTGGGTGGAAAATCATGGGAATAACTTTGGATTGAAATATCTCAACAACCAGATGCCGCAGATACTTTTTGTTCCCAGCTGTGGATAGGAATTGAACAGAGCTTTCTTTTGATGTATATATCAATGGGTTTGGGGAACATTTTTGAAAATGTAATTTTTTTTCGCAAGGGGTTAGCCTTGATTTTTTTCCAAAATGTCGAAAAAACTGAAGTGATGAATTGTACCAGAAATTGCACACCAATTGAAATAACTGTGCAATGCCCTTCGAGAAATGGCAGCCGCAGATTTTTGCGGGGCTTGGTTGCGGAGATATCACCATCCAAAGCAAGTCAAATGCAGTTGGGTGGAAAATCATGCGAATAACTTTGAATTGAAATATCTCAACAACCAGATGTCGCAGATACTTTTTGTTCCCAGCTGTGGATAGGAATTGAACAGAGCTTTCTTTTGATGTATATATCAATGGGTTTGGGGAACATTTTTGAAAATGTAATTTTTTTTCGCAAGGGGTTAGCCTTGATTTTTTTCCAAAATGTCGAAAAAACTGAAGTGATGAATTGTACCAGAAATTGCACACCAATTGAAATAACTGTGCAATGCCCTTCGAGAAATGGCAGCCGCAGATTTTTGCGGGGCTTGGTTGCGGAGATATCACCATCCAAAGCAAGTCAAATGCAGTTGGGTGGAAAATCATGCGAATAACTTTGAATTGAAATATCTCAACAACCAGATGCCGCAGATGCTTTTTGTTCGCAGCTGTGGATAGGAATTGAACAGACCTTTCTTTTGATGTATATATCAATGGGTTTGGGGAACATTTTTGAAAATGTAATTTTTTTTCGCAAGGGGTTAGCCTTGATTTTTTTCCAAAATGTCGAAAAAACTGAAGTGAAGAATTGTACCACAAATTGCACACCAATTGAAAGGACTGTGCAATGCCTTTCGAGAAATGGAAGCCGCAGATATTTGCGGGGCTTGGTTCCGGAGATATCACCATCCAAATCAAGTCAAATGCAGTTGGGTGGAAAATCATGCGAATAACTTTGGATTGAAATATCTCAACAACCAGATGCCGCAGATACTTTTTGTTCCCAGCTGTGGATAGGAATTGAACAGAGCTTTCTTTTGATGTATATATCAATGGGTTTGGGGAACATTTTTGAAAATGTAATTTTTTTTCGCAAGGGGTTAGCCTTGATTTTTTTCCAAAATGTCGAAAAAACTGAAGTGATGAATTGTACCAGAAATTGCACACCAATTGAAATAACTGTGCAATGCCCTTCGAGAAATGGCAGCCGCAGATTTTTGCGGGGCTTGGTTGCGGAGATATCACCATCCAAAGCAAGTCAAATGCAGTTGGGTGGAAAATCATGCGAATAACTTTGAATTGAAATATCTCAACAACCAGATGCCGCAGATACTTTTTGTTCGCAGCTGTGGATAGGAATTGAACAGACCTTTCTTTTGATGTATATATCAATGGGTTTGGGGAACAGTTTTGAAAATGTAATTTTTTTTCCCAAGGGGTTAGCCTTGATTTTTTTCCAAAATGTCGAAAAAACTGAAGTGAAGAATTGTACCACAAATTGCACACCAATTGAAAGGACTGTGCAATGCCTTTCGAGAAATGGCAGCCGCAGATTTTTGCGGGGCTTGGTTGCGGAGATATCACCATCCAAAGCAAGTCAAATGCAGTTGGGTGGAAAATCATGCGAATAACTTTGAATTGAAATATCTCAACAACCAGATGCCGCAGATACTTTTTGTTCGCAGCTGTGGATAGGAATTGAACAGACCTTTCTTTTGATGTACATATCAATGGGTTTGGGGAACAGTTTTGAAAATGTAATTTTTTTTCGCAAGGGGTTAGCCTTGATTTTTTTCCAAAATGTCGAAAAAACTGAAGTGAAGAATTGTACCACAAATTGCACACCAATTGAAAGGACTGTGCAATGCCTTTCGAGAAATGGCAGCCGCAGATTTTTGCGGGGCTTGGTTGCGGAGATATCACCATCCAAAGCAAGTCAAATGCAGTTGGGTGGAAAATCATGCGAATAACTTTGAATTGAAATATCTCAACAACCAGATGCCGCAGATACTTTTTGTTCGCAGCTGTGGATAGGAATTGAACAGACCTTTCTTTTGATGTATATATCAATGGGTTTGGGGAACATTTTTGAAAATGTAATTTTTTTTCGCAAGGGGTTAGCCTTGATTTTTTTCCAAAATGTCGAAAAAACTGAAGTGAAGAATTGTACCACAAATTGCACACCAATTGAAAGGACTGTGCAATGCCTTTCGAGAAATGGCAGCCGCAGATTTTTGCGGGGCTTGGTTGCGGAGATATCACCATCCAAAGCAAGTCAAATGCAGTTGGGTGGAAAATCATGCGAATAACTTTGGATTGAAATATCTCAACAACCAGATGCCGCAGATACTTTTTGTTCGCAGCTGTGGATAGGAATTGAACAGAGCTTTCTTTTGATGTATATATCAATGGGTTTGGGGAACATTTTTGAAAATGTAATTTTTTTTCGCAAGGGGTTAGCCTTGATTTTTTTCCAAAATGTCGAAAAAACTGAAGTGATGAATTGTACCAGAAATTGCACACCAATTGAAATAACTGTGCAATGCCCTTCGAGAAATGGCAGCCGCAGATTTTTGCGGGGCTTGGTTGCGGAGATATCACCATCCAAAGCAAGTCAAATGCAGTTGGGTGGAAAATCATGCGAATAACTTTGAATTGAAATATCTCAACAACCAGATGTCGCAGATACTTTTTGTTCCCAGCTGTGGATAGGAATTGAACAGAGCTTTCTTTTGATGTATATATCAATGGGTTTGGGGAACATTTTTGAAAATGTAATTTTTTTTCGCAAGGGGTTAGCCTTGATTTTTTTCCAAAATGTCGAAAAAACTGAAGTGATGAATTGTACCAGAAATTGCACACCAATTGAAATAACTGTGCAATGCCCTTCGAGAAATGGCAGCCGCAGATTTTTGCGGGGCTTGGTTGCGGAGATATCACCATCCAAAGCAAGTCAAATGCAGTTGGGTGGAAAATCATGCGAATAACTTTGAATTGAAATATCTCAACAACCAGATGCCGCAGATGCTTTTTGTTCGCAGCTGTGGATAGGAATTGAACAGACCTTTCTTTTGATGTATATATCAATGGGTTTGGGGAACATTTTTGAAAATGTAATTTTTTTTCGCAAGGGGTTAGCCTTGATTTTTTTCCAAAATGTCGAAAAAACTGAAGTGAAGAATTGTACCACAAATTGCACACCAATTGAAAGGACTGTGCAATGCCTTTCGAGAAATGGAAGCCGCAGATATTTGCGGGGCTTGGTTGCGGAGATATCACCATCCAAAGCAAGTCAAATGCAGTTGGGTGGAAAATCATGCGAATAACTTTGGATTGAAATATCTCAACAACCAGATGCCGCAGATACTTTTTGTTCCCAGCTGTGGATAGGAATTGAACAGAGCTTTCTTTTGATGTATATATCAATGGGTTTGGGGAACATTTTTGAAAATGTAATTTTTTTTCGCAAGGGGTTAGCCTTGATTTTTTTCCAAAATGTCGAAAAAACTGAAGTGATGAATTGTACCAGAAATTGCACACCAATTGAAATAACTGTGCAATGCCTTTCGAGAAATGGCAGCCGCAGATTTTTGCGGGGCTTGGTTGCGGAGATATCACCATCCAAAGCAAGTCAAATGCAGTTGGGTGGAAAATCATGCGAATAACTTTGAATTGAAATATCTCAACAACCAGATGCCGCAGATACTTTTTGTTCGCAGCTGTGGATAGGAATTGAACAGACCTTTGTTTTGATGTATATATCAATGGGTTTGGGGAACAGTTTTGAAAATGTAATTTTTTTTCCCAAGGGGTTAGCCTTGATTTTTTTCCAAAATGTCGAAAAAACTGAAGTGAAGAATTGTACCACAAATTGCACACCAATTGAAAGGACTGTGCAATGCCTTTCGAGAAATGGCAGCCGCAGATTTTTGCGGGGCTTGGTTGCGGAGATATCACCATCCAAAGCAAGTCAAATGCAGTTGGGTGGAAAATCATGCGAATAACTTTGAATTGAAATATCTCAACAACCAGATGCCGCAGATACTTTTTGTTCGCAGCTGTGGATAGGAATTGAACAGACCTTTCTTTTGATGTATATATCAATGGGTTTGGGGAACATTTTTGAAAATGTAATTTTTTTTCGCAAGGGGTTAGCCTTGATTTTTTTCCAAAATGTCGAAAAAACTGAAGTGAAGAATTGTACCACAAATTGCACACCAATTGAAAGGACTGTGCAATGCCTTTCGAGAAATGGCAGCCGCAGATTTTTGCGGGGCTTGGTTGCGGAGATATCACCATCCAAAGAAAGTCAAATGCAGTTGGGTGGAAAATCATGCGAATAACTTTGGATTGAAATATCTCAACAACCAGATGCCGCAGATACTTTTTGTTCGCAGCTGTGGATAGGAATTGAACAGACCTTTCTTTTGATGTATATATCAATGGGTTTGGGGAACATTTTTGAAAATGTAATTTTTTTTCGCAAGGGGTTAGCCTTGATTTTTTTCCAAAATGTCGAAAAAAATGAAGTGATGAATTGTACCAGAAATTGCACACCAATTGAAATAACTGTGCAATGCCCTTCGAGAAATGGCAGCCGCAGATTTTTGCGGGGCTTGGTTGCGGAGATATCACCATCCAAAGCAAGTCAAATGCAGTTGGGTGGAAAATCATGCGAATAACTTTGAATTGAAATATCTCAACAACCAGAAGCCGCAGATACTTTTTGTTCGCAGCTGTGGATAGGAATTGAACAGACCTTTCTTTTGATGTATATATCAATGGGTTTGGGGAACATTTTTGAAAATGTAATTTTTTTTCCCAAGGGGTTAGCCTTGATTTTTTTCCAAAATGTCGAAAAAACTGAAGTGAAGAATTGTACCACAAATTGCATACCAATTGAAAGGACTATGCAATGCCTTTCGAGAAATGGCAGCCGCAGATTTTTGCGGGGCTTGGTTGCGGAGATATCACCATCCAAAGCAAGTCAAATGCAGTTGGGTGGAAAATCATGCGAATAACTTTGGATTGAAATATCTCAACAACCAGATGCCGCAGATACTTTTTGTTCCCAGCTGTGGATAGGAATTGAACAGAGCTTTCTTTTGATGTATATATCAATGGGTTTGGGGAACATTTTTGAAAATGTAATTTTTTTTCGCAAGGGGTTAGCCTTGATTTTTTTCCAAAATGTCGAAAAAACTGAAGTGAAGAATTGTACCACAAATTGCACACCAATTGAAAGGACTGTGCAATGCCTTTCGAGAAATGGCAGCCGCAGATTTTTGCGGGGCTTGGTTGCGGAGATATCACCATCCAAAGCAAGTCAAATGCAGTTGGGTGGAAAATCATGCGAATAACTTTGAATTGAAATATCTCAACAACCAGATGCCGCAGATACTTTTTGTTCCTAGCTGTGGATAGGAATTGAACAGAGCTTTCTTTTGATGTATATATCAATGGGTTTGGGGAACATTTTTGAAAATGTAATTTTTTTTCGCAAGGGGTTAGCCTTGATTTTTTTCCAAAATGTCGAAAAAACTGAAGTGATGAATTGTACCAGAAATTGCACACCAATTGAAATAACTGTGCAATGCCCTTCGAGAAATGGCAGCCGCAGATTTTTGCGGGGCTTGGTTGCGGAGATATCACCATCCAAAGCAAGTCAAATGCAGTTGGGTGGAAAATCATGCGAATAACTTTGAATTGAAATATCTCAACAACCAGATGCCGCAGATACTTTTTGTTCGCAGCTGTGGATAGGAATTGAACAGACCTTTCTTTTGATGTATATATCAATGGGTTTGGGGAACATTTTTGAAAATGTAATTTTTTTCGCAAGGGGTTAGCCTTGATTTTTTTCCAAAATGTCGAAAAAACTGAAGTGAAGAATTGTACCACAAATTGCACACCAATTGAAAGGACTGTGCAATGCCTTTCGAGAAATGGCAGCCGCAGATTTTTGCGGGGCTTGGTTGCGGAGATATCACCATCCAAAGCAAGTCAAATGCAGTTGGGTGGAAAATCATGCGAATAACTTTGGATTGAAATATCTCAACAACCAGATGCCGCAGATACTTTTTGTTCGCAGCTGTGGATAGGAATTGAACAGACCTTTCTTTTGATGTATATATGAATGGGTTTGGGGAACATTTTTGAAAATGTAATTTTTTTTCGCAAGGGGTTAGCCTTGATTTTTTTCCAAAATGTCGAAAAAACTGAAGTGATGAATTGTACCAGAAATTGCACACCAATTGAAATAACTGTGCAATGCCCTTCGAGAAATGGCAGCCGCAGATTTTTGCGGGGCTTGGTTGCGGAGATATCACCATCCAAAGCAAGTCAAATGCAGTTGGGTGGAAAATCATGCGAATAACTTTGAATTGAAATATCTCAACAACCAGATGCCACAGATACTTTTTGTTCGCAGCTGTGGATAGGAATTGAACAGACCTTTCTTTTGATGTATATATCAATGGGTTTGGGGAACATTTTTGAAAATGTAATTTTTTTTCGCAAGGGGTTAGCCTTGATTTTTTTCCAAAATGTCGAAAAAACTGAAGTGATGAATTGTACCAGAAATTGCACACCAATTGAAATAACTGTGCAATGCCCTTCGAGAAATGGCAGCCGCAGATTTTTGCGGGGCTTGGTTGCGGAGATATCACCATCCAAAGCAAGTCAAATGCAGTTGGGTGGAAAATCATGCGAATAACTTTGAATTGAAATATCTCAACAACCAGATGCCGCAGATACTTTTTGTTCGCAGCTGTGTATAGGAATTGAACAGACCTTTCTTTTGATGTATATATCAATGGGTTTGGGGAACATTTTTGAAAATGTAATTTTTTTTCGCAAGGGGTTAGCCTTGATTTTTTTCCAAAATGTCGAAAAAACTGAAGTGAAGAATTGTACCACAAATTGCACACCAATTGAAAGGACTGTGCAATGCCTTTCGAGAAATGGCAGCCGCAGATTTTTGCGGGGCTTGGTTGCGGAGATATCACCATCCAAAGCAAGTCAAATGCAGTTGGGTGGAAAATCATGCGAATAACTTTGGATTGAAATATCTCAACAACCAGATGCCGCAGATACTTTTTGTTCGCAGCTGTGGATAGGAATTGAACAGACCTTTCTTTTGATGTATATATCAATGGGTTTGGGGAACATTTTTGAAAATGTAATTTTTTTCGCAAGGGGTTAGCCTTGATTTTTTTCCAAAATGTCGAAAAAACTGAAGTGATGAATTGTACCAGAAATTGCACACCAATTGAAAGGACTGTGCAATGCCTTTCGAGAAATGGCAGCCGCAGATTTTTGCGGGGCTTGGTTGCGGAGATATCACCATCCAAAGCAAGTCAAATGCAGTTGGGTGGAAAATCATGCGAATAACTTTGGATTGAAATATCTCAACAACCAGATGCCGCAGATACTTTTTGTTCGCAGCTGTGGATAGGAATTGAACAGACCTTTCTTTTGATGTATATATCAATGGGTTTGGGGAACATTTTTGAAAATGTAATTTTTTTTCGCAAGGGGTTAGCCTTGATTTTTTTCCAAAATGTCGAAAAAACTGAAGTGATAAATTGTACCAGAAATTGCACACCAATTGAAATAACTGTGCAATGCCCTTCGGAAATGGCAGCCGCAGATTTTTGCGGGGCTTGGTTGCGGAGATATCACCATCCAAAGCAAGTCAAATGCAGTTGGGTGGAAAATCATGCGAATAACTTTGAATTGAAATATCTCAACAACCAGATGCCGCAGATACTTTTTGTTCGCAGCTGTGGATAGGAATTGAACAGACCTTTCTTTTGATGTATATATCAATGGGTTTGGGGAACATTTTTGAAAATGTAATTTTTTTTCGCAAGGGGTTAGCCTTGATTTTTTTCCAAAATGTCGAAAAAACTGAAGTGATGAATTGTACCAGAAATTGCACACCAATTGAAATAACTGTGCAATGCCCTTCGAGAAATGGCAGCCGCAGATTTTTGCGGGGCTTGGTTGCGGAGATATCACCATCCAAAGCAAGTCAAATGCAGTTGGGTGGAAAATCATGCGAATAACTTTGAATTGAAATATCTCAACAACCAGATGCCGCAGATACTTTTTGTTCGCAGCTGTGTATAGGAATTGAACAGACCTTTCTTTTGATGTATATATCAATGGGTTTGGGGAACATTTTTGAAAATGTAATTTTTTTTCGCAAGGGGTTAGCCTTGATTTTTTTCCAAAATGTCGAAAAAACTGAAGTGAAGAATTGTACCACAAATTGCACACCAATCGAAAGGACTGTGCAATGCCTTTCGAGAAATGGCAGCCGCAGATTTTTGGGGGCTTGGTTGCGGAGATATCACCATCCAAAGCAAGTCAAATGCAGTTGGGTGGAAAATCATGCGAATAACTTTGGATTGAAATATCTCAACAACCAGATGCCGCAGATACTTTTTGTTGGCAGCTGTGGATAGGAATTGAACAGACCTTTCTTTTGATGTATATATCAATGGGTTTGGGGAACATTTTTGAAAATGTAATTTTTTTTCGCAAGGGGTTAGCCTTGATTTTTTTCCAAAATGTCGAAAAAACTGAAGTGATGAATTGTACCAGAAATTGCACACCAATTGAAATAACTGTGCAATGCCCTTCGAGAAATGGCAGCCGCAGATTTTTGCGGGGCTTGGTTGCGGAGATATCACCATCCAAACAAGTCAAATGCAGTTGGGTGGAAAATCATGCGAATAACTTTGAATTGAAATATCTCAACAACCAGATGCCGCAGATACTTTTTGTTCGCAGCTGTGGATAGGAATTGAACAGACCTTTCTTTTGATGTATATATCAATGGGTTTGGGGAACATTTTTGAAAATGTAATTTTTTTTCACAAGGGGTTAGCCTTGATTTTTTTCCAAAATGTCGAAAAAACTGAAGTGATGAATTGTACCAGAAATTGCACACCAATTGAAATAACTGTGCAATGCCCTTCGAGAAATGGCAGCCGCAGATTTTTGCGGGGCTTGGTTGCGGAGATATCACCATCCAAAGCAAGTCAAATGCAGTTGGGTGGAAAATCATGCGAATAACTTAGAATTGAAATATCTCAACAACCAGATGCCGCAGATACTTTTCGTTCGCAGCTGTGGATAGGAATTGAACAGACCTTTCTTTTGATGTATATATCAATGGGTTTGGGGAACATTTTTGAAAATGTAATTTTTTTTCGCAAGGGGTTAGCCTTGATTTTTTTCCAAAATGTCGAAAAAACTGAAGTGAAGAATTGTACCACAAATTGCACACCAATTGAAAGTAATGTGCAATGCCTTTCGAGAAATGGCAGCCGCAGATTTTTGCGGGGCTTGGTTGCGGAGATATCACCATCCAAAGCAAGTCAAATGCAGTTGGGTGGAAAATCATGCGAATAACTTTGGATTGAAATATCTCAACAACCAGATGCCGCAGATACTTTTTGTTCGCAGCTGCGAATAGGAATTGAACGGACCTTTCTTTTGATGTATATATCAATGGGTTTGGGGAACATTTTTGAAAATGTAATTTTTTTTCGCAAGGGGTTAGCCTTGATTTTTTTCCAAAATGTCGAAAAAACTGAAGTGATGAATTGTACCAGAAATTGCACACCAATTAAAATAACTGTGCAATGCCCTTCGAGAAATGGCAGCCGCAGATTTTTGCGGGGCTTGGTTGCGGAGATATCACCATCCAAAGCAAGTCAAATGCAGTTGGGTGGAAAATCATGCGAATAACTTTGAATTGAAATATCTCAACAACCAGATGCCGCAGATACTTTTTGTTCGCAGCTGTGGATAGGAATTGAACAGACCTTTCTTTTGATGTATATATCAATGGGTTTGGGGAACATTTTTGAAAATGTAATTTTTTTTCGCAAGGGGTTAGCCTTGATTTTTTTCCAAAATGTCGAAAAAACTGAAGTGATGAATTGTACCAGAAATTGCACACCAATTGAAATAACTGTGCAATGCCCTTCGAGAAATGGCAGCCGCAGATTTTTGCGGGGCTTGGTTGCGGAGATATCACCATCCAAAGCAAGTCAAATGCAGTTGGGTGGAAAATCATGCGAATAATTTTGAATTGAAATATCTCAACAACCAGATGCCGCAGATACTTTTTGTTGGCAGCTGTGGATAGGAATTGAACAGACCTTTCTTTTGATGTATATATCAATGGGTTTGGGGAACATTTTTGAAAATGTAATTTTTTTTCGCAAGGGGTTAGCCTTGATTTTTTTCCAAAATGTCGAAAAAACTGAAGTGATGAATTGTACCAGAAATTGCACACCAATTGAAATAACTGTGCAATGCCCTTCGAGAAATGGCAGCCGCAGATTTTTGCGGGGCTTGGTTGCGGAGATATCACCATCCAAAGCAAGTCAAATGCAGTTGGGTGGAAAATCATGCGAATAACTTTGGATTGAAATATCTCAACAACCAGATGCCGCAGATACTTTTTGTTGGCAGCTGTGGATAGGAATTGAACAGACCTTTCTTTTGATGTATATATCAATGGGTTTGGGGAACATTTTTGAAAATGTAATTTTTTTTCGCAAGGGGTTAGCCTTGATTTTTTTCCAAAATGTCGAAAAAACTGAAGTGATGAATTGTACCAGAAATTGCACACCAATTGAAATAACTGTGCAATGCCCTTCGAGAAATGGCAGCCGCAGATTTTTGCGGGGCTTGGTTGCGGAGATATCACCATCCAAAGCAAGTCAAATGCAGTTGGGTGGAAAATCATGCGAATAACTTTGAATTGAAATATCTCAACAACCAGATGCCGCAGATACTTTTTGTTCGCAGCTGTGGATAGGAATTGAACAGACCTTTCTTTTGATGTATATATCAATGGGTTTGGGGAACATTTTTGAAAATGTAATTTTTTTTCACAAGGGGTTAGCCTTGATTTTTTTCCAAAATGTCGAAAAAACTGAAGTGATGAATTGTACCAGAAATTGCACACCAATTGAAATAACTGTGCAATGCCCTTCGAGAAATGGCAGCCGCAGATTTTTGCGGGGCTTGGTTGCGGAGATATCACCATCCAAAGCAAGTCAAATGCAGTTGGGTGGAAAATCATGCGAATAACTTAGAATTGAAATATCTCAACAACCAGATGCCGCAGATACTTTTTGTTCGCAGCTGTGTATAGGAATTGAACAGACCTTTCTTTTGATGTATATATCAATGGGTTTGGGGAACATTTTTGAAAATGTAATTTTTTTTCGCAAGGGGTTAGCCTTGATTTTTTTCCAAAATGTCGAAAAAACTGAAGTGATGAATTGTACCAGAAATTGCACACCAATTGAAATAACTGTGCAATGCCCTTCGAGAAATGGCAGCCGCAGATTTTTGCGGGGCTTGGTTGCGGAGATATCACCATCCAAAGCAAGTCAAATGCAGTTGGGTGGAAAATCATGCGAATAACTTTGGATTGAAATATCTCAACAACCAGATGCCGCAGATACTTTTTGTTGGCAGCTGTGGATAGGAATTGAACAGACCTTTCTTTTGATGTATATATCAATGGGTTTGGGGAACATTTTTGAAAATGTAATTTTTTTTCGCAAGGGGTTAGCCTTGATTTTTTTCCAAAATGTCGAAAAAACTGAAGTGATGAATTGTACCAGAAATTGCACACCAATTGAAATAACTGTGCAATGCCCTTCGAGAAATGGCAGCCGCAGATTTTTGCGGGGCTTGGTTGCGGAGATATCACCATCCAAACAAGTCAAATGCAGTTGGGTGGAAAATCATGCGAATAACTTTGAATTGAAATATCTCAACAACCAGATGCCGCAGATACTTTTTGTTCGCAGCTGTGGATAGGAATTGAACAGACCTTTCTTTTGATGTATATATCAATGGGTTTGGGGAACATTTTTGAAAATGTAATTTTTTTTCACAAGGGGTTAGCCTTGATTTTTTTCCAAAATGTCGAAAAAACTGAAGTGATGAATTGTACCAGAAATTGCACACCAATTGAAATAACTGTGCAATGCCCTTCGAGAAATGGCAGCCGCAGATTTTTGCGGGGCTTGGTTGCGGAGATATCACCATCCAAAGCAAGTCAAATGCAGTTGGGTGGAAAATCATGCGAATAACTTAGAATTGAAATATCTCAACAACCAGATGCCGCAGATACTTTTCGTTCGCAGCTGTGGATAGGAATTGAACAGACCTTTCTTTTGATGTATATATCAATGGGTTTGGGGAACATTTTTGAAAATGTAATTTTTTTTCGCAAGGGGTTAGCCTTGATTTTTTTCCAAAATGTCGAAAAAACTGAAGTGAAGAATTGTACCACAAATTGCACACCAATTGAAAGTAATGTGCAATGCCTTTCGAGAAATGGCAGCCGCAGATTTTTGCGGGGCTTGGTTGCGGAGATATCACCATCCAAAGCAAGTCAAATGCAGTTGGGTGGAAAATCATGCGAATAACTTTGGATTGAAATATCTCAACAACCAGATGCCGCAGATACTTTTTGTTCGCAGCTGCGAATAGGAATTGAACGGACCTTTCTTTTGATGTATATATCAATGGGTTTGGGGAACATTTTTGAAAATGTAATTTTTTTTCGCAAGGGGTTAGCCTTGATTTTTTTCCAAAATGTCGAAAAAACTGAAGTGATGAATTGTACCAGAAATTGCACACCAATTGAAATAACTGTGCAATGCCCTTCGAGAAATGGCAGCCGCAGATTTTTGCGGGGCTTGGTTGCGGAGATATCACCATCCAAAGCAAGTCAAATGCAGTTGGGTGGAAAATCATGCGAATAACTTTGAATTGAAATATCTCAACAACCAGATGCCGCAGATACTTTTTGTTCGCAGCTGTGGATAGGAATTGAACAGACCTTTCTTTTGATGTATATATCAATGGGTTTGGGGAACATTTTTGAAAATGTAATTTTTTTTCGCAAGGGGTTAGCCTTGATTTTTTTCCAAAATGTCGAAAAAACTGAAGTGATGAATTGTACCAGAAATTGCACACCAATTGAAATAACTGTGCAATGCCCTTCGAGAAATGGCAGCCGCAGATTTTTGCGGGGCTTGGTTGCGGAGATATCACCATCCAAAGCAAGTCAAATGCAGTTGGGTGGAAAATCATGCGAATAATTTTGAATTGAAATATCTCAACAACCAGATGCCGCAGATACTTTTTGTTCGCAGCTGTGGATAGGAATTGAACAGACCTTTCTTTTGATGTATATATCAATGGGTTTGGGGAACATTTTTGAAAATGTAATTTTTTTTCGCAAGGGGTTAGCCTTGATTTTTTTCCAAAATGTCGAAAAAACTGAAGTGATGAATTGTACCAGAAATTGCACACCAATTGAAATAACTGTGCAATGCCCTTCGAGAAATGGCAGCCGCAGATTTTTGCGGGGCTTGGTTGCGGAGATATCACCATCCAAAGCAAGTCAAATGCAGTTGGGTGGAAAATCATGCGAATAACTTTGGATTGAAATATCTCAACAACCAGATGCCGCAGATACTTTTTGTTGGCAGCTGTGGATAGGAATTGAACAGACCTTTCTTTTGATGTATATATCAATGGGTTTGGGGAACATTTTTGAAAATGTAATTTTTTTTCGCAAGGGGTTAGCCTTGATTTTTTTCCAAAATGTCGAAAAAACTGAAGTGATGAATTGTACCAGAAATTGCACACCAATTGAAATAACTGTGCAATGCCCTTCGAGAAATGGCAGCCGCAGATTTTTGCGGGGCTTGGTTGCGGAGATATCACCATCCAAAGCAAGTCAAATGCAGTTGGGTGGAAAATCATGCGAATAACTTTGAATTGAAATATCTCAACAACCAGATGCCGCAGATACTTTTTGTTCGCAGCTGTGGATAGGAATTGAACAGACCTTTCTTTTGATGTATATATCAATGGGTTTGGGGAACATTTTTGAAAATGTAATTTTTTTTCACAAGGGGTTAGCCTTGATTTTTTTCCAAAATGTCGAAAAAACTGAAGTGATGAATTGTACCAGAAATTGCACACCAATTGAAATAACTGTGCAATGCCCTTCGAGAAATGGCAGCCGCAGATTTTTGCGGGGCTTGGTTGCGGAGATATCACCATCCAAAGCAAGTCAAATGCAGTTGGGTGGAAAATCATGCGAATAACTTAGAATTGAAATATCTCAACAACCAGATGCCGCAGATACTTTTTGTTCGCAGCTGTGGATAGGAATTGAACAGACCTTTCTTTTGATGTATATATCAATGGGTTTGGGGAACATTTTTGAAAATGTAATTTTTTTTCGCAAGGGGTTAGCCTTGATTTTTTTCCAAAATGTCGAAAAAACTGAAGTGAAGAATTGTACCACAAATTGCACACCAATTGAAAGTAATGTGCAATGCCTTTCGAGAAATGGCAGCCGCAGATTTTTGCGGGGCTTGGTTGCGGAGATATCACCATCCAAAGCAAGTCAAATGCAGTTGGGTGGAAAATCATGCGAATAACTTTGGATTGAAATATCTCAACAACCAGATGCCGCAGATACTTTTTGTTCGCAGCTGCGAATAGGAATTGAACGGACCTTTCTTTTGATGTATATATCAATGGGTTTGGGGAACATTTTTGAAAATGTAATTTTTTTTCGCAAGGGGTTAGCCTTGATTTTTTTCCAAAATGTCGAAAAAACTGAAGTGATGAATTGTACCAGAAATTGCACACCAATTGAAATAACTGTGCAATGCCCTTCGAGAAATGGCAGCCGCAGATTTTTGCGGGGCTTGGTTGCGGAGATATCACCATCCAAAGCAAGTCAAATGCAGTTGGGTGGAAAATCATGCGAATAACTTTGAATTGAAATATCTCAACAACCAGATGCCGCAGATACTTTTTGTTCGCAGCTGTGGATAGGAATTGAACAGACCTTTCTTTTGATGTATATATCAATGGGTTTGGGGAACATTTTTGAAAATGTAATTTTTTTTCGCAAGGGGTTAGCCTTGATTTTTTTCCAAAATGTCGAAAAAACTGAAGTGATGAATTGTACCAGAAATTGCACACCAATTGAAATAACTGTGCAATGCCCTTCGAGAAATGGCAGCCGCAGATTTTTGCGGGGCTTGGTTGCGGGGATATCACCATCTAAAGCAAGTCAAATGCAGTTGGGTGGAAAATCATGCGAATAATTTTGAATTGAAATATCTCAACAACCAGATGCCGCAGATACTTTTTGTTCGAAGCTGTGGATAGGAATTGAACAGACCTTTCTTTTGATGTATATATCAATGGGTTTGGGGAACATTTTTGAAAATGTAATTTTTTTTCGCAAGGGGTTAGCCTTGATTTTTTTCCAAAATGTCGAAAAAACTGAAGTGATGAATTGTACCAGAAATTGCACAACAATTGAAATAACTGTGCAATGCCCTTCGAGAAATGGCAGCCGCAGATTTTTGCGGGGCTTGGTTGCGGAGATATCACCATCCAAAGCAAGTCAAATGCAGTTGGGTGGAAAATCATGCGAATAACTTTGAATTGAAATATCTCAACAAACAGATGCCGCAGATACTTTTTGTTCGCAGCTGTGGATAGGAATTGAACAGACCTTTCTTTTGATGTATATATCAATGGGTTTGGGGAACATTTTTGAAAATGTAATTTTTTTTCGCAAGGGGTTAGCCTTGATTATTTTCCAAAATGTCGAAAAAACTGAAGTGATGAATTGTACCAGAAATTGCACACCAATTGAAATAACTGTGCAATGCCCTTCGAGAAATGGCAGCCGCAGATTTTTGCGGGGCTTGGTTGCGGAGATATCACCATCCAAAGCAAGTCAAATGCAGTTGGGTGGAAAATCATGCGA
Organism: Philhelius pedissequus; assembly: GCA_910595825.1. NCBI lineage: Eukaryota > Metazoa > Arthropoda > Insecta > Diptera > Syrphidae > Philhelius > Philhelius pedissequus. The sequence continues at coordinate 3,966,898 of OU343164.1, forward strand.
ATAATTTTGAATTGAAATATCTCAACAACCAGATGCCGCAGATACTTTTTGTTCGCAGCTGTGGATAGGAATTGAACAGACCTTTCTTTTGATGTATATATCAATGGGTTTGGGGAACATTTTTGAAAATGTAATTTTTTTTCGCAAGGGGTTAGCCTTGATTTTTTTCCAAAATGTCGAAAAAACTGAAGTGATGAATTGTACCAGAAATTGCACACCAATTGAAATAACTGTGCAATGCCCTTCGAGAAATGGCAGCCGCAGATTTTTGCGGGGCTTGGTTGCGGAGATATCACCATCCAAAGCAAGTCAAATGCAGTTGGGTGGAAAATCATGCGAATAACTTTGGATTGAAATATCTCAACAACCAGATGCCGCAGATACTTTTTGTTCGCAGCTGTGGATAGGAATTGAACGGACCTTTCTTTTGATGTATATATCAATGGGTTTGGGGAACATTTTTGAAAATGTAATTTTTTTTCGCAAGGGGTTAGCCTTGATTTTTTTCCAAAATGTCGAAAAAACTGAAGTGATGAATTGTACCAGAAATTGCACACCAATTGAAATAACTGTGCAATGCCCTTCGAGAAATGGCAGCCGCAGATTTTTGCGGGGCTTGGTTGCGGAGATATCACCATCCAAAGCAAGTCAAATGCAGTTGGGTGGAAAATCATGCGAATAACTTTGAATTGAAATATCTCAACAACCAGATGCCGCAGATACTTTTTGTTCGCAGCTGTGGATAGGAATTGAACAGACCTTTCTTTTGATGTATATATCAATGGGTTTGGGGAACATTTTTGAAAATGTAATTTTTTTTCGCAAGGGGTTAGCCTTGATTTTTTTCCAAAATGTCGAAAAAACTGAAGTGATGAATTGTACCAGAAATTGCACACCAATTAAAATAACTGTGCAATGCCCTTCGAGAAATGGCAGCCGCAGATTTTTGCGGGGCTTGGTTGCGGAGATATCACCATCCAAAGCAAGTCAAATGCAGTTGGGTGGAAAATCATGCGAATAACTTTGAATTGAAATATCTCAACAACCAGATGCCGCAGATACTTTTTGTTCGCAGCTGTGGATAGGAATTGAACAGACCTTTCTTTTGATGTATATATCAATGGGTTTGGGGAACATTTTTGAAAATGTAATTTTTTTTCGCAAGGGGTTAGCCTTGATTTTTTTCCAAAATGTCGAAAAAACTGAAGTGAAGAATTGTACCACAAATTGCACACCAATTGAAAGGACTGTGCAATGCCTTTCGAGAAATGGCAGCCGCAGATTTTTGCGGGGCTTGGTTGCGGAGATATCACCATCCAAAGCAAGTCAAATGCAGTTGGGTCGAAAATCATGCGAATAACTTTGGATTGAAATATCTCAACAACCAGATGACGCAGATACTTTTTGTTCCCAGCTGTGGATAGGAATTGAACAGAGCTTTCTTTTGATGTATATATCAATGGGTTTGGGGAACATTTTTGAAAATGTAATTTTTTTTCGCAAGGGGTTAGCCTTGATTTTTTTCCAAAATGTCGAAAAAACTGAAGTGATGAATTGTACCAGAAATTGCACACCAATTGAAATAACTGTGCAATGCCCTTCGAGAAATGGCAGCCGCAGATTTTTGCGGGGCTTGGTTGCGGAGATATCACCATCCAAAGCAAGTCAAATGCAGTTGGGTGGAAAATCATGCGAATAACTTTGAATTGAAATATCTCAACAACCAGATGCCGCAGATACTTTTTGTTCGCAGCTGTGGATAGGAATTGAACAGACCTTTCTTTTGATGTATATATCAATGGGTTTGGGGAACATTTTTGAAAATGTAATTTTTTTTCGCAAGGGGTTAGCCTTGATTTTTTTCCAAAATGTCGAAAAAACTGAAGTGAAGAATTGTACCACAAATTGCACACCAATTGAAAGGACTGTGCAATGCCTTTCGAGAAATGGCAGCCGCAGATTTTTGCGGGGCTTGGTTGTGGAGATATCACCATCCAAAGCAAGTCAAATGCAGTTGGGTGGAAAATCATGCGAATAACTTTGGATTGAAATATCTCAACAACCAGATGCCGCAGATACTTTTTGTTCCCAGCTGTGGATAGGAATTGAACAGAGCTTTCTTTTGATGTATATATCAATGGGTTTGGGGAACATTTTTGAAAATGTAATTTTTTTTCGCAAGGGGTTAGTCTTGATTTTTTTCCAAAATGTCGAAAAAACTGAAGTGATGAATTGTACCAGAAATTGCACACCAATTGAAATAACTGTTCAATGCCCTTCGAGAAACGGCAGCCGCAGATTTTTGCGGGGCTTGGTAGCGGAGATATCACCATCCAAAGCAAGTCAAATGCAGTTGGGTGGAAAATCATGCGAATAACTTTGAATTGAAATATCTCAACAACCAGATGCCGCAGATACTTTTTGTTCGCAGCTGTGGATAGGAATTGAACAGACCTTTCTTTTGATGTATATATCAATGGGTTTGGGGAACATTTTTGAAAATGTAATTTTTTTTCGCAAGGGGTTAGCCTTGATTTTTTTCCAAAATGTCGAAAAAACTGAAGTGAAGAATTGTACCACAAAGTGCACACCAATTGAAAGGACTGTGCAATGCCTTTCGAGAAATGGCAGCCGCAGATTTTTGCGGGGCTTGGTTGCGGAGATATCACCATCCAAAGCAAGTCAAATGCAGTTGGGTGGAAAATCATGCGAATAACTTTGGATTGAAATATCTCAACAACCAGATGCCGCAGATACTTTTTGTTCCCAGCTGTGGATAGGAATTGAACAGAGCTTTCTTTTGATGTATATATCAATGGGTTTGGGGAACATTTTTGAAAATGTAATTTTTTTTCGCAAGGGGTTAGCCTTGATTTTTTTCCAAAATGTCGAAAAAACTGAAGTGATGAATTGTACCAGAAATTGCACACCAATTGAAATAACTGTGCAATGCCCTTCGAGAAACGGCAGCCGCAGATTTTTGCGGGGCTTGGTTGCGGAGATATCACCATCCAAAGCAAGTCAAATGCAGTTGGATGGAAAATCATGCGAATAACTTTGAATTGAAATATCTCAACAACCAGATGCCGCAGATACTTTTTGTTCGCAGCTGTGGATGGGAATTGAACAGACCTTTCTTTTGATGTATATATCAATGGGTTTGGGGAACATTTTTGAAAATGTAATTTTTTTTCGCAAGGGGTTAGCCTTGATTTTTTTCCAAAATGTCGAAAAAACTGAAGTGAAGAATTGTACCACAAATTGCACACCAATTGAAAGGACTGTGCAATGCCTTTCGAGAAATGGCAGCCGCAGATTTTTGCGGGGCTTGGTTGCGGAGATATCACCATCCAAAGCAAGTCAAATGCAGTTGGGTGGAAAATCATGCGAATAACTTTGGATTGAAATATCTCAACAACCAGATGCCGCAGATACTTTTTGTTCCCAGCTGTGGATAGGAATTGAACAGAGCTTTCTTTTGATGTATATATCAATGGGTTTGGGGAACATTTTTGAAAATGTAATTTTTTTTCGCAAGGGGTTAGCCTTGATTTTTTTCCAAAATGTCGAAAAAACTGAAGTGAAGAATTGTACCACAAATTGCACACCAATTGAAAGGACTGTGCAATGTCTTTCGAGAAATGGCAGCCGCAAATTTTTGCGGGGCTTGGTTGCGGAGATATCACCATCCAAAGCAAGTCAAATGCAGTTGGGTGGAAAATCATGCGAATAACTTTGGATTGAAATATCTCAACAACCAGATGCCGCAGATACTTTTTGTTCGCAGCTGTGGATAGGAATTGAACAGACCTTTCTTTTGATGTATATATCAATGGGTTTGGGGAACATTTTTGAAAATGTAATTTTTTTTCGCAAGGGGTTAGTCTTGATTTTTTTCCAAAATGTCGAAAAAACTGAAGTGATGAATTGTACCAGAAATTGCACACCAATTGAAATAACTGTTCAATGCCCTTCGAGAAACGGCAGCCGCAGATTTTTGCGGGGCTTGGTAGCGGAGATATCACCATCCAAAGCAAGTCAAATGCAGTTGGGTGGAAAATCATGCGAATAACTTTGAATTGAAATATCTCAACAACCAGATGCCGCAGATACTTTTTGTTCGCAGCTGTGGATAGGAATTGAACAGACCTTTCTTTTGATGTATATATCAATGGGTTTGGGGAACATTTTTGAAAATGTAATTTTTTTTCGCAAGGGGTTAGCCTTGATTTTTTTCCAAAATGTCGAAAAAACTGAAGTGAAGAATTGTACCACAAAGTGCACACCAATTGAAAGGACTGTGCAATGCCTTTCGAGAAATGGCAGCCGCAGATTTTTGCGGGGCTTGGTTGCGGAGATATCACCATCCAAAGCAAGTCAAATGCAGTTGGGTGGAAAATCATGCGAATAACTTTGGATTGAAATATCTCAACAACCAGATGCCGCAGATACTTTTTGTTCCCAGCTGTGGATAGGAATTGAACAGAGCTTTCTTTTGATGTATATATCAATGGGTTTGGGGAACATTTTTGAAAATGTAATTTTTTTTCGCAAGGGGTTAGCCTTGATTTTTTTCCAAAATGTCGAAAAAACTGAAGTGATGAATTGTACCAGAAATTGCACACCAATTGAAATAACTGTGCAATGCCCTTCGAGAAACGGCAGCCGCAGATTTTTGCGGGGCTTGGTTGCGGAGATATCACCATCCAAAGCAAGTCAAATGCAGTTGGATGGAAAATCATGCGAATAACTTTGAATTGAAATATCTCAACAACCAGATGCCGCAGATACTTTTTGTTCGCAGCTGTGGATGGGAATTGAACAGACCTTTCTTTTGATGTATATATCAATGGGTTTGGGGAACATTTTTGAAAATGTAATTTTTTTTCGCAAGGGGTTAGCCTTGATTTTTTTCCAAAATGTCGAAAAAACTGAAGTGAAGAATTGTACCACAAATTGCACACCAATTGAAAGGACTGTGCAATGCCTTTCGAGAAATGGCAGCCGCAGATTTTTGCGGGGCTTGGTTGCGGAGATATCACCATCCAAAGCAAGTCAAATGCAGTTGGGTGGAAAATCATGCGAATAACTTTGGATTGAAATATCTCAACAACCAGATGCCGCAGATACTTTTTGTTCCCAGCTGTGGATAGGAATTGAACAGAGCTTTCTTTTGATGTATATATCAATGGGTTTGGGGAACATTTTTGAAAACGTAATTTTTTTTCGCAAGGGGTTAGCCTTGATTTTTTTCCAAAATGTCGAAAAAACTGAAGTGAAGAATTGTACCACAAATTGCACACCAATTGAAAGGACTGTGCAATGTCTTTCGAGAAATGGCAGCCGCAAATTTTTGCGGGGCTTGGTTGCGGAGATATCACCATCCAAAGCAAGTCAAATGCAGTTGGGTGGAAAATCATGCGAATAACTTTGGATTGAAATATCTCAACAACCAGATGCCGCAGATACTTTTTGTTCGCAGCTGTGGATAGGAATTGAACAGACCTTTCTTTTGATGTATATATCAATGGGTTTGGGGAACATTTTTGAAAATGTAATTTTTTTTCGCAAGGGGTTAGCCTTGATTTTTTTCCAAAATGTCGAAAAAACTGAAGTGAAGAATTGTACCACAAATTGCACACCAATTGAAAGGACTGTGCAATGCCTTTCGAGAAATGGCAGCCGCAGATTTTTGCGGGGCTTGGTTGCGGAGATATCACCATCCAAAGCAAGTCAAATGCAGTTGGGTGGAAAATCATGCGAATAAATTTGGATTGAAATATCTCAACAACCAGATGCCGCAGATACTTTTTGTTCGCAGCTGTGGATAGGAATTGAACAGACCTTTCTTTTGATGTATATATCAATGGGTTTGGGGAACATTTTTGAAAATGTAATTTTTTTTCGCAAGGGGTTAGCCTTGATTTTTTTCCAAAATGTCGAAAAAACTGAAGTGAAGAATTGTACCACAAATTGCACACCAATTGAAAGGACTGTGCAATGCCTTTCGAGAAATGGCAGCCGCAGATTTTTGCGGGGCTTGGTTGCGGAGATATCACCATCCAAAGCAAGTCAAATGCAGTTGGGTGGAAAATCATGTGAATAACTTTGGATTGAAATATCTCAACAACCAGATGCCGCAGATACTTTTTGTTCGCAGCTGTGGATAGGAATTGAACAGACCTTTCTTTTGATGCATATATCAATGGATTTGGGGAACATTTTTGAAAATTTAATTTTTTTTCGCAAGGGGTTAGTCTTGATTTTTTTCCAAAATGTCGAAAAAACTGAAGTGAAGAATTGTACCACAAATTGCACACCAATTGAAAGGACTATGCAATGTCTTTCGAGAAATTGCAGCTGCAGATTTTTGCGGGGCTTGGTTGCGGAGATATCACCATCCAAAGCAAGTGAAATGCAGTTGGGTGGAAAATCATGCGAATAACTTTGGATTGAAATATCTCAACAACCAGATGCCGCAGATACTTTTTGTTCGCAGCTGTGGATAGGAATTGAACAGACCTTTCTTTTGATGTATATATCAATGGGTTTGGGGAACATTTTTGTAAATGTAATTTTTTTCGCAAGGGGTTAGCCTTGATTTTTTTACAAAATGTCGAAAAAACTGAAGTGAAGAATTGTACCACAAATTGCACACCAATAGAAAGGACTGTGCAATGCCTTTCGAGAAATGGCAGCCGCAAATTTTTGCGGGGCTTGGTTGCGGAAATATCACCATCCAAAGCAAGTCAAATGCAGTTGGGTGGAAAATCATGCGAATAACTTTGGATTGAAATATCTCAACAACCAGATGCCGCAGATACTTTTTGTTCGCAGCTGTGGATAGGAATTGAACAGACCTTTCTTTTGATGTATATATCAATGGGTTTGGGGAACATTTTTGTAAATGTAATTTTTTTTCGCAAGGGGTTAGCCTTGATTTTTTTCCAAAATGTCGAAAAAACTGAAGCGATGAATTGTGCCAGAAATTGCACACCGATTGAAATAACTGTGCAATGCCCTTCGAGAAATGGCAGCCGCAGATTTTTGCGGGGCTTGGTTGCGGAGATATCACCATCCAAAGCAAGTGAAATGCAGTTGGGTGGAAAATCATGCGAATAACTTTGGATTGAAATATCTCAACAACCAGATGCCGCAGATACTTTTTGTTCGCAGCTGTGGATAGGAATTGAACAGACCTTTCTTTTGATGTATATATCAATGGGTTTGGGGAACATTTTTGTAAATGTAATTTTTTTTTCGCAAGGGGTTAGCCTTGATTTTTTTCCAAAATGTCGAAAAAACTGAAGTGAAGAATTGTACCACAAATTGCACACCAATTGAAAGGACTATGCAATGTCTTTCGAGAAATTGCAGCTGCAGATTTTTGCGGGGCTTGGTTGCGGAGATATCACCATACAAAGCAAGTGAAATGCAGTTAGGTGAAAAATCATGCGAATAACTTTGGATTGAAATATCTCAACAACCAGATGCCGCAGATACTTTTTGTTCGCAGCTGTGGATAGGAATTGAACAGACCTTTCTTTTGATGTATATATCAATGGGTTTGGGGAACATTTTTGAAAATGTAATTTTTTTTCGCAAGGGGTTAGCCTTGATTTTTTTCCAAAATGTCGAAAAAACTGAAGTGAAGAATTGTACCACAAATTGCACACCAATTGAAAGGACTGTGCAATGCCTTTCGAGAAATGGCAGCCGCAGATTTTTGCGGGGCTTGGTTGCGGAGATATCACCATCCAAGGCAAGTCAAATGCAGTTGGGTGGAAAATCATGCGAATAAATTTGGATTGAAATATCTCAACAACCAGATGCCGCAGATACTTTTTG